>JARHVA010004380.1:667500-1192500 GCA_037957365.1 Torreya grandis
TCATATTCATGTATTATTTTAATATACATTTAGGAGTTAAAATAAAAACTATAAAAAGAGGATAACAACTAAGACAACTAAAAATAAAACTTACATAAAACTTCAAGTCACATCATTAACAAAAATAGACTTTACGTAACATAATAATAAATCAACATTTTGAGTGATGGAGAATTTGAATGCCGAGCGCACGCATGCGCAAGCGCGAACCCAAATCTTGAACCAGGTAGCCATTGATCCGGCGGCTGGTGTGGCCGTGGCTTATGCTACGAAAGGGACTCCATCTGTGAATGGGGAAAGGATCCTAATTGCCCATTCTTCTACAGAAGGGGGTTCTTTTCCAGTTACGAATATAGTAAAAGGATCCCCTGTTATTGGTTCTATCCCTGGTTCAAAGGGAAGAATTTATGCAGATGTGGCTGCTTTTGAAGCTGAAATACATGACGCAAAACATCAAGCTTCTACTGGGAGTTCATGCGTTTCACCAATAAGTGCTTTAAATCCTATTAGGGTAAATCTAGATCCTGATACAGTTGAAGCAATCTTTATTTGGGTAGAATATTTTTTAGAGTATGGGGCTATTTTTTGATTTTGTGGCTACTGGCCCTCTCTTGTAGATCTACATGGTTGGATCTCCAATACCTGGCTGCCACTGATTTATGGAAATGTTGAAATATACCCATGTGTTAAAGGGTTTTTTTAGCTTTATTCCAAAACTCTAAGGACAGGAGGACTATTCTGTCTAACAGTAATTTTTTATGGCAGGGTAAATACCCTCTTATGGCCAAACGGTGGCATATGGATTTCAATCCTCTCACAGAAACCTTCAACAAGATCCCTGTCTGGGTTTGGCTCCCTAATTTACCAATACATCTATGGCATGTATCGGTGTTTAAAACCATCGAAAATGCTATAGGGGAGTTTTTATTTGAGGATGAAGAAACTAAGAGGTTTTACCACTCGACCTATGCACACCTAATGGTTGAGGTGGATGTTTCTAAGGGCCTTCCTGAGGTGATTTGTCTGGACTCCCCTAGGGGTTCTTGGATGCAAATGTTAGATTTTGAAGGTTTACCTTTTTGATGCAGAAAATGTCACCTGACGGGGCACATTGCAGCCTGGTGTACTGCATGGAAATCCAAATCCAGAAGATCACCTTCTTGGTGGTCTGAAGCTGATCATGAACATTATTTTGCTAAACAACCTGAGGAAGATTTGACTGATTCAAAGAATGAGAATGAAAAGAGTATCCAGTCTAAATCGATGGATCGGGAGACTCCACTGGAGACAGATCTTGTTGAAGGTACTGTGGAGATTGGATTATGTGATCTATCTAAACCGATTACTGAGGAGGTGGTGGTCCCTCCACCTATTTTGAAGGATTCTCCTAGGAGCCAGAAGTTGGCTGGTTCTCAAAAGGATATTGCTAAGGCATCGATGCCCCCTGGACTTCATGGATCATGGCCTTCTGAGGACTGGGTTGCTGAGGCAGCTAAGGTAGAGGATGGTTGGACAGCAGTTAAGAGGAAGAAGTCAAAGCCTTTGGTCCCCCCTCTAGATATGAAACTTCGGTCTTGTAAAAAAAATATTAATAGTTTGTCTAGCTCTTGATTGCTATTTTTAGATTCCTGGTTAATCTGGTCTTGCTTTTGCTAGTTCCAGGCTGTTTTGTAACCTGGTTGTGCTTAAGGTTTATATCTCTTCTAATGTATAGGGTTTCAAGGCCCCTTCAAAACCTATTTTTACCTTAATCTAAAACATAATAATAAATCAAATATTTAATTGAAACCATTAAAAATATTAGAATAATTAAATAATCAACATATTTATTACCCTCAGTAGGTAAATATAATCATGAATGATAATTATTCTAATTATCATTTCCAGAATTAATTTAATAATTCAACATGATTTCATAAACCTAGGTCAGATAATCATAACTTATGAAGTCATAAACAATCAAACTATTAAAATAAAAATATTAATAAATTAAAATTTAAAACCCTTGAAATTATTTGAACCCATGTGAGGACTCCCTATGGTCCTTGTCTCCTAAAAATATCCATAGTTCAAAACAATCAGTAGGCCCTATCTTTTATTTTTATTTTCCTTTAATATATTTTATTTACCCAACTATACCAATTTAGGGTTTTAAAATTAATAATTCAAAATAAAAACATGGTTATGTTTTAATACATACGATCCATATATATATTTAAAAATAAATGACCAACTTAATCATAATAAGCCAAGTCACCATAATAAACCAAAATCACCCTAATAAACCAACAATCATCATAATAAACCAATTGTTCACCATAAGATGTATGGGCTTTACACTTATATGCATCCATCATCGAAACATACACAACCATCATCAAAACAAATAAATCCATCAATAAACAAACATAACCACCAATAATCAAATGTAGTCATGACCAACAAACACATAGTTGTCATTATAAAAGGTTGTATGTATTTTAACAAAAAACTAGTTAAATAATCCGCAAATAATATCATACCTCTACACATGCTCAGGATAGTTTATAGAATTCATATTTAATAAGGAAAGTAGAAACATAGCATAAGTAAATTATCATGTGGTAGATAAGAAATAAGATTAACCAATAATTAATTAAGTCTTGTAGAGAATTTAGAGTAAATTAGATAGAATTAATCCAAACATTAAACATGATAGTTCACACAAGGAACAAAATAAGAAATACAATAGGTAACCATAACCAAATAGTCTATATTGATCTCAACAAAGGTCTATCTCTCTTTTTCATACAAGCATACATATATATAGTCATTTATAGTCTTTGAATATTCACATTCTTATCATACTTTGGTGTCAAAAGAGGAGACTATTTACCTTCTATCTACTACAAGTCATGAAAGATAGGACAGAATACATATGGCTAATAACTAGGTACATAATGCACAAATATCCAAAGAATATCTTATGAAAATTTACTTATCTATTTTCTTCTCCCAATACTTTCTTAGACTTAAAATGTTGTCTCATCCTAAGATAATGTCTTAGGATCATCTGAATGTGCTCATAGGTAGAAGCTAAAGATATGGTTAGACTAGTAAGACTCACAGTAATCATTTAAGGTGTCATTTCTATATGGTCCTTGTCTCCTAAAAATATCCATAGTTTAAAACAATCAGTAGGCCCTATCTTTTATTTTTATTTTCCTTTACTATATTTTATTAACCCAACTATACCCATTTAGGGTTTTAATATTAATAATTCAAAATCAAAACATGGTTATTTTTTAATACATATGATCCATATAGATCTTTAAAAACAAATAACCAACTTAATCATAATAAGCCAAGTCACCATAATAAACCAAAATCACCCTTATAAACCAACAATCATCATAATAAACCAATTATTCACCATAAGATGTATGGGCTTTACACTTATATGCATCCATCATCAAAACATACACAACCATCATCAAAACAAATAAATCCATCAATAAACAAACATAACCACCAATAATCAAACATAGTCATGACCAACAAACACATAGTTGTTAGTATAAAAGGTTGTATGGATTTTAACAAAAAACTAGTCACATCTTAGACTTAACTAAAGTCAAACCCAAACACAATAAAAATACAAATGAATTTAATAATTTTAAAAATCATTACACAATCAAATGTAATACCCAAAAGACCTTTTAAGAATATGAGTTCATATTCCACACAAACCCATTTTCTTCATGATGATAAAACACACATAATCAACTTTATAAGTCAAATGATTATTATCCATTTACCCATGACCTCACCATGGGGTTTAAACATTAAAATAAAATGATAAAAGCCACATGAAATCATATTAAAACAAAAAAAAATCATTACCAATTGTCTAGACAAACACTGATAGTGTTTGATTGAGTTGTCACACAAAACAAACACCATGGCACTTAATAGGGTTTGACCTGATTCCAAAATAATGATTTATTTTTTTTATAATAAATACCTAATGCTTACCATTCAACTATTATTTCCAAAATGAAACCCATAATTTTAAGAACATTACTGACTTGGTTAATGAAAGTTGACTATAGAAGATTTATATACTTTTAGCCTCCAAGCACCAAAATTCCATGTATATTTTGACAAAATCAATCACATATAAAAAAGAAAAAAACTTCCATAATCCTTTCATGGATTTCAATATAAATTCTTCTAACAGTAGTTCTCATTCCCAAAATTCCTCATGCATAACTACTTCACATTCCCCATGGATGCCATGCCAAAAATTTAGGCATAGCTTCCCCAAGGTTACAAAACCTCAAAGACTGGATGACAAAGTGAATACATTTAACACTAAAAACCATCCAAAGTTTCTCAACCACATTTTCATGGTAATGCAATCCAATGCCACAACCCTTAAGTCATTGGCTATAAAAATTAACCACCAAACTAATTACCATGACCCCTATATGGGTCAAAAACATATAACATAAGCCCCCAATCAAACAAATACTTAACCAATGCAAATTCAAACAAACAAGTATGCCAATCAAGGTCCATAAAACATGCTAAATAACATGCCCAAGTCATTACAATGCATTATTTTAATACATTTAAAGACAAGTTGGAAACCAAATAGGGTCATCTTAAAAACCATTAAGTCATAGTTTTTAAGTCAAATGGAAATATCAATGAACATCCAAGAATAAAATACAAAAAGAAGAAAGATGATGAATATGGAAACCATATTCAGCATGTACAATTACATAATTGACCATATTATCAAAGTTGAAAAGAAAAGAGTTCATGAAAAATACACAACATCAAAATTGATTGAAATGATAAAAATCAATGAAAGTATAACAGTTGATAATCACCTAGACTCAAATAATGATAGTATAAAAAAGTATAATATCAATGTATAGATCTAAATATACTCACTTTAATTATTCTATTTATCATGATTAATCCCATTTAATATAAATAACCATTTCCCTAACTAAATATAATAATCTCATTTCCCACTATATATTTCCTATATCATGTTAACCTTCCTACACACCATATAATATATTAAACCCTTGATTATACCACTAACATCCCATTCAACCAATAATCCCACCTCATTTAATAACCACTTTCCCCACTTTTTAACTTAAAATTCAAAATATTCTACCTACCCACCTAGCCAACCTATCCATAGCTTTTCCTATGTACCTAGTTTCTTAAACCCACCTAAAACCCCTAAACTAGTCCCTGTTAATCCTTAATCAAATCTATACAATTATAAAATATAGAGTCTTCTCTAATTATCCAAAATTCTCTAAACATATAGGGTTTTTTATGAATTCAAAATTCATTTTTAATCCTTCCCACCACTTTATAAATAACCAAGCAAGGAGCTTGGTTGGACTAAATAGAATTTGGATTGGAATTTGAACACATACAAGCTCTCTTATAACCTTAATACTCTTTTGTATCCATGTATCCTTGCATCCAATAAATCATTCATCCTTTTATGTTCACTTGAGATATTGAAGGCACTATTGTCTAGCAATCCAACAAGCAAATCAATAATCCTTAGAGAATCTATTTGAAGATCTTAGAGGGAAGATAAAGAGAATTAAGGTGACTATAATATATTTTTAACAAAGTTCTTATTGCTTCTATATTCTCTCCCATTGATGTTTTTATAGATTTTCAATAAATTTTACTATATTTAGTATATTTAAATTCATTACTCAAATTTTACAAGCATACATTGGTGACCATAGTGGGAGCCTTCTTTTAGAATAACCTTTATGTGTGTAATATTTGTTAAATACAGCTTGTAGGAAAGGTTAGGAAGAGATTGGGCTCAAAAACTTTAAAATTTTCACATTCCAAGAAAGTCAATTTTTCTCTATAATTAGTGATTTTGTAGCTCACAGCTGCGATTATGAATAACCACATGGAATTGACCATTAGCCATTAGTTTCCTTGGTGGTTTGTTGACCTTCTTCAAAATCACTCATATCAAGTCATGATTTTTAATATCATATGTGATTTTGCCTTAGCTAGTGGTGATTCTGAATTATGATATAAATAATTATTAGGACCTTCTTTAGTTAAATTCTTTGCTCTTTTTTAGGTTTTTTGGGTCCTTGACTAACCCTATTATTTTTCAGGAATAATACAAAACTTTACCACTTTCAAAATAAGTAGATACTTAGGTTAAGTAAAATAACTTATTCCTATCTATAATTTGACTGATATCAATGATATTACTTTTGATAATCATGATTTTGAAATAGATATAATCTAATTAACAAAGTTGTGACCTAGTTATCTAATAAATTCATTGCTTTCTATCTAATTGTGATATGTTTTCAGCGAAGGGGAAACTCTACCCAAATAAGGTCACCCCTAAAGTCAATCTTTTGACTATATTATTCAAAATCACTTATAGACAAAAGTGATTATGATTCTTAATCATGATTTTGAAAATTTAAAAGGAGATTTTGACAATAGATAAATAATAATTGTTTTTTCATTAGTCTACCTTTTATCCATATTGGTAAATAGATTAATTTTTATTTACTATTATCTTATAGATAAATTTATCGGCTTTTTTACATTTTTATAAATTTTAAATTTTTGAAGCATAAAATCACTTCTGATAAAGAGTGATTATGATCTTGATTCATGATTTTGACATTATGAAGAGTGATTTTGAAAACATGTGAATTAAATAGATGTTGTTTTCATTCACATTAGTCTAGCTTTTATCCATATTATTAAATAGATTAATTTTTAGTTACTATCTTCTTACAGATAGCTTTAGTAACTTTTGTATATTTTTATAAAATTTTGTTTCCAAATCAAAATTTTCTTTTGATAAAGAGTGATTATGATCTTGAGTCATGATTTTGACACTGTGATGAGCAATTTTGACAATAAGTGAATTAAATAGGTGTTATTTTCATTCTCGATAGTCTAACTTTTATCAATAATTTAGTATTCTCTCTTGTAAATAGTTTTAGTTTTTTCACCATTAGCTTAAGTAATTTTATCATTTTTTATAATCTATTACTTAATCTAATGGTGAAAAAACTAAAACTATTTACAAGAGAGAATACTAAATTATTGATAAAATTTAGACTATTGAGAATGAAAATAACACCTATTTAATTCACTTATTGTCAAAATTGCTCATATATATATATAAATTTTCCTAGACATAAAATCACTTCTCAGAAGTAGATATCTTGATTATTAAAAGTGATTTTGAAATCTGATCTGTGATTTTGACTTACAAAGTCTTGGTGATACTTGATACCTTCTAATATAAACTTTTTTAAAGAATATTTATTTTGTAGTATATTATAAAAAATTATTATTCTACTTATAGTTGCAAAATCGCTTGTTGTGATTGACATTTTTTACTAAATAATTGCTATTCTGAATAACCAAAAATGATTTTGAATCATTAACCACATGGTTATTTTTAGATAATTGTTTGTAAAATCACATATTGATATCTACACTTTTGATTTTTTAGTCATGGTTTCACCTCTCTATAGGTTATTTTGAAAATCTAACCATGTGCAATGTGTAGAAGTGATTTTGAAGGAGCAAAAGGTGATTTTGATTTATTATATAATACTAAAAATTCTTCTATAGGACACATAAGTGTGATGGTATAAATCAAATTTCTAACATGTTTACTTAAAGGATTAGGAAGTGATTTAAAATTTAGGTTTTAAATTTATTATAAATCTCTTTATTTGCTTATGATTTTGTCTTAAATAATAAAATAAGTGGTTAAATAAATATATTATGTGTCTATTTGTTACCCTATAATTTTAATTTTATAGGGTGCAACATGAAAAGGAATTCATCCTCAAAAAATTTCCTAGTATTTAGGGGTTGGTGACATGGATTTCATCACCATGTATTTAACCACACTTTGCATTTTAATCAAGTATAAAAATTAGGGATAGTTGTCGTTAGGTAAAATTATTAACCCCATATAGGTCTTCTATGAATAAAAAGAGGTAACTCTCTAACCTAAGCATTAGACATCACCCTACATGGATTTGGGCCCTAAATACCTTGTGTATATTGTGTATGCCCTAGAAAGCCTTGTTTAACCTAGTGTAAGGTCTTTTTACCATAATAGGTGACTTCTTGTCAAGGCTAATCTCATCCCTCATAGTGAACATCAAGTACATATGTGGTTGAGAGGGGTTGGGAGATTTAATAATGGTTCACTAGCCTACAACCTCACCTATGAAGCTATTATATGGTGTAGTTATCAAGTTATACACCCAATTATTTTACTAAATACTAGGGCTTATGATTATCATGATTATGCATGTGTTGTGTTAAACCCATATTATTTATGAGTTGATTCAACCTTATAAGTTTCTTACAAACACCTAGAAAAACTCTTGGGATACACTTATCCCATATATGGCTTAGTGTTTTGAAGTGTTATCATTGATTTCAAGGTTGAAGTCATTGATGTCAATGTGCATCTGGTGAAGATGCATGGTGAGTGGTTATTTGAGGTATGAGCTTGTGTGGTTGATATGACAAGGTAAGTTTGATAATTGTTGTCTTATTTGTTGGTTGATGTCAAGTTTGATATAAACTTAAAGTTCATGGAATATTTTTGAATACAACTATTGTCGATATAGAATGCCATGTGATAAGATATATTTGAAGGCAAGAGAGAATTTCAAGGTAAGAGAAAATTTGAAGGAAAATAATGTTTTATGGTTGAATTATGTCATATGTCAAGGTGTTAAATGTGTTCAAGTTAGCTTGAAATTTTCATTATTATCATTGAAGGTTCTTGTGAAGGTATGATGACAAGTAGGTATGAAAAAGTGTTGTTGTGAGTAAGGCCAATTGGTAATGTATGTTATGACAATATTATGAGCATTAAAGGAATATAGTGTGAAAGAGAGTATTGAAATGGTTATGAATGTTTTTTAATTGTTTTCATTATTTACAAATGGGTAGGTAGTAGGTCATTAAAGTCAAGCACTTAAGTACCCTAAGCTTAGTCATTGCATGAAGAGACCCTGTGAGAAGGTTTGAGCATGGTGTCTTGGTGAGATGAGTGCAAAAAAACATGAGTGATTGTATTACATTAATTTATCATGTATGTGAGTCATTGGATAACTTATTATAGTCTCAGGGTGAGCCTACAGGGGTAAGACCTTTAGACCAAGTCTGCACCTAAGCCACTCCTAGACCCTGCATGGCCTAATAAGGTATCACGATCTATTGTCAAGACATGTAAAGGATGTATGGTAGTTTTTAATCATGAGATAGGTTTCCCAAGTGTTTTTTTAATGTGGAAAGTGCATGTAAAGAGGCATGAAGGTTATTTTAAGGCCTAATGTGGTTTGTAGGTCAAGGTCTAGAGAGCAAAGAGATAGTGTGGCCCAATGAGGATTCATGATTAGATTTAAATGTGTTTGAGGTCATGTAACCATTTTAAGAGGTGATGTATGTTTTTCCAAATTTTTCATGTAATTTAAGGTTCTATATTGAAGGATAAGGCATGAAAAGGTGTTTGGAGGTCTCTTGAGTGCTCAGAATGAAGGGTTCTCAACTTGAGAAGGATTTTATTATGCTCATTAGCTCATAAAAAATTTAAATGTGAACCTAATGAGTTCATGATAGATGTTAAATTATCCTAGATCAAAATTATAGGAATTATTTTTTGGATTGATGTGATATGCTTTATGAATTATCATTAAGAGTGGAAATAGGTTTAAACCCTCTTAAAACCCTAATAAAGACTCTATGTTGAAGATGTTTTTCAAAATTTATTAGGATGGATTGGATTGATAAATTAATCTATTATTTATTTTATTTGACTCTCCTATGAACCTCTAGATGTTATTTGTTAGAGAGAGGAGAGAGAAAATGTTGAGTTATAAGCTTACTTATAAAGAAGTTATTGTAGAATTCAAAAGTTACATTGGAAAAAGTAAGAAAATGGATGGAGGAAGAAGGTATAGATTCATTTTTAAATTTCCAAAAAGGTGTATATATAATTCATATCCCTCAATTATGATAAACTGGTCATCTAAGTTAGCTAGTCACTAACATGCTAATGATGCAAACAGTGAAAAACCTAGGCAACAATGAGAAGATGAATAAGAATGTGTTTTCATGATATAATGATGAAACCAAGTGCATGGATATGTTTTTAAATATTTTTAATATATTATAATTATTTAAAGAATCTTTGGAGATCATGTGTGTGGTGAAAAACTTGTTCGTAAGTTGACTGTCTTGTGTAGATGAGATAACGAGATGTAAGGTCATGATATTGGTCTACAAGACCAATATTTTCCACTTGAAAATATGATATTTATATATAAAAATGGTCTAATTATCTCATAGGATAATATAAACTCATAATAATTAATTTAAAGTGTCTATACAAGTGTTATAAATCTAAGTTACCATGACTATGTTTTGAAGAAAATTGGTAGATCTAAGTGAGTAAGTTATAGAAGTGTTCTTAAAGACTTATCTTCTAAGTGGAAGTATATAATTAAATTTGTGATAAATAAAAGGTAATTTAAAATCTATATATACACTTTATTTTATCATAATTTATTGGATTAAGTGAGTTTGATCTTTAATATTGAAAGGCATATTTTTGATGTACACAGACCTAATATAACTGAGTACTAATGAGAGGTTTCAAGTAGTGATTTGTAGTAAAATGTCTTGTTGATATTATAGGACATTATTTTGGGTCTATTTTATTATTATATGATATTTTCCTTCCATATGTGGAGTTTTAAAGTGTTCTAATTCAAAGTATAACGTGTGTCTAAGAAGGCCTAATAGGTCTCCATAAGACCTAAAAGAAAAAGAGGCCTAATTGAATCATGACATACCTAAATGGAATAAAAACTCAATTGATTCATGTTTTTTAAGATGTCCTAAGACCTACTCTATGGCTAAACCAATAGATTAAGGGTGTTTGGTTGACTAAGTGGTATATGAACGAGGACTAGTATATATAAGGTGATTTTAGGCCTATTTGTAAAAAAATAGAGTATACAAATGAAATAACACTTTGTTGAGTAAAAAGAGATATTTTAAACAATAATATGAGTTTTGAGGATCTATAATTTACATCTAAAAATGTGTCTACATATGAATATCAAGTTCATATGACCTAATCAGTATTGAAGAGATCTAGTTGATCGAAGAAGCCTAGAAGGTAGTTTGAGAGGGATAAGAGTGTGAAGATCTAAAGAAGGTGATCATCATATATTGTGTGAGTAACAATGTATTATGAAGGTTATAAAATAAATTATATGTCTAATTTGGTGTTGATTCATCTAGGTGGTTGGTGTCTCCTTGTAAGTGGGTGTTTGTTAAAGCCTAGTTAGGTAGGTGCTTGACTAGTTGGGGTTGGTACTCCATGTGGAGTTGGTGATTCAATATATTTAGTTTTTGTCTTATAGTACTATATTGCATTTATATATATTATTGGGTTTTGTTCTGCTTTAATTTATCCCATTTATATTATGTGTTTGTGGGTTTCATGCTTATGTGGATAGTTGCTTATACTTGTTAGATCTACATATTTGTTTAAATGGTTCATGAATTATTACATGAAATTAATTGAAAGGTTTTGAAGTCTGATTCACCCCCCTCCTCAGTCATTTTTCTTCCAACATTTAGTATTAGACTAGGTCCTTTGAATCAAGATAACAAACTAAAGGATATCTTATAAGCAAGGATGGATAAAAGTCAAGTTCAAGGAGGTTTCTCCACTAGTAAGGCTTCATTATTCAATGGGACTAATTATGTATTTTGGACCATAAAAATGAAGAAATATATAATTTCAATGGTACATGACATATGGTAGTCATTTTTGTATGGATACACTCCACCTCTTACACCACTAAATAATATAGTAGGAAAGAAGGAAAGTGAGAGCAATTCCAAGGCAATGAATGTCATTATATGTGGCTTATTAGAGGCAGAGTTTATGAAAGTAATGCATTATGAGTCAACCAAGGTGATATGGGACAAGTTTAAGAATATCTATAAAGGAGACACCAAGGTGAATATGGCTAAATTATAGACCCATATAAGGTAGTTTGAAAGTCTTAGTATGAAGGAAGATGAGAGCATTTCATCCTACATGTTAAGGGTTGGTGAAGTTGTCAATGTCATCAGAGGTCTCAAAGAAGAAGTGAAAGAGTATAAATGTACAAAAGGTATTGAGATCCCTAAATTATAAATTTGATTCAAAGGTGTCTATAATAAAATAAATGAAATATGTATACACACTTGAGATGGATGGGCTTCATGGCATCTTGACTACCTATGAGATGAGAACAAATGAAGGAAGGCCTTCTAAGAAGGAAGTGACATTAAAAGTTGAGAAGAATTCAAAAGCCAACAAGGTCAATGATGAGGTATGTTAAAATATTGATGATGATGAATTGATAGCCATGTTTAATATGAAATTGAGGTTTAGATTTGGTAAGTGTTGTAGACATAAATTGCACCCTAGCTGAGAAAAGGATTGTTTAGTTCATCTTCCCAAATCTAGTCTAAAATGGGAACAACCCTAGGCTATGGGTCACCTATGGTGGAGTTGGACCTATAGGATTTTTAACAAGGCCAACTCATTTGATTCATCACTTATCTCATTTACACTAAGACCTACTAATTGTTGGGAAAATGGAGAAAAGAATAATTTAAAGGATAAATATAAGTTAGTGTTGGTGATGCACCTAAAATGATTGTTCATTCACTCTTACTTGAGCTTATAAAAACACTAATGAGACATAACAAATGACTAGATCTACAACTACAAATGTTTTTTATTCATTAGTATTTCATGCAGAGGTTTACCAAGTGATCAAAACCTAAGGGAAGTGATGGAGAGGCTTGATTCAAAGCACTAACTAGTTAATGTATCCACATGATAGATTCAATAAAATGACATTAAACACTAAACATGACCTGCATAAAAAAGTAACTAGTAGCTAGGTGAGATCAAAACTTGACAAGGGAGATATTTCTACCACATATGTAAATCAAATTGACATTGACACATTATACTATAAAAATGAAATATGAAATTAGTCTTCTATTCATCTCAAGAAGTTACAAAGCTCAATCTTGGTAGAGTCTAGTCATGCCCAAGAGAGGGATTGTTTTAAGGCTTAAAAGCATATATATATATATATATATATATATATATATATATATATATATATATACCCACACCCACACACACACACACACATATATAGCAAAATGGGAATGAGAGAAATGGAGAACACGTGTGGGAGAATGGAGGAGTCATTAATGATCAAGAAATGTGGTGGAATCTAATTCATTACCATCATGTGAAATGTCATGATAATAAAAAAAATGCATGTAACTAATACATTTCATCCAAGACTTGATAGAAAAATGGGAGATATAAGTTGAAGGCAAAAGTCAAACAAGTCAATCTAAATTTTAGTAATTAGGAATATATCAAGACCCTCTATCAAAGTGTCAAATAATTTAACCCAAAGTCAAATTAGGTCAACCCATTATATAGATCAAAATTTCATAGGGTCTCCTAGGTTAGAAAATGTGTACCATGGTCTTAAATGAGGTCATATAATGTGTTATAAGCTCTTGTCACATTTGTATAGTTTGTCTTATGTTATCTTAGGCCACCTTTTGGGTAATATAATGATATTATATGGTTTTTAAAAGAGTAAAAATGTTTCAAAGTGTAATTTAATGCCCCACATGTAAAAAATTGTTAGAGAAACTATTTTGAAACTAACTAATTGTAGGCTTAACATAGATTCAAGAAGATAAGCTACAAACAAGGGAGATTCAAGCAAGTTTAATGGATTTTATATAGTTATAGCACATGTGACCACTTCAAGGAGGTATTTAAATATTTAAATAGTTTAATTTAAGACTTAGGAATATTTGATAAATCTAAAATTGAGAAAAATTGATCCCTCTTTCTCATCACTCACTTTGGCAGGTCAAAGAAGTCAACCAATTTGTAGTTGGTATAGACAAGAGGAGAAGAGTTAAAGAAAGTGAAATTGGGGCATGAAATTATTATTTTTATACTACAATTTAATGGTCATATTTCCAAGTTTCATGTTTTGTACTCTATTAAAAATATCTAAGATTGTTAGCCTTTCAAAACTACTTGGATAACCCTACAACCTTCAATTTTCTTATTTATTTGCATTAATATAAGCAAACCAAGTGTTGTATGTGATATTTTAGAGTATGAAAATAATTATCATATGGATTTTAGTCTATTTTTCACATGTGGAGGTGAAATGATAAGTAAAATCACTATCATTGAGATAGAAGTAGACAACATTAAAGGTTGAAGGTAGTGTTTCACCTATTATAGAGTTTATTTTCCTATGAGTGACTAGTGGACAAGGATAAAAAGTTTGTTTTAAACGTATGATAGTATGTTTAATAATATTAGTCAAGAAATTTTTAGTCTCATGAGTTTCCTTTATGAAATGTAAGGCCTAGAATACTTGATACTATCAAATAACTTGGAGCAGGCATCTTCAAGTTTCATGCTCAAATTTGAAAGAAGGATCAAGTCATAAAAATAAATTTAATGGTGTTTGAAGATTTTAAACCTAACTAAGATCTCAAAAATAGTCCAAAAACCCAATGAAAGGTTATTATGATGATGATAAGGTTTTAAATTAGCACACAATCATATATCTGATGGTACCTACATGCAACCTCAAATAATGGTCTGAAGTCAATCTAAAAGAGGTAAAGTAGTGTTGAATTGGAGGTGTTTGAAATCAATTGAGACATTAAATCAGTTTTGAGAGCATTAAGAGAATCATTTTGATAATGATGAGGCCATTATATGCAGTTAGACCTAGGTACATGTTCATAGGTTGAGAAAGTTGAAATTGAGAATTTTTACCTTAACTTCTCTGAATGAGGTTTTTCTCATACACTATGTCAACCCATGGTGAAGTGCCTTGAGGTCTAGATAGGCCTAAAAATTTATCTCTTATATCTAAATCATATAGATAATTTATTTACATAAAAAAGTTGTTGTTTGATCAAGTGAGAATTATATTTGAGCAATTTATAACTTAGATAAGTTTTGACCTGAAACACTCAATAAACATAGTGTTAAGATGACTAAAAGTAACACAACTTAAAGTGACCTACAGTGTACTAATGGTAAGGCATGAGAACATGGAATAAAAGTATAAAATATATCACCCATATATGAAATGGACATAATGAATTTAGGATGGAATTAGGGGAGAGAAACATAGTACTCAAGAACTAATGAACACCTATAGGAATCCTTTGTATTCCTTAATAAGATACCTATAGTTTGACTGCAGACTAGTTATAGAAAATGAAAGGTGAAAGTTTGTTTGATAAGCAGTGTTAAAGCATGAATGATCAAATTGAAACCCATATCATATTGGTGTTATAACACTCTATGTGATCCTTAGAGGTAATAAAAAATAGAGAAGGTTGAATAAACTAGCTCTAACCTCATCCTCAGTCAACCCTGTACACAATCACAGTCTTAAGATAGTGTGGAGAGTTTGAAGTATTTGAAGACCCTGAAAGTAATATATGGAAGTGAAAATTTGTATAGAAAGTAATCATGACCTAAAATATTCCTCTATATTATTAGTTAGGTAAAATAAATAGGGTATGTTCCCTCTATGTTATCTCAGAAAGAGGGCACTTCATAGTCAAGACCACCTTATAGATATAGTGTGTGAATGAAGAAGGGATAAAGGGTAGAGTTTTGTGTGATTTTTAGAAGATGTAAATTTTTTTATTAAAGATAAAAAAAATATTTATAAGTAATTTCATTTAATGAGAACACCTACATGTGGTCATACACACAAGTACATAGGCCTATTAGACCTCAAACTAGGCCTAAACCCTCAGGGTGCCTAACTTGGTTCACAAGACCAAATGAAATTTAAAATTAATTTGAGAACCTTTAAATGGGATTTAAGTATTGGTAAGATCCATCAAGTTGTAGATAAATATCTCAAATTAGTCATTTTGGCCTAAATTGGTCTCAAACCAACTCATAATGCCTAAAAAAAGCTTAAGAACCATCTTTCTTCACTCAAATATATACGGATGTTGTGCATGGTATAAAATTAAGCTATGGTTATTTTAATAAAGTGTTTAAATAAAAAAAATTAGATTTTTTTTTAGATTTAGACATCCAAATTTTATGAATCATTGATAAGAATCTAGATGACCTAAATCCCTCATTTGAACCCGATGGAGAATATATGGAGAGTTATGAATATAGAAGTGGATAATTGTATTTGGAAGTGATTTGAACATATTTATAACCTTCCCAATCTCCTTTACACCCAATTTATCAATACTATCACTTGTGTAGATAGACCTATTCCAAGTTTTTTTATAGGAATTGATGTGTTTCATAGATGTAAAAAGATATAGATAGATGAAATTCACTATATACGGTGTGTAAAGACTAAATATAACCCATAATACTAAAAGATAACCATGGTTAATCATTTAAACTAATTTTATAATCCATTCATTATAGGTAGTCTTAGATAGATAGTGAAAAGGCAAAGTGACTGCTTAAGTGTGATGATAAGGAGAGTGACTTTGAGTCCCTTGAGGTATATTTGATAAAAAAAAGACAAATAGGGATTATAAATTTGTATAACACCCCTAAAATTTATATTATTGAATAATTTTAGGTCACTTAAGTGATAAATGTGTGAATCATACCTAAAGGGTTAGTGAATAATGACTACAAAAAGTGAACAATAAGTGTCCATGAGGAGTTCATCAGTTAAGGGGTACATAATGACTATCAAAACTAGGATTATACATTTTTAGGCTAGTGCATATATTTAAAATAATCCTAAGGTGATTTAATATAATAAAGTGTACTCATCATTAAACAAAGCTGTTTTGAGAAGGCTAATTAAGGTCTCTTCACCAACTTCAAGAGAATGATGAAATTATGATGGACACTTGTCCTAGAAAACTTCTTGAAATATTTTCTAATTAATTATCTTGAATGTTAAATATTTTTCAAGTCTTTACACTTGTCCTTGTGACCCTTCCACTTCTCTTCTTACCTCTCCTCTCCTATGCTCTATATATGCAATCTTTTTTGGATTTGTAATGTATCCAGACCTAGTATGGTGAAGCCTTAATGGTTTAAATACTATATTTGCCTTTTAAATAAATATTTACATTATGGTTTTGAGCCTATAGATTCTTTTATAAGTATGTGAATTAGTGAATAGTGTAATGACAAGTGATAACTATATATGCTTGTGTTATCTTTACTCTTTCATGTTTGGTACAAGTAGTTCTCCCTCTAATAGGTCACATGAAGTATAGCTAGTTTATTTTTATATCTCTAAGTGTAAGGATTAGTATTAGTGTATGAATCCTGACCTCTTTTTCACTCACCTTGATAATTACAATGCATATCACCTCCATGTATGAAAAACTTATGTTAGAGCAATCAAGGATGTTGAGACTAGTATTATGAGTCATGTGTCATAGTACAAGTGTATGGTAGTATTATGGAGATAAATCTAGTGTATCTCCTAATTAGAATAGTTTGATTTTTTGTTCATTTTATCCCTTTTCATCCAAACAAGTAAGTAGTATAGGTGATAAACTATCAAAGACTAATCTAAGGAGCTATCCCTTAAACCTAGAGTTTTACCTTTACTATAGGCAACCCATATGCCTAGAGGTAATCCAATGTTTCACTCAATCTAGAGAAGGTTTAAAAATCCTCTCTTGGGTGAATGATCAAGTGACAACACAAATCATGACCAAAATCAAAATAAAACATTGAGGGATCAGGGTTAAGCCTCTAGCTCTAATAAAATTGATTACCATTCCACCCCATATCACTAAATTAACACCATCAAAATTAAAATCCCCCAAGAAACCTTAAATCCCCCATGTCTAATTCTTAATTAATAGGGCCACTATAGATTGTGTAGTTATTACAAGGTATGGAAAAATAACAATTCTTGAAGTACATCCAAAATATCCACCTGCCTCTTCATCCCAAAAAATCACTATCCCTAAGAAAGCTTCAAATCCTCCCAATAAAACATATGACATTATATAGCAGCTTGAGAAGACCCCAACTTAAATATCCCTAATGGATATTCTCAAAACATCTTATATGAATTGGGAAATATTAAATCAAGTCTTACATGAGTTGAAAGTCCCTAGGTATATTGATACAAATCAATTTCAAGATTTGGTGGGTCACTTTTCTCCATCATAAAAAAAACATGTTTAATGCTTAGGACATGCCACCAATAATCCCTTATCATAATTATCACCTATTTATTAAAATATCCATTAAAAACCATAAAATATCATGGGTTATTATAGATGAAGGATCCACCCTAAATTTTTGCAATATTGAATTTATTAGGAAGTTGGGATATTTAGAATCTTCACTCGGGCCTACTTTGATAATGATAAATGCTTATGATGCTAATGAAAATATATCATTAGGAATACTAAACTAATCCATGTAATGGATGTTTATCTTCCTTGTAACATGTTCTTGGTATGTCCTTGGATCCATGAGATGAGAGAGGTACCCTCCACCCTTCATCAATGCCTCAAATTCCCACATTCGAGCATGGAGGTCACCATCCCAAGTGAAATCAAATAATTTCATAGATATCAAATAGAAGAATAAAGTGATTATATTTATTTTTTAAGTACTCAAATCTCATTCTAAAATCCAAAAACTATGAAATATGTATACCCTAATAGTCTATCACCCACCTCATTCAAGTCATCAAAAACCACTAGCCTAAAAAATATCTCTAATGGGTGTTGGGAATATGAGTATAAAACCATTTGTGAAGGATATATTACATTATCCCCACATACATATGGGTCTCCAAATATATAGAAAGATAAACTTATCATTTATCAGTTTGGGCTAACTACCTTCACTAGTACAGGAACATTATCATAAGAATGTTTTGAGGATCTTGACGATTCTTGGATAATTCATGAAGATATAGCCCTAGTTTTCAAAAGGAAAAATATCCCAGAGTACAAAAAATGCTTCAAATATGAACTATAAGGGTCAATGAATAGGTCGAGAGGAACAAGAAATTTTGGAACCCATTAGTGTTTGGGAATATCCAAGATGACTTGGCCTAGGGGATAAACCACTAGGCATTGACCTCAAATCTATTTCTATGGAATCTTATTCAATTCCATAAGAGTCTACCTTTGGTGAAGAAGTAAAGACAGGTTCTATTTATAACTTATATAAATATCTTATTGACACAAGCCTATTCCTAAACACCACTATTTCTACCATTAATATTTCCATCCACTATGATGAATTAATAGACTAGGATCAAAATAAAGAACCATCCTTTGATATATTTCAAAGTGATGAGGACATTATTGAGTACATGAGATCTTGAGATTTTATGCCATTAAGGGATCACAAAAATGATTGAATATTAGTATATATCATTTTTCTTATTTTTTAGAGCAAACTAAATCATTAAATTAGGTGAAAAAAAGAGGAATATGATGAAACTGATCCCTCTCTAGTCATAAAAGTAATTCAATTAAACCTTGGTGAGTAAAATATTTATCAAGAGCTAGGTGAAAAATTCCTAGATGAATTTACTTTAGGTGAAGAGATACCACCACCCATAGTATATATTCAAGACCAGTCACCTTCCTTAATTGAGGAAGTCATAGAATTCAATATTGAAACATAGAAAAATGTTATATTAATCAAACTAGGGGAAATTATTACCTTTGAAGAATGACAAATTCTTGTTGAGATTCTCAAAGAGTTTATAAACATATTCACATGGATCTAATAAAACATGCTTGGATTAGTTCCCACTTTGGTGGTCCATCACCTAGTATTGAAACCAAATGTAAAACTAATCAAACAAAAAATTTGAAAGATACAGCCCAAAGTGGAATTATTAGTTAAAGAAGAATTAAAAAATTCTTTGGAAGTAGGATTCATTCAGCCAATAGATTATTCTAAATGGATTTATAATATTATCCCCATTATAAAACCATACAGAGGGATACAAATTTGTACTAACTTTTGAGACATCAATAGATCATGTCCAAAATATGACTTTCATTTACCTAACATTGACATGATCACGGATTCCACAATAGGGTGAAAAATGCTCTCTATCATGGACAAATTTTTTGAATATAACCAAATCAAAATTACTTTAAAATATACACATAAAACTACATTCATTAATCCTTTCTACTATCAAGTGATGCCTTTTAGACTGAAAAACATAGGAACAACCTACCAAAGGGATATGATAATAATTTTCCATGACATGATGCATGATATTATGGAAGACTATGTGGATGAAATCTTAGGAAAGTCCAAAATAAGGCCAACACATCTAGCACTCCTAAGGTGAATATTTCAAAGGCTCAAAGAGTATAAAGTTTGACTAAACCTTGAGAAATGTCTATTTGGGTTCATTTCAAAAAAACTTTTGGGGTTTATAGTATCTTAGTGAGGAATTGAAGTAGATCTCTCTAAGGTAAAAGCTATTATTGAAATTTTTATGCCTAAAAACTTGAGGTAACTATAGAGCCTTCAAGGAAAATTACAATCCATTAATCGATTCATTTCATAATTGGTAGATAAATGTCATTCATTTACTCATCTATTAAATAAAAGAGCTCATTTTTACTAGAATCTAGAATGTCAAATGACATTTTATAACTTGAAAAAATATCTATTAAATCCTCAAGTACTTTCACCATCAATATCAAGAAGGCTATTGCTTGTGTATATATCCATTACACCATGTGCTATAGGGGATCTCTTATCTCAACACAATTATGAATTAAAGGAACAACTTATATATTATTTAAATATAACACTTATCTGATACGAGCTCAATTATACCCCTATAGAGAAAACATACTTGGCCATGGTCTTTGAATCTCAAAAACTCCAAAATTATATGTTAAATAACCAAGTAAAGGTGATCACCAATGTTGATCCACATAAATATATGTTATCCAAGTCTGTCTTAACAAAGATGGAAAATTGGATTATGTTGTTAAGAAAATTCAACATTGAGTATGTGAATCAAAAATACATCAAGGGACAAATTATCACATATCAACTAGCAACAAAATATATAGAAAACACAAAGCCATTAACAATAGCTTTCCCTGATGAGTCCATATTAACATCTAAATAAATACTAGGATGGAAAGTTTATTTTTATAAATCCTTCACCATGCATGGGACAAGAGTGGGAATCCTTTTTGTAACACCATAATGAGACTTAATCCATAAATATTTTTGAATATGTTTACCATGCACTAATAAAATTTTTGAGTATGAATCATTAATTTTTGGATTACAACTTTTCATCGAATGGAATATTCAATGTCTACAAGTTCTAGGTGATTCTCAATTTATTATCAAACAAGTCAATGAGGAGTTACAAACTAAAGATGATAAGTTACTTCCATATAATAAAATTTTAAATGAGTTAAATAAAAAAAATTAGCCTATAACCTTTGAACAAGTACTAAGAGGAAGTAACAAAGTAGCAGATGAAATGGCCACTTTTGGGTCTCTAATATATCTCCTAAAAGATGTCCTTGAAGTCAATTTTCTATTTTAATAATTATTATTTCCTACACATCAAAATTTATGTCATTATTAGATCTATGAAAGTCTTGATCCTAGTCAACCATGGTACCATGAAATCTATACCTACCTCCATGACAATACCCTTCCACCAAATTTCACCCACCATCAATGCAAAGCCTTCATCCAATGCACAACCCATTACACTATCCTTGGTAGCATGCTCTATCAGTGAGGTTATAATGGGACCCTATTAATATGCCTAAAATTAGAGGAGGATCTTGTTGCAATCAAGGAGGTTCATGATGGTATTTGTAGAGGTCACATTAGTGGAATGGCCCTAGCCAAGAATTTACTTCTTACTAGATGTTATTGGCCAATAATGGATCATGTGAGTCCATATTAACAAATAAATAAATACCAGGATGGAAACTTTATTTTTATAAATCCTTCACCATGCATGGGCTAAGAGTGGGAATACTTTTGGTAACACCACAAGGAGACTTAATCCCTAAAGCTTTTTGAATATTTTACGATGCACTAATAACATTGTTGAGTATGAAGCATTAATTTTTGGATTAAAACTTTTCATCCAATGGAATATTCAGCATCTACAAGTTCTAGGTGATTCTCAATTTATTATCAAACAAGTCAGTGAGGAATTTAAAACTAAAGATGATAAGTTACTTCCATATAATAAAATTTTCAATGAGTTAAATAAAAACTTTTAGTTTATAAACTTTGAACAAGTACCAAGAGGAAGTAACAAAGTATCAAATGCAATGTCCACTTTTGGGTCTCTAATATATCTCTTGAAAGATGTCCTTGAAGGAAATTTTCTATTTGAATAATTATTATTACCTACACATCAAAATTTAGGTTATTATTAGATCTATGCAATTATTGATCCTAGTCAACCATGGTACCATGCCATCTATGCCTACTTCCATGACAATACCCTTCCGCCAAATTTCACCCACCATCAATGCAAAACCTTCAACCAATGCACAACCCACTACACTATCCTTGGTAGTATCCTTTATCAGTGAGGTTATGATGGGACCCTATTAAGATGCCTAAAATTAGAGGAGGATATTGTTGCAATCAAGGAGGTTCATGATGGTATTTATAGAGGTCACATCAGTAGAATGGCCCTAGCCAAGAAGTTACTTCTTACTATATGTTATTGAATAATAATGGATCATGTGAGTCCATATTAATAACTAAATAAGTACTAGGATGGAAAATTTATTTTAATAAATCCTTCACCATACATGGGCCAAGAGTGGGAATCCTTTTGGTAACACCACTAAGAGACTTAATCCCTAAAGCTTTTTGACTATGTTTACCATGCACTAATAACATTGTTGAGTATGAAGCATTAATTTTTGGATTACAACTTTTCATCCAATGGAATATTTAACATTTGTAAGTTCTAGGTGATTCTTAATTTATTGTCAAAAAAGTCAATGAGGAGTTCCAAACTAAATATGATAAGTTACTTCCATTTGATAGAATTTTCAATGAGTTAAATAAAAAAATTTAGTCTATAACCTTTGAACAAGTACCAAGAGGAAGTAACAAAGTAGTAGATACAATGGTCACTTTTGGGTCTCTAATATGTCTCCTGAAAGATGTCCTTGAAGGAAATTTTCTATTTGAATAATTGTTATTGCCTACACATCAAAATTTAGGTCATTATTAAATCTATTCAATTCTTGATCCTAGTCAACCATGGTGGGATGACATCTATGCCTACCTCCATGACAATACCCTTCCACCAGATTTCACCCACCATCAATGCAAAGCCTTCATCCAATACACAAATTGTTACATTATCCTTGGTAGCATGATCTATCAGGGAGGTTATGATGGGACCCTATTAAGATTCCTAAAATTAGAGGAGGATCTTGTTGCAATCAAGGAGGTTCACGATGGTATTTTTAGAGGTCACATCAGTGGAATGGCCCTAGCCAAGAAGTTTCTTCTTACTAGATGTTATTCGCCAATAATGGATCATGTGAGTCCATATTAACAACTAAATAAATACTAGGATGGAAAGTTTATTTTTGTAAATCTTTCACCATGCATGGGCCAAGAGTGGGAATACTTTTGGTAACACCACTAAGAGACTTAATCCCTAAGCTTTTTGAATATGTTTACCATGCACTAATAACATTGTTAAGTATGAAGCATTAATTTTTGGATTACACATTTTCATCTAATGGAATATTCAACATCTACAGGTTCTAAGTGATTATCAATTTATTATCAAACAAGTCAATGAGGAGTTCCAAACTAATGATGATAAGTTACTTCCATATAATAAAATTTTCAATGAGTTAAATAAAAACTTTTAATCTATAACTTTTGAATAACTACCAAGAGGAAGTAACAAAGTAGCAACTGCAATGGCCAGTATTGGGTCTCTAATATATCTCCTGAAAGATGTCCTTGAAGGTAATTTTATATTTGAATAATTATTATTACCTACACATCAAAATTTAGGTCATTATTATATCTATGCAATTTTTGATCCTAGTCAACCATGGTGCCATGACATCTATGCTTACCTCTATGATAATACCCTTCCACCAGATTTCACCCACCATCAATGCAAAACCTTCATTCAATGCAAAACCTATTACACTATCCCTAGTAGCATGCTCTATCAGTGAGGTTACGATGGGACCCTACTAAGATGCCTAAAATTAGAGGAGGATCTTTTTGCAATCAAGGAGGTTCATGATGGTATTTGTAGAGGTCACATAAGTGGAATGGATGTAGCTAAGAAGTTACTTCTTACTAGATGTTATTGGCCAATAATGGATCATGTGAGTCCATATTAACAACTAAATAAATACCAAGATGGAAAATTTATTTTTATAAATCCTTTACCATGCATGGGCCAAGAGTGGGAATCCTTTTGGTAACACCACTAAGAGACTTAATCCCTAAATATTTTTTAATATGTTTACCATGCACTAATAATATTGTTGAGTATGAAGCATTAATTTTTGGATTACAACTTTTCATCCAATGGAATATTCAGCATCTACAAGTTCTAGGTGATTCTCAATTTATTATCAAAAAAGTCAATGAGGAGTTCCAAACTAAAGATGATAAGTTACTTCCATATAATAAAATTTTCAATGACTTAAATAAAAAAATTTATTATATAACCTTTGAACAAGTACCAAGAGTAAGTAACAAAGTAACAGATATAATGGCCACTTTTGGATCTCTAATATATCTCCTAAAAGATGTATTTGAAGGAAATTTTCTATTTAAATTATTATTATTGCCTACACATCAAAATTTAGGTCATTATTAGATCTATCAAATTCTTGATCCTAGTCAACCATGGTGGGATGACATATATGCCTACCTCCATGACAATACCCTTCCACCATATTTCACCCACCATAATGCAAAGACTTCATCCAATGCACAACCTATTGCACTATACTTCATAGCATGCTCTATCAGTGAGGTTATGATGGGACCCTATTAAGATGCCTAAAATTAGAGGAGGCTCTTATTGCAATCAAGGAGGTTCATGATAGTATTTGTAGAGGTCACATAAGTGGAATGGCCCTAACCAAGAAGTTACTTCTTACTAGATGTTATTGGCCAATAATGGATGATGATGATTGTTAATATGTACATAAGTGTGTAACATATCATAAAAATGAGGATCTTACACATGCCTCAACCTAAAATTGTAGCCTATCATGAGCCCTTGTCTATTTTATGTATGGGGATTAAATCTCATTGGAAAAATTAATTCTACTTCATCATATTTACATAAGTTCATTATTACAGCTACAAAGTATTTTACAAAATGGGTAGAAGCCATGATATTCATATATACCATAGGTCTTCAAATATCTAAGTTCATCTTGAACCAAATCATTTTATGTTTTAGAATACCTTCTAAAAGAATATCATATAATGGAAAGTCTCTCAATAATCATCAAGTAGAAGATCTATGTAATAGATATCATATTGAGCGATATTTCTCGATACCATATTACCCCTAGGTCAATGGAAAAGTAGAATATACTAATAAAAGCCTTATAAAAATACTTAAAAATATTTTTAATGACACTAGAAGGAATTGGCATTTACAGTTATATGCTACACTTTGGTCATATAGAACTAGAATTTGAATGTCTACTAGAGCCACTCCATACTCTTTAGTATATGAAATAGAAGCCATCTTTATATTTGAAGTAAAACTCCCCTCAATAAGCATATATTTATGGGGCATGATCATAGATAATGAATATAAAAATAGATGGATATAATAACTAGAACTATTGGATGAGAAGCATCAGAATGATCTTGATCACCTTAGATCATATCATAATAAGCTAAAATGTTAATATGATAAGAAAATATAGTCTTTAGAATTTGAAACTTGTGATCTAGTTCTCAAGGAAAATCAGAAGAACACCAATGTTGAGTGAGATTAGAAAGGAAAATTCGAAGCAAATTATCTTGGGCCTTATGTTATTATTTCTGAATTTGGATCAAGGGCATATAAGTTGGGCACTTTAGATGTAAAATAACTCAATGATCTAATGAATATTATGCATCTTAAATGGTTCTATGCCTAGAGTACCTAAAATATTTTATCATCCATCTGTAAGATCCCATACTTTGGGGCACTCCTATCCATCATTATCCATGTCCCATCATTTTTATTCATTTCCTATCATTCCACACATCCCATCACATCTGTCCATCTCTCATATGACCCTGATCCTAACAATATATGTAATATATATGCTTTGGAAGAATGATTTTAAAAAATTAAGGAAGATTAAAGCTAGAATTATGAGGGGTAATTTTTGAAGATTCATATGGAACATTTTATCCACTCCAAAATCAATATTTACTCCCAATACCCCAATCTAAATAAAAATTGATTCTCCCAGGCATCTTTTATTCCTTTCAACCTCAATATAATTTGTCTTTCCTTTCCCTAATTCATTACCCAAGTATATATACACCTATCCCTAGTAATTACATCATTAGAGAAGGGTCATTCATCATCCTTCCTCTAGGGTGTATAATATATATTGTAAAAAATTAAACCAAATCCAAAAAAATAGTTCTTAGGATTATAATACACCTAGTTTGATCTAGTCTCAATCATTTCCAATCACTATAATATATCGAATTCACCTTTGTAAATATTTATTTATCCACATATTAGATCAATTTTCTAAATATTACCTTTCTCATAAAAATCCTCTTGCTCATTTATTAGGCCATCTTGTGAATACTCATTAGCCTTCTTATAAAAATCCCTTTTTCAAAATACATTATACAAAAAATCCTTTATCCACATAAATGGTCATTTTTAAAAATCCTATTTTCATCACTTCTCTTGTAAATATTTAAAAAAATTAATCATCTTGTAAATATATATAATCATCATTCCTTTTATTCACATTGCTAAGTCATTTTGTACATATTTGTTAAAGCCCATTTATTAGTTTAAATTATATTCAGGTCATTTATCCTTATTAAAAATATATGTTTTACATAGATCAACTTAGTAATCATTACCCTTTTAAGTTATCCTTTTGTAAATAAGTTATTTTAATCTTTTATCCATATATAGGTCATTTTATTAATTAGGTCATCTTGTAAATATGCATGTCATGTAAATATTTGTTGAAATGCTTTTACTCCTATGATAGGTTGTCATTTATATTTATTATAGTCTTTTATTTACACATTAGAAATCATTTTTCATCATTTTAATCATTTTGTCTTGTATTAAATAGGTGTGTAAATATTTTTTGTGCGAAAGTTTTATCTTTTTAATGTACTCTTTTGTAAATATTTGATTTTATGTCTTCCTTGTAAATATTCATGTTTCCATATACAAGGAATGAGGATGGAAAGATTGAATAACCATTATGATTTTTGAATGTCACTAATAGAGTTCCCTCTCAAGTCCCTACGCACTATAAATAAATGACACCTCAACCACTTAAATGTCATAGGTACATTTTAATTAAGTGAAAAAGTAAAAATGGATTTCTGACATTGTCTTGGCTTCAAGACATTTGCAACATTCTAAAATGCATACCCCCTAATCATTAAACTATCCCATCTAGCCTGATTAGCCTACTAATTGAGCCATCCACCTCCCTAGTGTAGGAGGATTACCCATTATCAAATGAGACATGAAATTATATTCACAAATGACAATCTATCAAAATCTTGGTACATGTCAAAATTTATGAAACATGTATTACCATGTTATCCATTCCACTTCATTATAGCATCACATTACATCCTTTTTATTATCCATTTACTGCAACATAAAAAATTAAATCCATGTCATTACTATACCATATCTATCCAAATTATGTCATCACATCATCATATACATCAAAATAAAATACATCCATAAGACATATAATCATTAGCTATTTCAACACATGTAAATAAATCCCAATATTTATTAAACATCCATAATACACCAACTAATTACATCTAATCAACTCATAAATGAAGTCAATAATCCAATTACTAATCTATAAAATAATCATACTCACATAAGTAAAATCCATAGACATGTAATATAACATAATAAATCACATCATCAGCTAATCATATAAATGTCCATTAGTCTCATAAAAAATCATATACAATACAAGAATCATGGACATCCATGTGCTAAGAATGAAATATACATGTCTGATATAAAACCAATGTCTCATAATCCAAATCATGGTAGTCCCAGTGGTCTCCTAGAAGACTAATGCAGAGAATGAAAAAGATGTGCTATCTTTGTATGAAGGTGTTCATTGATCAATAAGCACCACACCCTCATAAAAGTTCTTATAGTATTGGGCCTCCCTTATCAACCACGATATCTATCTAGTCACATCATCCAAGCCCTACCTCTACAATAAGGTAGCCTCCTCATCCCTGGCACACTCTACCAACTGTAACTCAAACTCTCACTAACTCTATCTAGATTGAATCTGAGTAATCTATCCTTGTAAGGATGATATATGCCTATATTTAGCCTTATCTAACCCAATAATGTAGTCAAATGAGATAATACCGGACCCATATGTATATCTCACTGAGCTTTATCTATCTACAAATCTAAAAATTATCATTGTTATCTATCTCTCTCTCAATGATCCTAGATATCTTGACCACCTTGGCTCTCACCTCTTTATTTAATTTTTTAATATGCACCTAATCCTCAACTCTAATTAGTGCTATAAAAGACCCCACAACATTAGGACCTATCCCTACCACTCCCTGATCACCCCTGTACCTCTGTTAATCACCATTAAGGCCAAGCCAACCCCACCATCCCCCTTACTTGTGGATGTTGTATCTATACTTGTTGTCTCTACAATCATGCATGTGCTTTAAAAACCTCTACACCATGCCTCTCCTCCCATCTCTCTGAACTGGACTCAAAAGTCTCCTCATTTTCCTTTGTCACCACCACAATATATATGTTGTAGTAACCTTAAGATTGGTTATCACTCTCTAAAAGTCCCAAATTATGGGAGTTATACATTCATAATCAACATGAGCCACATCCCTATCCACTGTATAGCCCCATTGTGGCCTCTCCTTGTCACTTTGAACAAATAAGTGATCCTATCTAGGGACATCCTTCTATCACCCAAAATATCACTATACTTTATTTGGCTTATATTTATCTATAATGTAATCATGGAACCCTATCAGGTATCACTAAATAAACATATAGTCATTATACTCCATAGCCTTAGGTCATACCTATTGCACCTATCTATAGGGCATCCAACTAATGTGTGCATCAGTTAGACTATCAAATGTCTATCTATAGAATCTCATGTCACCAACATACACCTATAAACTCCCAAGATGATGTTCTAACCAAATACCAATGGCTAGTCAAGATCATGATCTGCTCAGGTACCTAGTGGAATCTCTATCACCACATGCTCCTAGGATAAGATCTATAACAATAGTGATGGTACAAAACTCTTTGCCCCCTATATGTTCCCATATATAAATCCTTATATAGATGACCCAAAAGAATTGCCCCTAGACAAATACCCTATAATAATGTACCATATCCACAACTACATCACCCAATCCTAAATGGAATGAATGTCCACTCTTATCTGGTAATAATATGCTAATAATAAGGGACATAAAAACTAGAGTTAATATATCCACAATCCCATCCCTTAATACTCTATATATATCAATATGTGAATCATGGACCCTAACCTATAAGTTACCACATAACCTATATATAATATAACTCAATGCCCAAGACCTATAGTAAATCATATATCCCCTCATTTTTAGTTGAAATATTTGACAAACATCCTCTAGGGTCACCGTCATCTCCCCCATGAAAAAGTGAAAGGTGCTCATTTCTAAGTGCCACCTCTCTACCAATATGGTAATTAAGACATGATCTATCCTAATATAGGGCAATGTCACAATATAATATATCCATGTCATCTCTAAAACCCAAAATTTGATTGATCTCAAGTGATGCATCTCATGCAACACCATGAGTCATCATAATCTGAACAATAGAACCCCTATATCCTTATACACTAAACACCCTATTAGACTCTAATCACTATAAACCTATATCCTAACATATATTTTTCCTATTATATCCTTACCATATCTACCCAATTACATATTTACTTACTTAACCCCTTAATTAACCCCCTCTATCATCCTAAGTGAAATTACTATTGGGACCATGCCCTAAAGTGTAATTTTGCAAAATCACTAGTCGTTTGTTATAGTTTTGTGAAAATACAAGTCTTTTGTTATGGATTTAAAAAATCATAACTTTCCATATAAGTTTTTTGAAACCATAATTCACTCATTGTGGTTTTGTAAAACCAAATTTCACCAAAAGTGATTTTTCAAAACCGCAAATCATTAGTATGATATCACAGTTTGCAAGTGCAAAACTGTAACTCAGAGTAATGCCCCTAGTTTTAATTTTACACTAATTACCTTTCACCCTAATAAATTTAAAAATAAATTGAATAAATACCTAGAATAACAAGTTAGGGTGAGTCACTTACCATTGGTCTAGCCTTTATAGGTCCCTATAACTCCTAAACCCTCATCACAGTATGAATAATGAGGAATACGATCCATAGTCGCCAGTTCTAAATCAAGATTTTGAAAATCACCAAGAGTCAAAATAAAATATTTTTACCCCTCTTTTTCTATTTTACCCCTGTAACCTTATCATTTTTCCCCAAATAACCTTATTTATCATGTATTAACACCATCCTTCTACCTAAAACATTTAATTATGATTCTTGTAATCATTTTTAATCACATTTCTCATAACCTTTATAATCTTGTAAATAATTTAAATCATTTTTAGTCACTTGGTATTCTATCTCCCTGCTCCCCATCCAACATCCTAACTCAAAACTACATTGGCTTGAGGTCTCTTTATACTATGTAGGCAACACTTGGCCACTTTATAGTGCTCAAAGATAGCTCAATCACTAATTTCCTTTTCCATCCCCTCCTGGTCACTTGAATTATATAAATTAATGTTGAGATACCAACATCACATCAAATCCACTTATTATTGTAAATCACTTATATCCTCTTATCATTCCTTATCTCTCCCTCATATGTGTCTTTGCTTAGGAAATGTCGATAGCTCGTGGCCTTATCTATCCCAATCTATCCATTCCATGAACATATATATTTATTTTGATATTATTCAATGATTTTTTTCACCTCTCTCCTTAACATTGGTCTTTTCCTAGGACTCATCTTAAGAGTCTAATTATCACTGCTAAGCTGCATTGCCCCTTAGGACTAGTCTTACACCTGAAACTTCATTCCCTTGCATTTTATACTTGAGGAATCCTATCATTCATAGATCAACTATCATTCAGGCCATCCCAACCCATCATCATCTTTCCTATATACCCACCCTGTGATCTCTTTTTGAGTGGAAATCCAGTTCATTCCTCCCTACATGCCCTCTTGAAGGGGCATCATGCAACCTCATTTTATTAACCCATCATATAATGGTTTTTATTTTAAAGACCATTACTCCCCACTTCATTGTTATCAATTTCCTTTCAAACAAGGTCAAAATGTATAAATCCAAATCTGTTCACATTAACTATTCTATTTATCATGATTAATCATGTTTAAAATAAATAACTATTGTCTTAATTAAATATAATAATCCCATTTCCCATTATATATTTACTACATCATGTTAACCTTCCTACACACCCTGTACTATATTAATCCCTTGATTATCCCAATAACATCCCATTAAACCACTAATCCCACCTCATTTAATAACCACTTGCCCCACTTGACAATTTAAAATTTAAAAAATTCTACCTACCCCCGCAACTAACCTTTCCAAGCTTATCCTACATACCTAGTCTTAAACCCACCTAAAACCCATAAATTAATCCCTATTAATCCTTAATCAAATCTAGAGTACTGTCTAATTCTTTAAATTTCTCTAAAACTAAAGGGTTCGTATGAATTTAAAAGTAACTTTTAATCCTCCCTACCACCCTATAAATAACCAAGCAATGATTTTGGTTGGACTAATTAAAATTTGGATTAGAATTTAAACACATAAAATCTCTCTTATAACCTTCATACTCTCTTGCATCCATATATCTTTGCATCCAAGAATCCATTGATCCTTTTATGTTCACTTAAAATCTTGAATCCACCATTGTCTAGCAATCCAACAAGCAAATAAATAATCCTTGGAGAATCCATTTGAAGATCTTGGAAGATAAAGAGAAGTAAGGTGATGGTAAGATTTTTATAAATATGTTATGATTTCTTATATATTATCTCCTATTGATGTTTTTGTAGATTTTGGGTTAATTTTACTATATTTAGTATATTTAAAACCATTACTCAAATTTTACAAGAATACAATCAAATAAAACGATGTTTGCATGAGGAAAAAATTGACTCAAATCAATAATTAAATAAATTTATCATAAAATTATAACATAAAACATTCAAAACATAATGGTTAAGTCATTGATACTTACAAGCTTGAATTTAAGTTTAATTTCATTATTTTGTTTATTTATTTGCTTCTCCATGTTTCCCTATTACTCATTTCTAATCACAATCTAGTTAAAGTACATGTCCTCTATAATAAACTAATAGACTATCAAACATGTAGAAATATAAGTATAATAAATGTGATAACAACATTTAAATATTGTATCAAACTAAATAATGAACTAGTACAAATTAATAAATAATATCAAATGCTATAATAAAATGTAATCCATAATTATCTCAATAATTATAATGAAAATATATCAATGTAGATCACTAAGTATCATACCACAATAGAATAGAAAAATATGTCTCAAATATTTCTCATATAAACTATATCATCACAATGAATTAAATGTAATTAACTTAGGGTCATTACATCCTCCCCCACATGGAAGAGAGTTGTCTCAGTAATCAAAATAACCCAAGATAATGTTTCTTGAAAAGACTCTCATCTTCTCATGTAACACTTATTTTTGATAGAGGATCCCATTGAATAAATAGTTTTTAAATATCATGATTTTTCAACTCAATGTTATAATGATCTATGATCTTCACTGGATCTAACTACAACTTTTCCTCTTCCAAAACCTTAAGATGAGTCCAATCTAAAACATGAGATGGATTATGAATATACTTCCTCAATAAAGTAACATGAAATACATAATGAATCCATAATATGGAAGGATTTAAGGGATTTACATTAGGAAATAAGACTAATTTTCTCCAAAGTTTCAAAAGGTCCTACAAACTAAGATGCTAGTTGGAAGACTTTCCAAATTTAATTGAGATTTTATGTGGTTAAACATGCATAAAACCTTTATCTCCCACTTGGAATTCACATGGTGTCCTTTTTAAATCCACATAAATATTTTAATTATTTTATTCTTCCTTTATAATAGACATTATAGATTCCATTTTCTTATCATGATATTTTAAAACATTAGGACCAATAATAATCCTATTTTTAAAACTTTCCTAGCCAAGTGGAGTTCTACACTTGCGACCATACAAATATTCAAAAGGATAAATTTTAATCATTGAATGATATGCATTATTATAAGAAAATTTATATAAGTCTAAACAATATTCCCATTTACCTTATTGATCCATAACATACATTCTTAGCATGTCTTCCATCACTTGATTTAATATTTCTGTCTAACCATCCATTTCTGGGAGATAAGATAAACTAAAATTCAAATCTATACCAAAATCAGTAGTTAGAGTTTTCTAAAATATTGAATTATAAATTTTATCTCTATCATAAATAATAACTTCAAGAATACTATGAAACTATACTATCTCTTTCACAAACTGTGAAGAAAATATAGATGCATCATCAATTAAATATCTAGCAATGAAATGGCAAACTTTTGTAAATTTATCAATTACAACCAAAATAGTACCATACTTTATTTTATATTTTGGAAAACCATATATGAAATACAATGAAATCATAACCCACTTACTTTGTGTTACATCATGAAGGTACAACAATATTGTTGCATGACAATGTTCAACTTTCACATGTTGGTATTCCAAACATTTTGACACAAAGTCAGCAATTTCATGTTTCATTCCAAGATAATAATACAACCTTATCAATTCATGGGTCATCTTCATGACACTTTAGTGAGATAAATTAGATGTTTTATGTACTTATTTCATCAAAATGATCCTTAAGTCATTAGACTCAGGTACATAAATTCTATTTTTATGTTTGATTAAACCATTAGAATCAATTAAAAAATTAGAAATTTCTTTTCAATGGGTTCTTTAGTCAAATTTGCACTTACATCTTGAAAATTTTTATCAGATCACTACTATTCTAATAAATTTAGTTCTAAAATTATTATGTAGAATAGATAAGACAACAAATCACATGCATTGGTTGAGTGCATTAGCAACCCAATTTTCCTTACCTTTCACATATGAAATATTCATATCAAAATTAATTTAAAAATCTAGCTGTCTATGTTGGTGTAAATTTAAATCATCCTATAAAAACAAATATTCTAGGTTGTAATGATAAGATTTTACCTCAAAATGCTTACCCATCAAAAAGTGTTTCCATTGCTTCAAAGTATGAACAATGAAAACAAGCTCAAGGTCATGAGTGATGTAATTTTTCTCTTGGTCCTTTATTTTCTATAATTCCTAAGCCATAATTTAACCATCCTAAGTTAAAACTGCACCCAAGCCTTTTTCAGATGCATTAGCCCATATTTAAAATATTCCATTTAAATTTGATACAAGTAAAGGTATCAAAGTTAATAACTCTTTGAGTTTTAGGAAAGCTTGTTCACATTCAATAGTCCACATAAATTTTTTACTCTTGCACTATAAGGAAATTATTAGATAAGATAAATTAGAAACATTTTAAACAAATCTTCTATAATAACTAGCCAATCCCATAAAACTATGTACTTCATGTAAATTTTTAAGAGCATGCCACTCTTGAATAGAATTAATCTTTGTTGGATCCATAGCAATACTAGCCTTTGATATAATATGAACCAAATATTATATATCTTATACATAAATAAAGAACATTTAGACAGCTTATCAAATAGTTTATGTTGACTTAGCCTTTGCAACACTAAGCATAATTGTTGTTCATGCTCAACTGTATTCTTATAATAGATTACTATATCATCAAGAAATACTATAACAAACTTATCTAGACAATCCCTTAATAAATTATTCATTAATTTTATAAATTTAATAGGTGCATTATTCAAACTAAAAGTCATTATAATTAACTCATAATATCCTTACCTTATTTTAAAAATCATTTTATGAATATATTCTTCTTTGATCCTCAACTGGTGATAACCTGATCTCAAGTATATCTTTGAAAAGATAGTCAAGTCCTTCATTTTATTAAATAGATCACATATCCTTGGTAAATGATAAAAATTATTAATGGTAACCTTGTTAATCATGTGATAAGAAACACATAATCTCAAGGTTGTATCTTTATTTTTCATAAAGACCACTAGTGGACCAGAAGGTGACACACTTGGACTAAAACTACCATTTTATAATAGGTATTTTAGTTGACCTTTTAGCTCCTATAAATGTTATATATTAATTTTATAAGGTTACTTATATTTATGGGCTATCCCTGGATTTATATCAATAGAAAATTTAAATTCACACTTGGGAGGTAAACCAGGCAAATCACCCAAAAAATCATCAAAAAACTCTTGTAAAAATGGATGTTACTCAAATTGGATTTATGATAATGTAACCAATACATTCCTAATATAATATAAAAATATCTAATAGGATCTATAATTGAGTTTTAAAAACACCTAAGTCTAGGCTTACTCCCTCAAGACACTTAGTAATAAATACTCTTTTACCTAAGCCAAACTCAACATCCCAACCATCTTTCAAAGACATCAGATTTAAATTACAAAATTTTACTAATTTAGGATCCATAAAACTATTAGTGAATCTCAAATCAAACAAAATTGAAATAAAAAAATAATTTATTTTATTTTTGCTTTCAATTAGAGTTGCTTAGAAATTAGTATTTTTTTTTGTCTACAAGTACATACACTCTGTGATTAGTTGATTGGCTAGAATTTATCTTAGGACAATGTATATGGGAGTGATTATATCTACATTCTTATCATATTACAATTATTTATGCATCATATGAATAGTATTATCCCTAGTAGTAGGCACATTTTAATTACCTTGAGTTGAATTTATTTTAAAATTATCAATCTTAGAAGAATTTGAATTCTTAAAATTCTTATTCTACCCTTAAAATTACTGAATCCACTTGTACTCCTTGTGAATATATGGCTAGAATCAGATTTTTTAAAATTATTAAGATAAGGGGACATATTTTTACTTGAATTTTTTTATCCTTCTTTTTTTCTTCTACCCTATACACAGATTTAGTTACCATGATTAAATTTTTAGGATTAGTCATATTGACATCATGAATTAATATTTATTTAAATCCTAACTTAAACTTAGTGAATTTAGTCATTTCATCATGCATGTGATTAACATGATGTATTAGATTCAAACATTTATTTTCATACTTAGTCACAGTCATATTATCTTGTTTCAATAGATGAAAATCAGTGATTTTATGTTCTTTGAAGTTAGAACTAAACTACCCTTTTTTAAATTGTCTTTCAAAAGTAAGTTAGGTAAAATTAATTGGTTGGTAACCTTTTAAAACACATATATTATTACATCAAAGAGATAAAAATCATACTAAATGATAGGATTCCACAGTTACATTCACATTAGAGGACATATTGTGTAGATTAAAATACTTCATAAGTGTACTAACCATGCATCAGATGCATCACTTGATTCCTCACCATAAAATTTTGGTGGAGGAAACTTATTTATCTCTTTAATAATATGATCAGTCATATTACCAAGATTATTCTTAAATTTTGGTTAAACCACCTATCTTTCATGTCTAACTATAAGTTCATCAGTTAGAACACCTTTTATATTGTTTAGTCTTGTCTCCTAGGTATCTAATTTAATTTTTAATGGAATATAATGTAGTTATAATCCCATTCAAAACTATTCTTGATTAAATTTAGGTTTTTTTCCTCATGGTTAAGGCCCTCAACATTATTTTCAACATTATTAAGAGGTGGTTTTTGTCTCTCAATAATTTTGGCCCTATGAGATCTTCCTCTACCTAGGTTAACATTTTTTGGGTTATTATTTGCTATTCTAGATCTTGTCCTCACCATCCTATGGTAAAATAAATAATAACTAAATAAAAATAAGCAATAAACATTTCTAAAAGTTCCCTAGAGCAGTAAACCATGCTCTGATACCAATATTTCACGACCAGAATTTTTTATAACACATTACTGAACAACTAATTGAAAATTTTACTTAGAGTTAGAAAAAAAACATGTCATGAGATCCATAATTGTGGTACAACCAACAAAATAATTAGACTAAGTACATAACCCATTAATGGATTTTTTAGGAAGTATATTTTAACCATACATTATTTGGATAGAAGTGGGTCAGTGTGTTCCTTCCCACTCACCTCTATCCATTTACTATATTGTAGCCTTCCTAATGGAATCATTAGTGGCTTTTGATATTACCTAAGTACCTATATAATCTATAAAATAAGTAATACCTCAGGGGTAGTATCAAAAAATTCAAACAAACAAAGATAGATTAAGTTTAGATTCAATAGAAGAATCATCATACTAAGCTTGATTAAGTATGATTCATGAAAATCATAACCAATAAACACATATCAATGGAAAAGGACTATTTGCAAAATCAATGCAAATTATTTGAACCCCTTTTCAAATCATAGTCAACTAATGTATAGAATTAGACATGTCAGCTACTGAAAGTACTTAATATTCAATGGATGTTTCAACAACCATGATTATTTTTTCATTAAGAACAACATACCATTTATAGGAAGGGTACAAGTTAAGGACTATATTACCTAAGGATCAATAATGTTTTAGGATAGATCTATTAATTCCATTTATCTTAGCCCAAAGTCTTAGTTTAAGTATTCAAATTTATTTACTTAGGAAATGTATTTTATTAAGCCTCAATTCCAAATTAAACTCTTATTATAATCTTAAAAGTTCACAATCTTGTTCTTATCAATTAAAAATAAGAGATTGTTAATATAATAATTAATGATATAATTTAAACATAGAACACTTGTTCTTCAACCCCAAGATGCTTAGCTAAGAATAGCCATGTTTTCAAAAATTAAAAATAGGGTACGTTATTATCAATGTATGCTTATTATAAGATAAGATTAACTAATATTAATGTTATTCAATTATAATTAATTGATTTAGGAACTACCCATACAACCTTAGTAAATACCTATTAATTTATTTGAAAGTGTTATCCTTAAGTAGTTAAGTTAATATTAATTACTTAGATAATTATTCTTTTATAAAATTTATTCTACAAACCATCAAGTTATTAAAACTTTTTGTAATATATTACTTCACCAATTCACTAATTAATAATTTATTTAACCATGAGATTATTGTCCATACATTAATGAAGTGTCAATACTTCCATACATTCATACATGTAATTAATAGAATTCAAAATCTAAAAGAATTAGAAAATTTTAAATAAATATAACTTTTAAATTCATCTAAAACAATAGATAACCAAATCAAACACATCTAATGAATATTTTTACCTAACTTATATAAGCTTGTGATTAAATGGACTCACACATAAATTTTACATATCTAACAATTATGTCACTCTTTCCTTATCTCATAATAAATAATGAGTCAAAACATAATCAAAACATGATTGATATCTAATTCAAACACTAATGAATATAAATATAATAACATATCCAATTTTTTTCCCAACACTATACTAATGTTTTATGAAAATAGTCAAAACATGATCAAAACACTATTAAAATGCTACAACTTTTAAATCATCATTAAAACTATTTACTAAAAATAAATAATCATGATCAAATATTAACTTATATCATTTTAGTAATTCTATGATGTTCAAATAATCCAATGACCAACTATAATCAATTTAAGAATCAATATACATGTCATGATACATCATTTTGAATAAAATAAAAATATGACAAATAACACTAAATTTAGCTACAATAAATTTGATTCATTTTAATCAATTGAAATAAATTAGAATAATAATAAATGAATCCAATCATTGTATATAATATAATGAATCTAATCCCACCTTACAAGTCCTAATAAGCCTAACCATAAGTGTAACAAGACCACCCCAACCATCAGTTAGATATGCATAAGGGAAACAAAAAAATGATGGAGAAAGGATTATGAAACAATAAATCTTGACAACATATCAACAAATGACCAATAAAATAAAACCAAACACATAATCAACCCACAACTATCCATTAACTTGGTATATGATTATGAGTGCATCTCTATTTTGATATTCTTGATTTATGGGCCATATTCTATTTTGGAATATAATATGGAACATAAATCTATGTTACCATAGTCATCTTAATGTACTATTTTAATAGACATTTAGGAGTTAAAATAAAACCCATAAAAAGATGATAACAAATCAGCAAATTAAAAATAAAACTTACATAAAACCTCAAGTCATGTCATTAAAAAAAATAGACTTTACGTAATGTAATAATAACTCAAATGTTCAATTGAAACCATTCAAAAAATCAAAATAATTGAATAATAAAAAATTTAATTATCCCCAAGAGGTAAACATAATCATAAATGATAATTATCCCAATTATCATTTCTAGAATTAATTTAATAATTCAACATGATTTCATAACCCTAGTTTAGATAATCATATCTTAAGAATGCATAAAAAAATCAAACCATAATAATAATAATAATAATAATAATAATAATAATAATAATAATAATAATAATAATAATAATAATAATAATAATAAAAAATTAATTTTAAAAATCTTGAAATTATTTTGAACCCCTATTGGGACTCCTTATGGTCCTTGTCCCTCCAAAACATCCACAGTTAGAAACAACCATCATGTTTTATATTTTATTTTTATTTTCTTTCACTATATTTTATTAACCCCAATTGTACCTATTTAATGTTTTAAAAACAATAAACTAAAAGTAATCCTTGGTTATGTTTTAATACAACTGATTTGTATGTCTCTGTAAACATAACTAACCAACATAATCATAATAAGCTGAGTCACCATAATAAACTAAAACCACCCTAATAAACCAAAAATAATCATAATAAACTAATCAATCAGCATAAACCATATGGATTTTAAAATTATACACAACCATCATCAAAATAAATAAATCCATCAATAAACAAACATAGCCACCAGTAAATAAATACAGTCTTGACTAACAAAGACAAAGTCCCCATTATAGAAGGTCGTAAGGCTTCTAACAAAAACCTATTTGAGTCTTTGAATTAGATAAATTCAAACCCAAACACAATAAAAATAAATTTAATCATTTTAAAAATCATTAGACAATCAAATGTAATACCCAAAATACCTTTTAAGAATATGAGTTCACATTCCACACAAACCCATTTTCTTCATGATGATAAAATACACACAATCAAATTTATAAATCAAATGATCAATAAAAATTTACCCACAAACTCATTGTGGGGTTCCAACATTAAAATATAATGATAACACTTAAAATAAAAAACAATCATTAAAAATAGGCTAAATAAACACACAACAAGTTTCGATCGAGTCATCACACAAAACAAACACCATGTCCCTTATTAGTCTTTCATTAAAATTTTAAAATAATGATTTAATATTTTGGATATAGACCTAATGCTTACCATTTAACTTTGTTTTCCAAAAATAAACCTAGAATTTTAAAATCATTACTTACTTGGTTGATGAAAGTTGACCACAATTTTTTTTTACACTTTCAACCTCTAAGCACCAAAATTTTGTGTATATTTTCACAAAAATAGTCTCCTATAAAACACAAGAACAAACCCTAAATAACTCTCCACAATCCTTGCTTGGGTGTCAAGCTAAATTATTTTATCTATAATTCCTAAAATTCCTCGTGTAGAGCTGCTTCCAATTCTCCTTGGCTGCCATGCCAAAACAATTGGTAGAGTTTCTCTAAGGTTCTCAAACTTCAAAGATATAATGCCAAAATTAATACATTCAACCCTAAAAACTAGCTAAACTCTCTTGACCACCTTTGCATGATAATGTGATCCAATGCCATGATCCCTAAGTCATTGGCTAAAATAGCTAACCACCAAACTAATTACCATGACCCCCATGTGGGTCAAGAATGTATAACCTAAGTCCTCACTTAGATGAAGGATTGAAAAATGAAAATTCAAACAAACAAGTATGATAAGAAAGTTCAATCAAACATGATAAACAACATGTATAGGTCATTATAATGCATCATTTTAATATTTTAAAAAACAAGTTTGAAACCAAAAAGTGTCCTTTTAAAAACCATTAAGTCATAATTTTAAGACAAATAGAAATATCAATGAATGTCCAAGAATCAAATATGAAGATTATAAATATGATGAATATGGAAACCATAATTGACACATATGGTTACATAATTGACCAAACTATCAATGTCAAAAAGTAAAGAGTTCAATAAAAATACATAACATAAAAATTGACTAAAATGATAAAAATCAATGAAAATAGAGTAGTCGATAATCACTTAGAGTAGTAAACAATCCATCTCTCTACATGTGCATGATCTCACCTTAATGGTGTGGATCTTAATCAATCTAATCTATAATCATTTTAAAAATTAGGGGTCTTAATTATTTTAATGAGCTCTTGGTGGGACTTCCCACCCATTTTTGTCTTTTTTACCTCTACCCCATTTAGAAGCTTCATCTCTCCTAGTTTGACTCTACGTAGATTCCTAGTCCCCATGGGTGGCAATAGGGATTGAATATAACCAACATCATGCAAGGAGGTTTTTTATCAAATTAAATTTTGGAATAAGCTTAAAAATGGGGGCCTCATAGAATCTATGGATCGGGTCACAAAGCATAATGTTGAGATTACCCAAGAATTCATGGTAGCTTGGACAAAGTGGAAAATTTCCATGAATGGAATTACCATCAATGTCTTGTAAGAGTTCATTAGTGAGCCACTGAATTTCATGTGTAGGTGCTAAGGAATTTAAGGACTAGTCAAAAAATCAAGATTCCTTGCAATAATTCTTTAAAACTAATAATTTCATGTAGATGGACAAGGGTTCCTTTAGGCTAACCTACCATGTTACTGGCCAAAAATTTACCTTTATATCATGTGATATATGATGAATTAAGGTAAATACACACTAATTTTATCTTAACATTTACTTCTTCTAAATCATTTCATTTCATATAAGATTAGTTTTCATTATTTCTTGATAAAGTCCCTTGAGAACACTATCCTACTTCACTAAGTTAATGATACAAATTCCATTCTACATCAAGGCCTGATCCTTATCCTTGTTAAGCATGGCCAAGACTTATTAGACCAAGAGGTCCCTCTTGAGGGTTCTTCCTCTAGGAAGGAATCTAGAGAGGACCCCCCTGAGGAGGATCCTACCAAGGAATCCCACTAGTCATCTAATCGCAGCCCATTATAGTTTATCTTAGTCCCCCTAGATGACCTCTCAAATTATTGCTCATCCCTAAACCAAAACCAATTATAATATATACCCTTACAAAATTTACCTAGAAAGGGAAGGCCATGGTTATAGAGGAGATGGAAAGAAACAAATAACTATTAGAAACTTTTAACTCTAAGGTGCAACAAGTTGGTTTTGGCCTAGCCAAACTTATCTAAGATTGGAATTCTTTACACAAATAGGTCAAAATAACTATCCAAGCCTCTATTCACTCTACTCAACCCCCTCATACCCTTTTTATGACTTCTCCTAAGGTTTTGAAATCCCCTCCCTAGGCTCCCCCAAAGCGATCCTCACCAAATTGTCTGCCTTACAGGTAAAATGTAAAAAGCATCCCAGAATGATCCTCCATAGTGAAGTAGCTAAAGGCCTTAGAAACTGTACCCAGGATAAAGTTTAAAAGGATAAATCAACCATCTTGACAAAAGACATTGTTGAAGTTGAAGACCCTTAGGAGGGACCTTCCTCCTAGTTTTATTAGTTTTTCCTATTTTTGATTCCTCTCTAAGTACTATTTTTTGCTTTTTGGTTTCTCGACCCTATTTAGCCTATTTAAACTTTTGTAATACACTTTTGTCATTCCATGTCCCTATAAAACTTGAAATTTACCATATCAAATAAAAAAAATAACTTAGAATTAAAAAATTATAACATCAAATAAAGAGATGTTTGCACCAATTAAACACTGAATCAAATCAAAAATTAAAGAAATTGATCATAAAATGATAACATACAGTGGTCAAAACATAATGACTAAATAATTAATATTGACAATCTCAAATTTAATTTTAATTTCACTATTTTTTTTATCCATTTGCTTCTACATGTTTCCCTATTATTCATTTATAATCACAACCTAGCTCAATTACTTGTCCCTGTAGTCAACTAATAGACTATCATCAACATTTAGATATCTAAGTATAATAAATGTGATAATTGCATTTACATAATACATTAAACTAAATAATTAACTAGTACACGTTAAACAATAATATCAAATTCTATAATGAAATGTAATCCATAATTGTCTCAATAATTATAATGATAATGTATCAATGTATATCATTAATTATCATACCACATCAGAATAATAAAATATGTTTCAAATATTCTCAGCTAGGCTATATTAACATAATGAATTAAAAGTAAGTAAATTAGGGTCATGACACAAACAATAATAATCCCAAATTCAATAAACCTTAATCATTTTATTCCACTACCATAATGGCATCAAGTTCTAACTTGCATTACATTCTACCTTGAATAAATTCCACACAAACAATCATTAGCACATACTATATTATAAATGCTAGGTAAAAAATCATTCTAAATTCATCAATATATTTCAAAATAAAAAATGATTCATACACAAGCAATACAAAACTCTTGAATTCACTTGAATGTAACCAATGTACCTTATTCACAACCTTCATTATTAGAACATATTCTATTATGAATTGTTACTAGCTCATAATATTAAAATTAATAGATTCAAGATTTATAACAAACACATTCTGTAATGGAATTCAAAATTTGGTGATAACTAATCATAATAAAATGAAAAAATATAAATTCTAGCCATACATATATAAATTCTATCCACACACACACACACACACACACACACACACACACACACATACACACACACACACACACACACACACACACACACATCGCTATGCATATAGTATGCATACATTCTTGATGAGCATTAATGTATGTCACATTTAATCTTTTTGAATGAAAGCAAAGTGAATTTCATTTAGGCTACTAACTATGATCTTGAAATGTTATTCATTTAATAAATTTGATATTACAACTTTTGGTTAGGTTTAAAATGAATGTGATTCCAAAATTATATGCATTAGATTTTACAAACCTTGAAAATCACTTCTAAACACATGGAGTTATTTATATCATCACACTACATATCATAATTATGGGACCCCACTTTTGGAGTAATAGTTATTGAAATGATTGATATTTAAAACTCTTACATTAATTAAATGAACAACATTTCAATATCATAATTACTAGCCAAAATTAAAGTTGCTTTGGTTTAATTCAAAAAGGATTTATGTCACATAATTTAGTGCTAATAAATAATATATTCATACTATATATATATATATATATATATATATATATATATATATATATATATATAACCAACCTGATTTAAATATAAGAGTTGTAGTGTTTATGATTATGAACATTTGTATATATATGGATACATACATGCATGCATGCATACATACATACATATATGTATGCATGTATGTATGTATGTATGGATTTAATTTATATTTTTTCATTTTTTAGGATCAGTTCTTACCAAATTTTGAACTCTATGTTAGTGACATGATCTAAATCTCTACCACAAATTTTCATACATAATGGGATTGAGCCCATACTTACAAATCCACACATATAGTATAAAAGAATAACAACATATTTATATTTCTCCATGTGTTTTATTATATCATTATAAGGAAATATTAGATGATTTAACTATCCCTAATAACCATTGATGTCTGAGGCACTAGTCTCATACTGAAAGGATCATCGAGAGTTAAACACAAACATACATCTAAAACATTTGATAATTTACACACCTATGTTAAGGTTGAGATCCCAATATAAAATAAATATGAGTAGAACCCATTGATATATGTGCTCAACACATCCAGATGGTTTCCAATCATATCTCTCATATAATCTACCCTTACAAATTATTTACACATTAAAAATACATCAACATTAATAAATTCCTCTAATGTAGTACATATATCAAATGATCCTTTAAATAATAACAAGCATACCTATAGCTATAGCCTTGACTCATGACCATTTCAACCCTGAGAATAAACTTATGAGTTTGGTTCATTATTATCATGCTAATACAAGATCACTATTTTCTTTATTATCCACATTTATATTTTCATGCCATAAATTAGATTATAAATGCAATAATCACTTAAGTTAATTTAAACCAATTTTCTATTACTACCACCTAATAAATTTAAAACCATAATCATACCAAGTATATTTAATCCATACTAATATCAAGGCTATCCACTTAAATGCACATGTGTATTTTTTTCTATGTATGTTTCTACATAAACATATATGTATTGATATCTAAACCAAATAACTTCTTATTAGGTTTAAAATGAATGTAATTATAAAATTATAGATATTAGTCTTTACAAACCTTGAAAATCCCTTATAAACACATGGGTTTCTTTATAACATCACCCTACATATCTTAACTATGTGACACCACTTTTAACATAATAGTTGTTACAATGATTCATATTTAAAACTCTTAAATTTGTTAAATGAACAACATTTTAAGATCTTAATTACTAGCCAAAATGAAAGTCACTTTCCTTTAATTCAAAAATGATTTATGTCACATACTTTAATGTTCATCAAATGTATTATACTATATATATATATATATATATATATATATATATATATATATATATATATATATATATATATATATATATATATAAATATATATATATATATATATATATATATATATACATACATACATACATACATACATACATACATACATACATACATACATAGAAACACACACACACATGTGTGTGTGTGTGTGTGTGTGTGTGTGTGGGGTTGAAATTTATATTTTTTCATTTTTTATTTTAATGAAAAACATACATGAATATATATAAATATGTTTACTAAAAATATCAAAGCTTAGTTCCAAACCTATTAACTATTGTTGTCATTACCAAGATTTTAGGTATAAACAAACAATATCTCTCCTAAATTCAAGAACCCCTAATTATTTTAGCCCACTGCCATAATGGCATTGAGTTTTAACTTGCATAACATTTTGCCTTGAATAATTTACACAAAAATAATTATTAACACAACTATATTAAAAAAACATTCAAATAATCATTCTAAATTCATCAACATATTTTAAACTAAGAAAATATTTGTACACAAGAGATTGAAAAGTATTGAATTCACGTGATTGTAACCAACTTACCTTGTTTGCAACATTTAGGCTTAGAACATATTTTTTTATAAATCATTACCATCTCATATCATTGAAAGTGATAGATTCAATATTTATAATAAACACATTCCCTTCTATTGTTGCATAGAAAATAACATAGCTAATTTCTATTGTGGTGAACATCACCCAAAATTTGATCTATAGTGACTACATATTCAACTAACCTAAAGATATAAGTAGTTTTATTTTCAATAAATAACAAACATCATGCATAACCATGATAATTGAAAGACAAATAATACAAATATCCATAATCATTATCATGCACATATAATACACTAATGACCATCCATTTTTTTTCCTTTCCTCATGTATTCTATTATGCATCAATAAAATGAATTCATTCTCCTTTAACAAAATATACAAACATAGAAATGTTTAGTTGTAGATAACTAATCCATTTTCCAAATCATATTATTCATAACAAAAACACCACATAATAAAATAATCCCTAAAAAAATGCAAACATTTATGCTAAGACAACCATATCCTCATAAGAAGAACATTATTAATGACTACAGGGGTGACTTGGATCTCCATAGATCATTTCCATCTCAATATTTTACTTTAGTATACATATTGATCAAAGAATAATGATTTCATAATATATTGATTAGAGAAAACCACTTCTTATTTACTAGGATTAATGAATATCAATGAGATACACAAAATTCCATACATAGAATACCATTCATTTATGTTTTTCAATCCAAGTAAATGATCAACATCATGGAATACAAACATTACTAATGCAATTCAAATAACATAAACTATACCCTCTAACTCTATTATTTATAACATAATACATGAATATTCATATTTTTACATGAAGTAAGACATTTTTTATATCCTTACCATAACCAAAAGAATTGAATGATATTATAATGCATCTTAGTAGTATAAAGTGTGTGTGTGTGTGTGTGTATGTATGTATCTTTAAGGGTTCATGATATATTATAATAATATTATTTTCTAATGAATGTAACCCTATAATATTTACATGCATGTAGCAAATAGTGAATAGCTCAATATTCCATGCAAGGTTATCCAAATCAAATACATGTTTTCATATAAACTTAATAACCATTTTTATAAAAGTCTATCTAATATATGAAATTTTCCTCACAATTTTTTCATCATAGATAAGATTTTGTAGTCAAAACCCATCCACATCCTCGAGATAATACCAACCATAGATATGTTTACCTATCCACCCCAACCATCAATTAGAGATGGATGAAGAAGCCATAAAAACACAAAACTCAACCAAACCATAATAATGATGCAATAATGACCAATAACCTAGGTTTTCAAGATTCAACTTTCCATACTCAAAACAAGCTTGAATAATGGTTTCAAAAATAGTAATTATTCCAACACACTCATAAGTAGAATACCCAAAACTAGGGTTTTCACCAAAATAAAAAAAACTTGCAAACATATCAAGTATTTAAGAAATTGATCATTCTAAATAGTTCATTGCACCGTTTATTATTTACTCATTTTCATCTATGGGTGAGCACCTTGAATTATCTAACCATACCAGGTATCATCGACTGAGTGTCATTCACAGTGAATGTCAAGTATATGTAGGAAAACTATTCCAAACCCCATACATTAGTCATATTATTAAATTCATGCATTTATTGTAACATATCATTTTAAAACAAAACTTATTTATTTAATGTAATGAGATACAAGGAAGGATTTATGGCCTACACATATTACCCTTTTTTCCTTCTCTACTACCTTATTCTTTCCTTCTCTCATTTTTTAATTTTCCTTTCTCCCATATTCTTTATCTACCATTAGAATTTACTATTTCATTTGGCATGATTATGAGTTCTATTAATTGGAACTCCCACTTCAATATATTTACCATAATTATGCATGACATGGCATTGAAAAATACCATATAATATTATCACATGTTTTCCATTCAAAAACTTCACCCCTACATGCATGCTTCCCAAGCTTCATGTAGGATACCATGTAAAATCAAGAGCCTTCAAAAATGAAAATAAAACCTAATTATCACTTAATAAAGTCAATCAACCCACTCATGGTTGGGTAAATTAACTCCCTTCTTAATTTTACCCTTGACCCAAGTTAAAATCTTAGGTTTTGATGCAACATTTAAACATTTTAATAACTATATCCTAAACCTAAGTCTCATGACTTATGCTTTGAGATTTAAATATGACATTATAAAATGTATTTCCTAGTCCCTTGCATACTATACTAAGGCACATAATCATTCATTAGTTATATCAAAACTAAATTAATAAAATAATTATCTCTGTCTTATAATGGACTTCAGAATCATGGTGATGACCTTCCACTCCTGGTATTTCATTATTATTTTTATACATAGACCTAAACCAATCTTATAAAAAGGATTCTTAAACTCATAAAAGATCTCTTGGACTTTGAGTGGAATCCATTTTATCTAAGTGTGTCATATATGTGGGTATAAATCACATTCATATCAGACTATCTAGTTGATTTATCAATTAACTATAAAGAGACAAAATACAAATAATGACATAAAAAATAGCTAGCTAACAATCAAATCCAAACTAAAAAAAACAACTATAAAACATAATAACCAATACAAATGTTTTATTCAGGTTTTGGACACTATTGCATCACCATTATGGTTTACTTGCATACCATTTCTTTGCCACTGAGTACCCAACTTATACCTCCAACCTATGTTTATCTATTGTGTGTCTACAATCAAGCCAGATAGACATTAGCAATATTTGATCAGATTAAATAGTAATTAATAATATAATTTCCTCATATAAAACAATGCATGAATGATTAAAATTTAATTTAAACTAATAATTAATATTCTACTAATAAAATAATATATGTGATAAATGTCTATATAACATAAGAATATTAAAATAGTTCTGATAATCAGTCAAAGTCAATGTGTTAGGTAGGTGTGGTCATGAAAAGGGTTCCTTGCCATAAATTAAAAAGATGTAGTCATAAGAAAATCATGTGTAAAGGGATATAATAAGTTTAAAATACTTATCTTACATACCTAAGTGGTGGAATGAAGCCAGTCGAGATCCCATGTAACTTGCAAATAGAAGATGAGAATCAAGTGCATTTTTTTATGAAAGTAAAAAATATTTTATGTAATCAAAACATGGATAAAACTATTTATTATATGTTTTTATAAGATTATACTACTTAAACTATCCCATTATGGGACTAAAACTAGTGCCAAGTTGTCATGTTCTTACAAAACTGTAAAACTTGTTACACATAATAAAGATGTTAAAATGTTAGTTTTGAATTGTTAGTCATAAAATCTAGGATAAATATGACATGAGAAATAAAATAAACATTAAATAAAATATATTCTAAATTTTTTATGTTTTTAAACTAAAAATGGCTAGCTTAAACCTTGATATATTTAAAAATTTGCCAAAAATAATTCATTTGTGCCATTTTCCTTGAGATATTTTTGATCTTTGGATCACCAGTGACCATTTTGATTGTGAAATTAGTCAAAAAGATAAGGGTAAGGAGAGGATGGTTAACATATCATCAGTAATATCTATTAGGAATGATCAAGTCATTTTTCATTTTCATTTGTTCCCCAAATTTAAATTTTTGATCAATACTTAGCCAATATCAAATGAATTTTGAAATTTTTTTCTTGGTATCAATTTCTAAGGGAAGATCAAGGATTTGTGATATTTTTTTCATTATTAGTGGATATTTTAGGTTTCTTGGGGCTACATGAGTATTGGATAGTACCACCACTTGTATTATAAAACTACCATCCTTTATAGGGTGGTGATTACATAACCACCATGTTGATAGCATAATCATCATAGTTCAGTTATGCCATTACCACCCTAAGCTGATTATAGAATCACTTGGGGTGGTTTTGTAACAACCATGGGTTAGTTTCATAACTTCCATGAGGAATTTTTGTAACTGTTACTTATAAATTAAGGCAATTTTATGAACTAAAAATGTGTATAAAATTTAACTTGTTTAGAAAGTAGAGTTGGTTTTATAAATAACTTAGGGTCTTCTAGTTTGTTGTAGAAAGATTACATATTATAAATCAAATCCAAAGAGCATAAGTAGATCCCTCAAGTGTTACCACCCTTTATGGATAATTATTTGGCCCTTCTTAATTGAGTGGGGATACTTCAAATAATATAAGTGGGGATCACTCTGACCTCTACTCAACTATTATGTGACTTCTTGACCTATTTGGACCCTAACCAGAACACTCTCATATTCCTTAGGCCCTAAGGGAATAGATTATCACTCTCATGGATGTATAAATGATCACTAGTATTCCCATAATTAGTTTATTGATATTAATTTAGAATGATGATAGCCATTGTGAGGTCCGTAGTTGGGCAAACCACTTTGGAGATCTTGACAAACTTAATATGGGTGTGAAGTGTAGGGTAAATATTTCTTGGTTTGATGGATTAGAAATACACAATCCAAGTAAAGATATAATTTAAATCCTTTCCTCCTAATTAGTCAGGGGTAAGGGCACAAATGGACCTTTTTACAACTGGTCACCAATCATGTAATGTATCAAGGAGAAAGGGGTGCACTATCATAGAGTCAAGAGATGATAGCATAAAATTACATTGACTTTTACTAAGTGTCTTACTTGGGATACCTTTACATTTTACACTTTCCATTATCATGGGTTGGGTATATGAAATGATGATCCCCTATTATAGGGGGGAATGAATGGGGAACTATAATATACCAATGCCACAAGATGGACAGACATGGCACCCTTTTGTGATTTTCCCCAAACTATGGGGACTTTGAAAATAGAGACTTGAATACCTTACTAACTAGGACATTATTTGGAAATGGACCAATGAGGGATATTATTTCATGGTGCCCATTACAATTACTTAGGTTAGAGATAGGCTATTACATATCAAGGTTCACCCCATAGATCAACCACCTTAATAATTTGGTATGCCCTATGTGGGAGCTTTAGTGTCTTTAGAGTCATGTATAATGGGATATAAAATGTGAGATATATGAGTTTAAGGTGATTGACATGGAATTTGATCATGAGAGGAGTGGATATCACTTGACTAGTTCAATAGGTAGCCAGAGAAAGAGGAGGATAGAATGAAGATGGGTAGCAACATACGGGCCCACCATGACCACCACCATCGATACAAGATCCTACATAATAAAAATGGCTAATATATGGAGATGGTGAGGCTCCAGTGAATATTGATCTAGAGGAGGACCTCAACATAGAAGAGGAGGAAGTTATAGATGATGATTGTGATCTATATTATCGTGAAGGATATCTTAGTAAAAAATATATTTTTTGTTTGTGATTATAGCTCATATTTTGATTCCTTATAGTTTCTTAGCTAATTTTACATGTATCAAATTTTATATATTAGCTAGATATGATTCATCTTATGTACTCTATGATTATAAATACTATGGATGGTTGGAGATAGATGATCAAAGATACCCTAATTAACCTTTTTAAACTGAGCACTAGTCTTATTCAATATTATATTTTGGTTAATCCTAGGCTTCCAATAGGTATTGGTCATAATACATATGTCTTTACCCCAATGCACAATGAATCAATGTTGGTGATAGAGTTGAGGATAGATAACATCACTCTATTGGCTAAAGTGAGGAGGATTGAGGCCTTAGTATATACCATGATGGGTGGGAGAGGTGGCATAGCCTCTAGGAATAGGACATGGAGGGTATTATTAGAGGGAGGATCAGGTAGGATTTAGCATCTTGGATACTGACCTAAAAATAGTGTGTTTACCTCAAAGGGAGGTGATAGAAGGAGGTGTCAATAGAGCCATAGTCCCATTTTTTCTTCTACATTAAGACCCTCCAAAAGGAGGAGGATAGGGTCCTAAGACTTGTCACAAATGTTTTTTTATACCATTGTATATGTCAATTATTTTTTATATGTTGTGGCATATTGGCCCTCTATGGAGGCATTTGTGTTAGGGTGTGGAGCTAAAACCTTCAACCGTTTGCACACACATGAAGAAAGGATGCTGAAGAACTAGAGCCACCGGCGTCGGCAGTATGACTGACGTCGGTCAGATGCAGTGGAGAAGGAGATCGGTGATGGCAGAGAGTCAGCCGACGTCGGCAGCACCAGACAAGCAGGGACTGATGTCGGTCGCATGTGCGGTCTAGAACTGCTATTTACGAACAGTCAGTTAGTTAAACCGAGTGTTTGCATGCTAAGAGACTATTTTAAGTCGCGAGCTGTGTGTCTAATTTTAGTAGTTAGAGGTCTATTTTTGTAACCATGGATTCCTATTTAAAGAACCATGAGGCATGTATTGTAATCATCATATTGATCAAGTAAGAGCATTGAAGCAAGCAAGGTCAAGGAGATCCACAGGTGTAAGGTCAAGGAGATCAGCTATAGCATTCAAGGAGGGATTGTAACTCAGGGTTAGAGTTGGTTTTGTGTTGAGCAAGAGAGAGGGAAGAAGGTCTTGAGGTGTGGCAAGCCTTTGAGGTGGAGGGAGAAGTGGCATCTTCCTTATTTGTATTTTCTTCTAGTATTATCTAATACAATTGTGTGTATTGTCTCTCAAATTCTTTGCTGTCTCATGTTTCTGGTTTCTTAATCATTCTGGTATAATTTCTGTGTTCAATTGCTCATATATAAGTAATCAATTGTGCTACCATTGGATAAGGGGCCTTCCTAACAGTTGGTATCAGAGCTATGGTTTGTAGGAAGCAAGTTATTGTTTTTGATTACAGGTCATTCACAGGGTTTTCTGATTGAGTGGGAGTTCAACAATGGCAGAAGAAAGTAGGCTACGAATGGAGAAGTTTAACGGCAAGAATTATCAACACTGGAGGATGCAGATTGAGGACTATCTGTATCAGAAGGATCTGTACTTACCATTGGGTGGGGTTGCATGCAAGCCCACAGATATGAAGGATGAAGAATGGAGTGTTCTTGATTGGAAGGCTCTTGGTTCCATAAGGTTGAGTCTTGGAGCTTCTGTGATTTCCAGCTTATCACAGTGCAAAACAATGGAAGAGTTGATAAAGTCCTTGGCAAATTTATACGAAAAGCCCTCGGCTTCTAATAAGGTATACCTTATGAAGCAGCTATTTACTTTACAAATGCAGGAAGGAGGTTCGGTACATACTCATCTCAGTGATTTCCATGGTTTGGTAAACCAACTAGCTTCAGTCAACATTGTTTTTGATGATGAGGTAAAGGCTCTCTTGATATTATGTTCTTTACCTGAAAGTTGGGATGGTATGGTTATGGCAGTAAGTAACTCTGCATCTGCTTCTAAAATCTTAAAGGTTGATGATGTTGTGAGTGTGATTTTGAATGAAGAAATACGCAGGAGAAGCACAGGTGAATCATCAGGAAACGCTCTAAGTGTGGAAAGCAGAGGAAGGCAAAAGGAGAAGATTGAGCAAGGGAAATCAAGGTCGAGAAGGAGATCCGAGTCTAAAGGTATTACCTGCTGGTTTTGTGGAAAGAAAGGACATACAAAGAAGGAGTGTTGGTTGAGAGATAAAGAGAATCAACATACAGGTATGGAAGAAGCAAAAGATGCAAATATTGTGGTACAGGATGCTCTCATACTTTCTTTGGATAGTCACGTAGGATCATGGATATTAGATTCTGGTTCATCTTTTCATGCATCCCCAAACAGAGACTTGTTTCATGAGTATGAACAGGGAGATTTTAGAGTTCTTTATTTAGGGGATGGTACGCCTTGTCAGATAGTTGGAAAAGGGAAAGTGCAGCTGAGATTACAGATTGACAACACATGGGTGTTGAAGGAGGTCATGCATGTTCCAATTCTGAAGTAGAGTCTGATTTCTATAGGAAGGTTGGGAGATGAGGGATGCAAAATAACCCTCACAGCGGATTCTTGGAAGGTTACCAAGGGAGCACTTGTTTTAGAAAGAGGTAAGAAAGTAGGTACTCTTTATCTATCTACTTGTACTACTGATTCCACTTCTGGTGCAGATTCGTATATGTGGTCTAATAGGTAGGGTCACATGAATAAGAAGGGAATGGAAGTTCTTGACTTAAAAGGTATGTGTTCAAGTTCAGAAGGCATGGATAGAATTCATTGCAGGAAAAGGAAATTTGAGGCTTTTGACAAGAACAGGGATGTCTTGGTGTTCATGGAGGAGATGAAGGCCTTAGAACAGTTACAAGCAGTAAATAAATTTGAGTAGGGCAGCATGGATATAGATTTGATCTAAGAAGAGCTCGCAGATGAAGAATTCATCACTCACGGGAACACACAGGCACCGATGCCGATTACTTGGAACTGACGTCGGTCATCCAGACACCGGCTTTGGTCATGTGCAGACCAGCAGGGTCGGTAGGTCAGATAGGAGAAGTCTGACATCGATCATCAGGACCGACGTCGGTAGGGGGGACACCAGCGTCGGCCAGGGGTAACGACGTCGACAGTCAGGATCAGTGCAGGGAACCAACATCGGTCGAGAGTAGACTGGGAGTTGGCCGAGATCGGTCACCGAAACAGATGTTGGGTGGATCTATGAGTCTCAAACACCCATACAGAGGTTAGAAAAGGTATGTGAACCTCATATTTATTGTTCACCTTATTTATATTGCTTTTTGATAGTCTTGAACTAAGAAGATGGAGGAAGCAATGCAGGTAAAATCTAGAAACAGTGGGAGCTTGACATGGATGAGGAGTGTGAGTCATTGGATTAGAGCCAAACAGGTACTTGTTGGTGGATTTGTCAGCTGGATATAGAGGGATGGATTCCCATTTTAGAGAAGAGAGTGGATGGACATCTGAGATAGAAGGCTATGGTATATGGTCTTGAGTTAGCTATAGGGCAATGGAGGTTTGACCATTGTATTTTATCTTTACCAGGTTGGATAATATTAGCTACATTATCCTGTTACTGTATTGTGTTACTTTTTGCAGGGTTGCATATACAGGGAGTTTTTTGAGCTAAGGGTAGAGTTGGTTCAGAAGTATGTCATGAAGAATTTGGGAGCAGCAAGGTTCTTGTGGCATAGGTGACAGATATAGCATCACAGGTTTGCGTGGTGGTTGGTCTTCAAGGGTGACTTTGAAGAGGGATATAGGGCCTAAGGAACAAAATAGATGGTGTATAGGTACAGGTACAGGTTGCAGCTGTTTATCTCTAAGTGGGAGATTGTTAGGGTGTGGAGCTAAAATCTTCAACCGTTTGCACACACATGAAGAAAGGATGCTGAAGAACTAGAGCCACCGGCGTCGGCAGTATGACCGACATCTGTCAGATGCAGTGGAGAAGGAGACCGGTGACGACAGAGAGTCAGCCGACGTCGGCAGCACCAGACAAGCAGGGACCGACGTCAGTCACATGTGCGGTCCAGAACTGCTGTTTACGAACAATCAGTTAGTTAAACCGAGTGTTTGCATGCTAAGAGACTATTTTAAGTCGCGAGCTGTGTGTCTAATTTTAGTAGTTAGAGGTCTATTTTTGTAACCATGGATTCCTATTTAAAGAACCATGAGGCATGTATTGTAATCATCATATTGATCAAGTAAGAGCATTGAAGCAAGCAAGGTCAAGGAGATCCACAGGTGTAAGGTCAAGGAGATCAGCTATAACATTCAAGGAGGGATTGTAACTCAGGGTTAGAGTTGGTTTTATGTTGAGCAAGAGAGAGGGAAGAAGGTCTTGAGGTGTGGCAAGCCTTTGAGGTGGAGGGAGAAGTGGCATCTTCCTTATTTGTATTTTCTTCTAGTATTATCTAATACAATTGTGTGTATTGTCTCTCAAATTCTTTGCTGTCTCATGTTTCTAGTTTCTTAATCATTCTGGTATAATTTCCGTGTTCAATTGCTCATATATAAGTAATCAATTGTGCTACCGTTGGATAAGGGGCCTTCCTAACAATTTGTATTAGACATTTTTTTGATAAACTTAACAATATACATGATATATATAGTAATATATATATATATATATATAATACCTATCTATGATTGTTATCAAGTGTTATGCAATGTGACTTTAATTTTTATACCAACTTTTCAATTTATGCACTCTAGATGACTTGACATGTGATGGTGTTATATTTTGCTATGATAAATGTTTATGTATATGTGGAAAAATAATTTATGCAAATGATGTAATAAAATGGATATATTATATGTATGATATATTCATGTTATTTACAAGTTATTACTTAATCTCTTTATTCACACAACATATGACTTTCAATTTGTAGCAAGGAGTGAAAGGAGAAGTAGGATAAATGTGATGTGACAAGAGGTGAAAACCATAAATCAGAACTCCATAGGAAAAATTACGATAACCTAATCCTTTTGAGAAAAAGGGGGAAATATAATTCTTGCTAAAATTATAAAATGGTAACTTTATTAGATTCATCTAGAGAGAGCTAGCCCTGATAGAACTGGTAAATGGGAAAAGGTTACCCTATTCAAACATAAACATGTATGAAAACTTTTTAAATAATTTTTTATTTAGACACTTAATTTGATTTAATATTTCTTATACACTTGACTTTGAATTATTTTATTGACTCACTATATTTAGTATCATGTGACTAGGTAAACACATGGTCTCATTATTGAAGAATAGATGTAGGTGAGTAAGGGCATTTATCCCTAATGATAACCCCATAAAATTAGTAAGATGTTTGGGATCAATACCTAATATTAGTAGAGGTGAGAGGTGTAATTTTGAATTTTATATTTACATAGTCTTTTGATTCTCATAAAAGTATCTACTTTTCTATCTATAATGTCTTTACACCTAAACCTTGGACCCATGCAATTAGTAATATGTAAGGTCCCATCACTAAGGATAAATATGGGTGAGTAAAGTTATGTTATTTTAGGCATGCTAAAGTTATAGTTTTTAAAGGCACTATAATGGAGATAATATATCATGGATAAGCTTTTATAATCCATTGTAGGTTAGCACATTTTTATGTTGTGCAAGAAGATGTATGAAAAGAGGTGCACTCTTGCTCATAAGTATTAATATAAAGACCAATGTGACATGATGATCTTAAGAATACCTTATATTGGATGATAGGATAAAATGAGAGTGGGATGATATGGTATGACACATTTTAAAAGTTTATATATTGTATGAAGTAACCAACTAATCAATCATGAAATAACACATCTATTATCAAGGTAAACATGTAATGTATGAAAATGTAATGAAAGTGAGGATAGGGTGACATGTAAGAGTTATATATATATATAAGTGTTTTAGATGAAAAGAGTATATAGACTCACCAAAATCTTTGCCTTATATAGTTAATAACTGATAGGCTCTGTTATTGAACTATTCTATTACTAGGTAGGGGCCTAACTATTTAGATCTGAATTTTCATACTTATCCTTTCTTGTTATCTATTTGAGTGTAGAGTCAAAGTACAAGGTCTCCTACATAGATTGGTAATTTATAGGCACAATTATGGAACTAATAATACCATTATTGTGTCATGATTAACTCTAACTACCTAACCATGCCATCTTTCTATGTGAAGACAGACACCTCTGGTAACTCAAATACCTAAGCTCCATCAGTCCCTCTTGGCATAAAAAATATTATAAGATATTATTACAAACTATAAATATGATGGTAAGATATGATCAATTGTGCATCTTCTAATGTCAGGTTAAATTGCACCTATGATGGCTTATCGAGATGCATTCATGTACTAATTATCTCTTCAAGAGGGGAGGGTACATGACTTTATGTATATTTGGGTAATAATGAGGATAAATTTTGATCTCAATAGTTCTTATAATTAAGGTATGAACCATATTCCTAAACATTGGCATGATTGAGGGAAGATTAATGTATCAATAAAGTGGCATATGACTGATGGGGTAACTTGGACAATCACCTTCTTTTGTGTGATAGAGCATAGAATAATCATAGTGGTAATGGTTTAATGAGTCAATAAAAAATGCATCACCCTTTATCGTTCCTTTCATATGGATATTGAGAATGATGGGAGACAGGAAGCTATCAAGGGCTAACATATTATCACCTCCTTCCTTATGAGTGACTATTTGGTCATTAAATATATTAAGGATGAGAGATTATATCATAATTGATATTATGAAATCATAATTTGGAATCATCAAATGAGGTACAAAAAGTGAATATAGGGTAGACATAGAGTTAATAAGTTGGTTGATTTTCATAGGTAATACTTCTAAAAAAATGAAATCAAAGTCCCTAGTGATGTCATGGATAATAATATTTTACAATTGGAGGTGATCGACTTTGGTCTGATATACTTTAGAAACCTAGTTTGCAACTAGGTATAAGTCACCTAGATCCTTAATTTTTGAATGCCTAGATATTTTGAAATGATAATGCCAAGAAATAGGGCCTCATACTTAGCCTCATTTTTTGTACAATCAAAGTCAAATTTGAATCCAAAAATCATGACCAGACCTTTGATGAAAATGAGAATGACTCATTCCCTAATTATTAGATAAAACTTGGATCTATCATAGTGAAGGACCCATTGATCATGTGTATAATGTGGATAGTCATTATGTAAGGTTTCTTTGTCCTCTAATATTTCAACCATATGACTACTAAAAATGCTGAGTAATCCCCTTTGGGGTACCTATTTTCAAAGTTTAGGAAGATAATTAATTTGGCCTCTATATGGATCTAATTTAAGGTATTGTGAAGGCATGGATGGATTAGTCTCACTCTATAGATGAAGGAAGGGAAAATACTCTAGGAACCTATAGGATTTTTTAATAATCTCCAATTTGAGTTAGGTAAGAACCTCTAAAAATTAATAAGATTAATTTTTTGGATTTTTATTTGGGTTTGAATGTATGCCAACATAGTTAGGATCTTATCTCGATGAAAGAAGAACATGGGTAAAGTTATGAAGCTCACAAAACTACATGTAAGACATGGGTAGTATTTTTTGTCCTATTATTATGTGTGGGAATGCTTGGAGGAACTTGATAAGTGAATTTATAGGATCTTCTTACTTTATGATGGGAAAAATATGTCCTTTATCAAGAATCCATGGGTAATGATAAATAATTTGGCCCCTTGGTCAAAGAATTAAACCCCCCTTCAATTTCAAACTTGCCATGAGTCTCCTAGGTCCTAAAGTAGTTAACCATGGTCATAAATAAGGTCACATAACATGTTTTACTTTGGTCACTTATTCATTTATCCTAAGTGTCATTTTATGCCACCTTTGGTCTAGTTTAATAAATTTTACAATTTCATTCTTAAAACAAGTCTGTCAAAGTGAAATTGAGCATCCCATATGTCTAGTAGGTGCCAGGGAATTGTTTTATGACTGAAAATTACAAGTTCCACATTTAAAACAAGAAAATCAATTAAAAAGGAGGAGTTTTGGGTAGTTATACGAATCGTACAATAATCCTAGAACATGAGGATATGTCATAGTGATATTGAATCTCCCCACAACTCATCTTAATTCTTATATTACCTTGAAATGTCCAAAAATGGAGAAAACCATTATGTCTCTCTCCTTACTCTCTTTTGTAAGTCAAACAAGACCAACCAATTTTCTACTAGTACAAATAGAAGGAAAAAAACTAGTATAAGTGATTTTGGTGGATGTTATCACTATTCATAGCCTTAAAATCCATAGTAATATATTATATATTAATGGATATTTCTTCATGAACAAACTTTAATAAGGATAGTTACTCAAAATTGTCTTCAAATTCCCAACACCTATAGGTTTTATCATATGTTACATTGATCTAGTGTTTTTAAGTGTTGTGTGTGTTTTGGTAGAGTGTCTTATTAATTTCCATGTTTTTTTCAAGATATAATTTAGGTTTTTTAAAATAATTTATGGAAGTAACATCTCATATTATTGGAAATGGAAACCACAATGATCTACAAAATATGTTTCACATTTATAGAGTTATCCTTGTGTAGAGGACTCCACATCAAAGGTAAAAACACACCTAAGTTATCCTATAAAACATGGAAGGTAATTTATTTATGAATATTTTTAATTTTATAAACTTTATGATTGATTTAAATTGGATTATAAAGATCATAAATAAATACTAAATAGATCTTCAACATATACAGTCATATACAATCACGAGTAAACATATACGGAATATGGAGCCATCTAAATCCAAAAAACACAGGTGGTGTTTATGACCAAGGTTTGAATGTATTTTTTAAAGTCACTCATGGTTAATGGTTTTGTTCTTAGATCCATCACATATCTTTAGGTCAAACCGAGTAAGTAAAGTTTCTTAAGGTAAAGTCTCTAAAATACATTTTTGCTCTTGATACTATCATCTATTGGTTAAAGACCATGAGGTATATAGAGACTAATGTTTCCATTATTATATCTTGGGAATAAAGGTAATGTCAATACATGAAAATAAGGCTTATATATTTAATATAATTATTATAGAGTGGATTTTCACTTAGTTATATTTTCACTAATACCACTCAGTGAAAAGCTATGGTGTTGAGCCTAAAACTTGAAATGTAACAATAACCTAAATGGAGAGATGAGAGCATAGTTTTTAGGCATAATAAAATTTCATATATAAAAAATAAAATATTAATTACCTAAAAAATATTAAAATTAGTTAATAAACATTCAAATTACATGTTCACCTACAAGAAGGCCTCATGTTTCATAAATGACATCTATAGTTTAACTGTACATCTATAGTGCATTGATGAGGGCATGATTCTAAGGAATGATATGGGATTATATAGTGTTAAAGATTATTAGTTAACTAAATTTAAATAAATGTTATGAAGGTATAATTTTTAAACCTTTTTAACACCTATAAGAAACTTTCAGACTTCCTCCTTAATGGTCACCTATAAGTGACATAGTCAAACATAACACATACTAGTCGAAGCCCATAGATGAATGTAGGCTTGGTGATTTGGAAGAGGTATAAATTTAAGGTTAAAAAGTATAATATACGACCAAAATGAAAAAATTTCAATTTTATTCTTAGATGATATGAATAGAGACTAAGTTTGGCTTCCAAATATCATACTCACGTAACAATGATCTTGCACATAGTCACTATTTCAAAGACCAGTCCTAAGGAGCAAGGTGTATGAATAATTTTAAGATTTATGATATAAATTTAATTTTATCCTCGTATATATGAATCATATCATATTTTATTCAATAAATATTATAACCTCACTTATAGTCAACCAGGACCCTACCTATAATCAATGTCACAAAACTATTCTTGATAAGTTTGAGTGTTTAAGGGTGTTATAAGCATGATAAAACCTTATAAATTGGTACATATAACTAAAATTAACTAAAAAATATAATCAGGTTCTAATTAAATTCATAGGAATAGGGGATATGCCTTCTATTTTATCTCAGATAAAGGGCACTCCATGAATACATAGTCTACATGCTAGTATTAGAGGGTCAAATAAATGAGTGAAAGGGTATTGGAATAATATTAGGATTATATATAAGGTTGTTATTAATATGAATAGGTATATATAATTCACACAAAGTCAAAAAAAAACCTACAGGTGGGTTATATACCTAATCACACATAGTTAGGCCTAATACTAGGTCTATACCATAATTACTCCTAAACTCATCTAGATTTCATGGACCTATAAAAATCATTAGAATACCTTAATGGGTGATTAAAATACCAATTTTAATCACTATTTTTTAATAATAAACACAAGGTTGGTCATTTAGGCATAATTCTTTCTCAGGCCTACTCAAAATGCACTATAAGAGCTCGAAAGTCACTTTATTCTATTTACACCTATATTGAGGGATTAAATGGTGACCCAAATCTTTGTTAATATTTTAATTGGGTTCATATATTAATTTTAATGGATTTTTTTTGTAATTTAGATGTCAATCTTTTATGAACAATCTTTAACAATTTAGACTATCAAAAACCCTCCTAAAATCCTTATGTGAATGTGATGGAGAAGACATGAAGGATTTTACATCAAAAAGGAGTAAGTTGGTACTTAAAATAGTTTTGAAATATATATAATTATTTTAATATCCTCATTACCCATTTGGTTCATACTATCTCTTATATGGGCAACACTAACATGGTGTTTATTGTAGAATTTGATTAGTTCTATAAGTGTAAAAGGGTATTAATAGATGAAAAATATTATAGAAGGTGATTAGGGACTTGTTTAAAATCCATATAATCAATTCTCATAAAATTCAATCATGAAAACCTCTTTTCTATCACATTCATCATAGGCAATCTAAGTGAGATATTGAAAAGGCAAGATCAATGTCCAAAATGGGAAGTGAGAAGCATGTTTAAATTTTCATGAATATATATATGATGGACCAGAGGAAAAAAATGTATTCAAAATGTGTCATAAAACCTATGAAAAAAATCTCTTGGAAAACTATAGGTCATTTTGATAAGAATTCTAAAGAGTGAGGCCTAAAAGGTTAGTGAGTGGTTGTTAGACAATGGTAGACAAGTGGTGTATGAAGGTGTGAGAAGGAATATTAGTGTCTAGTATCAAACCTTATTTTCACCCACCTTTAGTTATGCATATAAATATTCCTCTATGATAAATACTTATTCTATAAGGTCATAGATTTAAGGTTAGTTTTAGTAGATTTCTCACTTAGTGTATAGGCAAGTGTGTGTGTGGATTAATATTTTGGTGTATCACCTCATTAGTATAGGTTCCTTTTTATTACATTATCCCATTTTCACACCCCAAGTGATTATTATAGTTTAGTGTGTGATCTCAAGAGATAAATCAAGGGAGATATCCCTTTAACCTAGAGGTTTACCTATGCTATAGGTAACCCACAAACCTAGAGGTAATCCCATATTATCTAAATATGGGAGAGGATTTAATACCCTCTCCTCGGGTGAAATATTTGGATAAAATAGGTAATCATAATTTTTTATTTTGAATTTTATCCTACCTATGATCATGATGAAAACATTCTACCTGAGCATCAAGATGGCCCAGGGAGGAGGAGATACTTGGTTTCTTATTGATGGACTTTGAATATGATGAGAAATAAGTTTGGGCATAGGTCAGAGGAGAAAGGTTGACATCTCTACAAGGAACAAACCTGATTATTCAAGGACATTTTAAAATTATTATATCCCTATGATAACATGGTCTACAAGCATACTTTGAATTGGCTCATAAGTAATGAGGGTTAAATGTGAATTATGACTTATTCCCACATGGTTGACCTTTGGTTGGTTGTGATGATAGCCATTGAGATAGTTTTTACAGAGGGGAACCTCCTCATTTATTAACACCTCTACCATGAAAATGTATGGTAGGATATCTAACCCTTTTTTGGATATTAATTTGGAGGTCTAGATAAGTCATAGGTCACTACTCCTTGTGGATCGAATGGGAGAACTAAGGGAGTGTCCTCAAGAGATTGATGATTTTAGGTTTAGACATAGTGTAAATTCTTTCACCAATGATAGTTTTAGAGTCAGGTATATTTTAAATTTTCATTATGCCTCATTCTTATATTTTATCTTCTAATAGATCATGGGGTATTTCTATCCCTTTCTTTAGGATGACTACTTTGGGTTTTAAGGATGCAATAATATCAACCAATTATGGGGTTTCATGACTCTTTTGGTAAGTAGGTGGTAATCAATGTGTAACCAAGGTTATTTGTGCATGGTAGTTTGTAACATATCTAAGGGTTTAAGATCCCCTTGGGATATAGAAAAGTTTCCGAAGTGTAAGAACTATATCTATTAGAATAGGGTAGAAGCGATAATATTCATTCAGTGTATTCAGGGTCTTCCCAAGATATTATTATATTTTGTATCCATATATATGATGTATAAATATATTATTATTATCTTGGTACCCAAGGTGACTAGGAGTATGATAGTACATATGGAGGTTGATTTGATACTATCATAGTCTCACATTGTATTTCATATTTTAGAATAGTTAGTTTCCTTGTAACCACATTTTGGTAAGAAGGAAAAGGGGACAATGTTGATATCCACTCCATCATCAACCATGGATTTATTCACATAGTTTTGGTAGATCCATACTTGTAAAAATAAGGCTAGATCTCCCCTCTTTTCCATTTTAGAGTTATGAGGAAGGCTCCACACATCAAATTAATAACTAGCATCATATGATTCTTGATGATGTAGGAACATGTCTAAATCAACATGGTTAATCTAAGCCTATGGAGGAAGAGTGACATTAGATGAATGTCTTAGTCTTAGGGAATTGATCAAGGATAAATTATGAGCAATATATTTTTTGATAAATTCTAAGAATGAAATTTTGGAGAATGATTTGGTTGAGTTAGAGATTAAATCATAGTTTCCAATGGGATTAGGGTTTAAATCCACTTCTAGGATGTTGAGGGATGGATAACCATAGAATGATACTCTTTATTGAAATTAATAGTGTTTCCCTCCTCTTTTAATTCCAATTCTATGACTCCTATCATCTTATTTTTACCTTGAACTCCTACTTGAGGATCTACATCAGGATTCATGGCTCCCAAGGTGAAAGCCTTGGCATCATGAATGATTTATGTTGTAGGTTGGATATTTTTAATGGGGTGATCATATGGGTTACTCTATGGTTAAATTTTAGTAACATGTGATTGGTATTTAGGGTAAGGGTTATGGTATAATTTTAGGTTTAGTTTTGAGGGGTGATAGGGCCACTAGAGAAGATTTGGGTGTTCATATTGGTATTTCCTAAGAACATGTCCATAAATGTTTTCTTTTGGTCCTCTGGGAGTCTTTATATGAATTTATTATATTATCTATATTTATAAGAGTCATGACCAAATACTCTATGGAAAAGATAATAAACATTGGTATTTTAGTCCTTAGGTCTCATGTTTTTTCCTTACTACCCAAATCCTTGTTTATTATTGTTTGATTAATAGTTTTGGTGTTGAAACTAGGGGTATTATTCACTTGGTTGGTATTTATTTTGGTTATGACTCTAATAATACATGTTATGATGTGGTGTTTAGTTGAAATCAACCACATGAATGGTAGGATGGGGATTTTGGTTCCTATTATTTGCATTTTTAGTGGTGTTGGGGTTATTTTTTTATTGATGTTGATTGATATTTCTAGGGTTTTGCTTCTTGCTTTGAGTCATGACATCATTAGTGGTGGTGTTATTATTACAATTTAGGATTTTAGGACTTTGGTTATTTAAATTATTTGGTATTTTGTTTTTAGATCCCCCATTACTTTATTTTGGGGGCATGATGCATCCATTGGTCTCATGAGTGCACCTACCATTGTTAATGGTCACCTAGTCAATACATAAGGTGTTCTTGAGGGATTCTTCATATGATTGATATGGGAAATTTTGTATGTACTTCTTATTTTTGTTAATGGAATGGATTAAAATGTCTCAAAACTCCCATTTATCCATGTTGGATTAACTATCAAAGGAATATAAGACTTGCCTCCATATCGTGGTGAAAAAGGTGGCCAAATCATTGTATTCTTGTTTGATGTGAAAGAATTGATGTATGTTAGTATTTAGGAGTTTGTTTATGTTAAAGGATTTCATGAGCTCAGTCAAAAGTTGGAAAAAGGAATGTATAGACCCTTTATGGAGGTGGCATTACTAATCAAGTTTTATCTCCTCTAGGATTTTGGGAAATATCTCTACAAAAACCCCATCCTAAGGTAAAAGTTCCCTAATGGCAGTAGCATATGATTTTATGTGTGCATTGAGATCCCCCTCTATTTTGAGCTTGGGAAGATCTTGTAGGGTACATAGGAAAAGAACCTATTAATGTGGTTTTTATGCACACCAACTTGTAACAAGATAGCCTCTAACATTTTAGGATCTCAATGGAGGTGAAATCTAGTCTAGAGCATGAGTTGCAGGTATGCAATCTTAATAACTAGGTGATGGAATAGTAGGTAGGTCATGCAAATGTTAAAAAGGTTTATGAATGGAAGGATGGTCTCTAAAATAAAGTTAAAAATATAGATGAGTTTATGGCTAGACGGTTGCTAATCTAGAGTGGGAAGGTCTCAAAAAGGAGGGAAGGCTAGAGCAGGAAAGAGAGATTTTATGGCTTTAAGAATCACCTCTTAGGATATTTTCTAAGTGGATAAGCGATTTCAAAACCAATGTATGTTGCTAGTGTCTTTTACACACACAGTAAACCATGGTTAAGTAGTCTAGGATAATTTTGATATAGGAAACTCAAAGATTTTAGTCAAAAGTTATTTATTTTAGATCATTTGTTTCTCATACTCTTAATCAGGGGTTTATGACTTAGACCAATGAGGTATCTGACATATTTTTTTTCATACATATAAAACTACATCAATGAAATAATCTATACACATAGAAATATTAATTAATAAACTTACTAATGACCAGTGCAATTTACTAATTACTCAATAGATATTACACATCTAAAACTAGCATATCAATCATGATAATAAATAATTCCTTAGAGCTTTTGCACACTAAGAATTATTGAATCATACAACCAAAAGAAGATGATCCTAATTAAATAGAGATTCAAAATAAAATACATAAACACATTCATTGATAATCAAAATTAATTATACTCCTATTTATTGAAATCTTTTGACCCTTTAAAATTATGGGTTACAAATGTTTAAATATACTTGGGAAGGGGTTGCCTCATCCTCCAAGTACATGAAAAATTGATTACATGACATAGTTTTAACTTCAATTCTAACTGTGGTCTCAAAAATATATAGAGTTACTTTACATTTGTCAATTAGTTAAAGTTAGCCTTTACAAAATCATGCAACATGTGCATGTTTACAAAATAAATAAGACATTTTTACAATAATTTTGAATTGTAAGAGAATTATAAATACCAAAATTTATGTCTCTATTTGAATCTACATGCACAAAATTGGCCCTTAAGGCTAAGTAGATGTATGCATGGATTTATTGACTTTAGTGGGAGTGGTGACTATAAATGTCAGTGTTGAATTAGATGTAGCCACTTTAGTTTGATTCTTCTTTGTTTATAACTCAAGAAAATATTTATCTGTGACATCATTCTACTACCATATAATATCCAAATAGTGATGGTATATGTACCTTTCCAACTTACCTTAATAGTTTTGCACGTATTATCTTTGTATTCTAAAAGTTGATTTGGAAAATTTCAAATTTAGTTACCTTTTTCCTTGCAAAACTCAATTCTAATTTAATATCTTCTAGTGCCAACCCTTGTAAACTCTACTTAAATTTTTCAAAAGATTCTTGAATAAATTGATGAAAATTAATTCTATTTATGAACTTACCTATAGCATATTTTGTCTTTGATAATTTTAAATCATTTAAAATCTATAATATGAGTGCTTCTTACTCCTAGTACTTGGGCATCAATGCCACAACTGTTATCACCACTCTCTAGACTCTTGTGTTTTGATGACCACCACATTGAGGGCATTAGATGCCTTTAATGGTGTCATTAGATCTAAATGGATGTATGCCTTATTATTTGTATACAAAATTAATAGATTCAATTTATTTTCCTCTCCTTTTAAAGAATTAAATAATTGATTTGTTTGAGCTATGTGAGGGGGTAATTCAGTCCTCATTGCTTCCAGTGCCTCTAAAGAATTATATCCTTTTGAGTCAGCCTCATGTAATTCAACCTTAATACCTATTAAAATCTGAACTATTTACTATTGTTGTATGATTTATTCTAGTTCTACTTCTAGCTCCTATCTTTCCATTTCCATCCCTTTATGCATTATTACCATAGCATCTTTGTGGGCCTCAACTAAGGACCTAAAATATTCATTATAAGAGGAATACCCCAACAATATATTCTATATTTTTGACAAAGCATAGACCTCTTGCCTTTCTTCCAGAATGATGTCCTTGTTAGATTCATCCTCCAAATTTCTCATTTGGACCCTCTGAATTCTCCTAGAGGGTTTATCATATATCTTTTTTATTTATGGGAGCTTTGTAATCTTGAAATTGGGAATTTGGAAAGCTTTATCTCTCAAATAAATTTCCCATAGAGGAATCACTAGTTGGTTAGGGTCTATTTCTTGCATGTCTTTAGCCATAGCCTCCTTCTTAAGATGTTCTATTGACTATTAATTTTTAGCTCCCTTGAGGACTATGTTAGGAAGTGAGGTCTAAATTAACTTGGACCAATCCATACCTCCATATTAGGGGAGTGGAAGGATTTTAATTACTTACTTCACCCTCTTTCCCTTGTTTGAGGTTATAATAATGGTCACTTGGGATAAATTAGGGGATTCCATGGGAAAAGTGATTTGTGTAGATGAAACATGTAGTTGGGAAGGGTCCAAGGTTATTTCAACTTTATTGGTGACCATTTTCTTCTTCATGGTCATGATTATGGTAGTGTCATAGAGAATACTAAGAGTAGAGGGAATAGTGGATATGGATGGCACTATGGGGAGAGATGGAGCAATGATAGTGGTATAATCCTTATCTACCTTTAGAGTGAGTAGAGGAATGTTCAATAGAGGAGAAAAATACAATGAAACATTAGGGGTAGAGGTGACAACTTCCACCCTATGAGTCTTTAAAATAGATGAAATTGGAACTGAAATAAAAATAAGAATATATAAAGAAACTAGGGAAGCAGGGTTTGAAGGTTGAGTCTTATTACCTATTGAATAATTTATGGTTATTGCCTTCCATTTATCATTTGTAAGGCTTAATTATTTGTCTTTTTATATCTCTTCTTCTTCATCAAGTTCCTTCTCTTCTTCCCCCTATTTTTTAGGAACCGAGGATAGGCTTTGTGGTTGATCCATTCTTGGACTACCTATAAGGGGAGTCCCTAGTTTCCTCTTATAAAAAATGGTGGTCTTTGCCTCCTAAGAGGAACCTTGTTAAGTTTAGGTAGTAACTTCCTTTCTAGCTACCCATGGTACTATAGATTCTTGTAATTATGGGGTAGTTATAGGCATTTTTAATGTAGCTATAGTTGGGTGCTATGTGTCTTCTTCATTAGAGGAATCTAGGTCAATTAGATCCCCTAAATCTCCCTTTAGATAAAGTTCATGTAAACCTAGATATTTTTGGATTAATTTCAACAATAAATAAAGTTCTTGTGAAGGTTCCCCTTGTACCTTTGTTCGCTATGGGGATGGCTATTCTAAAAATCCAAAGTTTTATATCTTACAAGTGGGAAATTATTGTGTATTTCCTTCACTAAAATTGAAGGATCTTGCTGAATTACCCTCATATGATCCTCCTTTAAGCCTGTGACTTTTATCCTTTCTCAAACCTAGTCATCATCTTTTTCATTAATAAAAATAAAATCATGGTCATAAGGAACATGTTGGTATGGGATACTAAATCACTAAATATGTCTTTATATATGACCATGGGGATATGATTCCCTATTTGCCATGGTGGGCAAGTGATATCTCTTTCTCTTGATTATTACCTCTCTAAAATGTTTCCTTTGTGTGTATCAAATTCTACCAATGATCATGTGTAACCCCTAGAATGTATTCTTATTTTTTATCAAGTCTTCCTCGACACTCCACCAAATTTGATAAGCAATTTCTTGCTCTACGAACTTGTTTTGTATATATTTAGGAATGCATAGGGGGTGGAACTTATGACCAATAAACATTATTACAATATAATTAGGATACAACCAATAGTTACCCCTATTAACTAGTGTTTTTATTATGCTTTCTCCAATTCTAGGTAGTGGATTCCCATGAATTATCTACCATACCTGAGGATACACATCCTTGGAGATTTGGAAATTGTGCTTTGTGTATGCATAGATATGTTTGAACTGATAATAGTCACAAATGTGATTCTTGAAATAATTTGTGGATGGGATCCAAATTTCACCATAGACCTTATATAACATGCCCATTATGGCATCCAAAAGATAACACATCATGTAGAAGTGGCTAGTTGGAATGGGCCACTTACTCTTATGTAGAACTTGTTCTCTCAGTTGGAAGTTGATTATTGCTTTTTTAAACTCATACTGACTCTTTTTCTTCCTTTATTTCTCTTTTATTTGAATGGAAGGAGAAGAACTAAAACCCCTATGAGCTAGTATGGTTATAAAGTAAATAATTTACCAAAATGTCCCTACTATCTATATCTACACCCATAGTTATCACCTCTAACAAGTATTAATATGATAAATTTTCTTGGTGTTAGCTATTTAGATAGCATCAAATAGAGATCAAATTCCTTAGGTCTGAATCATACCTAGGCTAACATGGGAATGATCTAAGGTTGTGGGATGCCTATATCTAGATCAAACCTCTAGATTTTTATGAGGCTAGTTCCTCTAAATATATCATTATTCACTACTTACTAAACTACTAATTATTGAGGTGAAAAGGGAAAGGAAGAAACTAAAAATGAAACCTACTTTACCTTTGGTGATGCACCTAAATAATTATTTATCCTCTAAAAGATTTGAAACTAAGGTACACATATGGATCAAAATGAAACTCTTTAGATTAGTCCTAAACATAAGTGCTTCAAAGGAAGGATTGAAAAAATATTTTTAGATTGAAGGTATGTGCATGAAGGTATATAAAGACACTATATATAAACAATATTCAATGCAATTTATATTCTTAGCTTTTTAATTGACTTGTTGAGGATGAAATTATAGCAGCAGGTGAGGAAAGGACCTACAAAAGATGACAAGTATCAAGCTTATATACAAATACACAATCAATAATACACACTACCACCTTAAAATACTTTACAAACAAAACTCTTTATTGATATTATGGTGCAAATTATAATTTATGTATCTCTCTGTATACTAGCTTTAGGGATCCCTTCAATGATTCCAAGATCCTATATATATATATCCCAAAATGAAATATTATAGATAATCTCATGTAGAAGAGATAAGGATTCATATTTATTTAGTTAAATCAACACTAATATCCCTTTAAAATATTAAATCAAGTCCTCAAAAATATTTAAAGTCTTCAAACTCATGCATGATCTTCAATTTTTGTGTTAAAAGGAAGGTTATGAGCCCTTATTAGGTTCTCAAACCCTTGCATGAAAACTACACCCATCTCAATTGTTAACTCAAGCTTGAATATGAGTTTGAAGTGTCTGAATACCTTTTTTTCATGGATTCTATGGAAGATGAATAAAAAATTAGTTACATAGTCAATTGAGAATGATTTGGTTCTTGATGATTTTCTAAATTCACTTTATCTTTCCCCTGCATGATCTGGTACTTAATGACTGAAAGTGCATGAAAATATCCATGTGAAGAGTAGATAAATAGTATGGAAACTACACTTGAGATCCAGGATAAAAAATTCAATGCCAATCCTTTACCTAGTTATACTATAATGATAAAGTCTTCTTATGCATGAACTTGATAGAGTTATGACTGTCTGCCTTAAGCGGCTACAAGTCTATCTGCATGTTAAGGAAATGACCATGTCAAATGTTAAGACATTTATCTAAGATCACAAATCTACCCCTACCTCAAAATATAAGCATAGGTCTTCTTTATAGATGGTATGTGATTGATATTTAATAGATATGAGTGAACTTGCAAAGCTTGATTCCTATTTGACCTAATTTTCTTTTATTTTCCATTATCTTTCAACTTTAATATTGACCATTGATCCTGATCTAGGCCCTCTCATATTTTTCCAAGTGTCAGTTGTTTTTTTTCAATATCTTGCTATCATTCCTTTGACTTCTTAACCTCATACACACCATATATTTATTTTTATATGAATGAATGTGAGTTGCTGATCTTCTATCAGTCTAACATAATTGTGACACTTGGTGGCTTCTCATTTGGATTCAATATCATTAACTTGTTAACTCATTTTTCACCATTAGATTATTTTATGTATGAATGAATTCAATTGATTGATCTTATATCAATCTAATGTGGCTATGACACTTGGTGACTACTCATTAGGATTTGAGATTCATTGACTTATTGACTCATCGCTCACCATTAGATATTTGTGTATGAATACACATACACTATTGATCTACCTAGACCCACTAACATATATCAATTGACATTCATTATTATATCTTTATTAGGATACCCAATATATTTCCATTTGTTAGCTTCTCACTTACACTAACCTTTTGACTTGATTCTCACCATTGAGTTTTGAGGTAGGAATGAATGTGTACCATTAGATCTTGGGATTCACATCATCAGGTTATCCACTTATCATTGGATATTCATCTTAGCTCCTAATATTTAGACAATTTTCATATATTTACTTGTTCTTGAGATTATTTTAATCTAAACAATTAGTTCTTATGGTTTAATTTTGATTCCCTCATGCACATCTTATTCTACAAGTTCAACTTTATATGATTGTAACTTGAGATGGAAGGTTCATCAAGGCACAAAATTTTTAGGGCATGATTTTGGTGTGAAGGACTTCATGTCCATGCATTTCCTCAACTTTGGAATACTCCTCAAGTTTAATTATTAAATACATGATCTGCTTGCTCTACTCATTTATACATGACATGTATATGATGGTCTAGCTTCTCAAGTTCTATGTTAGTCATTTTTTTCTTAAAAAAGGATCCTATGAGGCATAGAAAATCAAACTAATTCAATGGCCATCAAATATTCAAATGATAGGGGTTAAAATTTGGCCTATAAGGCTAAAATTTTAACATTTCTAGCAACTTCTATGGGATGACTAGCCTATTAGTCAAGGAAATGCATAAACTCTAGTAAAAACAATTTTGAACTATATACATAAATTGGGAAAACTTGTAGACACACAAAAATAATAGACAAACTGATACAACAACATGTGAACCTATGCACTTAGAGGAAAAAACCACAATAGATTGAAAGAGAAAAATAACTACAGAAATCATGTGCACTTAAAAGAATGAAACTATTACTATGTACAAAGGAGTGACTCTCTTAATAAAATTACTTAAGGAACATCCCATTCATAGGAATGGGAATTTCTTCTCCACTAAATATATATATTTGGAAATCATTATTTTCCTTACAATTAGTGATAACATAAGGTCCAATTCAAAGGATATCAAATTTGGAGTGCTTACTTGGATTTGCATGCTCTACATCCCATTTGAATACTATGTCTCTTTGTTGGTATGTCTTTGATGAAGCTATTTTTTCAAAAAAATTATTGACTTGCTACTTGTTTAACCATATGGTATGCATGGAATCATCTCTTATCTCCTCTAGTTCTCTTAGTTCATTCATCCTAACCTTCATTGTATCACTTTCTATAAGATCTAGCTAGTATGCAAGCTCCAAATATGAAAGCTCCAATGAGATAAGTAACCTTTATTCTCTTCCATAAACTATTAAATAAGGTGAATGACCAATGTCCTTCTTGGAGGTGATCTTATCAACCCATATAAAAGTCTTTAATTTTGTATGTCATGATCTCTGATTATCTTCCATTGTTCTTTTAATGATCCAAATTAGGTTCTTGTTAGTGGACTAAGTTAGTCCATTACCCTTTGGATAGTAGTTTGATGAATATGTCAAATAAATACCTTGTTCAATATATCATTCAAATACCTTTGTACCACTGAATGCCAAAGCATTATCTAATATTATAGTGGAAGGTACTCCAAAATGGGTGACTAAACTTTCATAGAACTCAATCACAAATTTATCATTTGACTAATTCAAAGGCACTACTTCCACCCACCTAGTGAAATAATCTATAGATGTGAAGACCCACTTATGACCAGCACTAGATGGAGGATTTAGCATGCAAATGAATTCCAAACCCCACTGCATAAAAGGCTACTCAACCTGAATAGGCCTTAGTGGCATAGCAGTTAGTCTCTATCTTCCTAAAATCATTGTACACTTCAAAAACATAATAACTCATGTATATGAATCCTTAAATAGATTATGCCAAAATTAACCATCTCTAATGATTTTTATAGCTATGGTCTTGGCTGAAAAATGGCCTCTAGAAGGACCATCATGAAATTTTTCATATAGCTTGTCAAATTGATTAGTTTTAACACAACTTAAAAGCATACCTCCAATATCTTTTTTGAAAATCACTCCATCAATAACAATGTATGGTATTTATTTCATCTTGAAATTTATTTTCCTTGATGTAACTAAGCTTATTGGGCATTCTCCTATTTGAAGGAATCTAGTAATGTCTTGTGTCCAGCTAGATGGAGAAGTAGTTTCATCTTCTTATTGGGTGTCTTGAAGTGTCAAAACCATTTGTTTTTATTCTTTCACATATTCTACAAGATGTTCACAAAATCCCTTACCTTGGACCATATTTGTGACCTTTACATCAATATCATATTCCATGAACTTAGTGACACATCCATCTCTCTATTCACTTAAGTCTCTATTGATGATGAAATCCTTCACACTAGGATGATATACCATTAGTATAATCATGTTATTTGAAACCAAATGTCTAAAAAATTTCAAATCTCTTATAATATAAATTACATGCTTTTAAAAAAAAAAATACCTCTCCCAATATTCTTCCAAATCTTGACTAAAAAAAGCAATGGGTTGTTCCAAACCTTCACTATTTTTTTGCATAAGCATGTCTGAGATTTTACTAAATGTAAAAAAAGCATACATAAAGAAATCCTTACTAAAATATAGATTAATAAAATTAGGATATTTTATTATTTCTTATTTTATGGATTCAAAACTTCTCTTACCCTCTTTAATCCTAGTGAATTCTTGATTCTTCTTCAACATTTGAATGAGTGGCCTTACCAGTTCTAAAAATCTAGGAATAAATCTACTGATAAAAATGATCTTGCACAAGAATATTTGCAATCCTTTCTTATGTTTTGGAAATGATATATTAAAGACTAATTATATTATTTTTGGATCAATATAAATACCATATTTGGACACTACATGCCCAAGAAGTCTCCCTTCATGCACTGAAAAGATGCACTTCTTTGGATTCAATAAAACTCCAAATTATCTACACCAATCAAAAAAAACTCTCAAGTGTGTTATATGATCATTAGGATCCTTTGAAAATATATTAATGTCATCAAGATAAACTAAGACCATTTCACTCAAAATACCATGAAAGGCAACATCCATTACCATTTGGAAAGTGATTCTAGGATTACAGAGCCTTAAAGGAATCTTTTGGTAGGCATAATACCCCATCTAGTTGTGAAAGTTATTTTATATTGATCTTTCATTTTCAATAATATTTGGTTGTAAATTGAGTACCCATATAGTAAGGAGAATCTTTGTGAAATTGATACTCTTTACAAGATTTTATCCATGGAAGGAAGATGATAGTGGTCTTTTAGTTACACTTTTTTCAAATCTATGAAATCCACACATAGTCTTATCTCTCCATTCTTCTTTCTCATTGGTCCAAGATTTGATGCCCATGTTTAGTGATTGATATTAAATATTATACTTGAATCAATCACCTTGGTAATCTCCTTTTTCATGAGGATTTTAACCTTGGGATTGATTGGTCTTTACTTTTGTCTTATTGACTTTACATCCTATTCAAGCTCAATAGTATGTTATGCTAATTTGGGGTCAAAACCTTTAAAATCATGGTATTCCAAAGAAAATACATCCATGAACTCCTTAAAAAATGAAATTAAAACTAATCTCTTAGAAATAGTGTTCACTTTACCCCACTTGAGTTGATTACCTTCAGCTATGTAAACTTGCTCATAATGTTCCTCCTTGGAGGAAATGCTTACCTTATCCTTTCTAAGTTGATTATCTTCATTGAAAATGATTTTCAAAGTCACTAAACATTTAGACATCTTGTTTGATCTCAATTTTACAATCTGATCTTTGTATTGGTGTTGTAATTTATTTTGATTCTTTGAGAAAAATTCTACCTCATTCTATAGGAAGTAGGCTATCTATTTATCTCTATCAAATACTTACCAACTTACCTCATTATTTGAAACTGAAGGCTTGCATATAAATTTGATTTGGGTCTAATATGTATTAGTCTTATTCCAACCAAACTTATATTAATGACATAAACATCCTATATTTCCTATAATCTAAAAATGTACTTATCTTACACCTCTATAAGTTTTGAGCCTATACATGTTCTCCTACTCCTTGGACATTAACATCTAGGTTAGACAGTAGCATCAATGTTACTTTTTATACTAATGTAAGTGTTCAGTGCCATAAAGTTACCCAATTTATAAATGAAATGTATTCTAATGGTTGAACTAAGTGATTTAATGTGAGTCATATTGTGCTCCTATGGCTGCAAGTATATTTGCATGTTGATTGGCTCAATAAGGAATGGATCCAATATCTAATGCTAGGAAATCTTCCATGAGGTCCTAAAATCTATGTGTGTAGGCCTTTAGGGGAGGTTTATTTGATAAAATTAAATCTTTGACTTGTTTCATTACCAACTCATTATCATCTTTCACCTGCAAAATCTTAATACCTCTTTTTCTAGCGCATTTGAAGACAATGAATAAAATATTCATAATATGATTTATTTTATGTATAACTAAATTAAAATCTTACTAAAGAATAATAAATTTGATTTTGAGGTAAAATAAACATTACACCAACCCCACTCCCATTCTTTGATCTAGATCCATCAAAGAACATATTATATAACACCTCTAAATCTTACTTTGAGCTAGTGAGACTAAGTAATGAGTCACCTTGTTCATGCATGCAGTAGATGCCACAACCAAATTCTTCATACCCATGGTTATTAGTAGCCCAATCATATAATGATAGATCCTATATGCCTTTAATTGGATTATAAGTTTATTGATCAATAGTATCCACATCTTCTTTTTAAATACTACAATTCATATTAGACATATGTAGAATATATGGTTCAAGGTGAAATATGGAAATAGGATCTAATCTTATAGTGACTTTGGTTCCATATCTAGTTCTAAAAACCATGTATGATTAATCTGAAGAAAGGCAACCACCTATTTTATTAGTAAAATCTCTAGATAGGCATGATACAAAATATAGAGTAAAAATAACACCAACTATATCCTATGAAATGGTGAAATTTGGACAAGTAGTAAGTAAAATCTTAAGATCTTTAAGGATTCTCATAGTCTTAGTAGGAGAACCATCCAAATTTAAAATTCCTTTTTCATGAGGTTCATACTTGAATCCTAGTTTGTCAACTATGGATTTAGGTATGATAGAAGTACTAGATCCACTATCAATCATACAATTCTAGACAAGACAATCTCCTATGACAATTGAAATATAGAATGGAGGAGGTTTATTCACCTTAGGAACTTAAGGATCAAAAAATAGATTATAGTTTGTTATAAAAACACTTAATCTTTATTTTTGAGGTGGTGTAATAGATATATTGAGCTTTAAAATATCCTCTTGAAGATACTCCTTTTGCCCTGGGATTAGTAGTGTAACCCACATATAAATTGATATATTTTTTTTCTTCATATGATCCACAATACTAAGTGGAGAAGGGGATATATTTGGATGAAACTTATGAGTAGGAGGGGATTCTAAATATTTTTTGAATTGGAGAATGTAAGGCCCTTTCACATTCTACCCCTTTAGATCTTGAACTTGTTGATTTGATGTCTTTTGAGGTAGTTCATGAGTGGTGGTCCTTTAAGATGGATAAGAAGGTAAAGGAGTTGCCCTATAAGGACCTAAACCTTAACCAATTTCAATTTTCTGGATTTAATATGGTCTATAACTAGATCATCGACATTATACATATCTTGACTTTGATTTGTTGTTATGTGTTCAAACTACTTCTCACCTTCCTAGAAGTTAACAACCATAGTTTTAGTAGGTACTTTACCACTACCTTTTCAATATTGATTGGCACTTCTGCTTGAGTGAATAAAGTAATTTCTCCATGTGTTAGAGAGGCTTCCTTATTTTGAGAAGGTGGATGGTTTTCATATTAAGGAGAGACTAAACTCTGTTACATATAAGACCGATGAGAGCTCTCCCCATTTGGATCCATTGCTGTATTATTTGCTTGATCTGATTGATTATCATATTGTCCTTTATCATAATTTCCTTGAGGCACTATATATTTGTAATTTCTTAGATAATTGGCATTTTATTACCTTGACTAAGAATTCTTCCCTTTCCCTTACTGATTGGACAGATAAGATGGCCTATTATGCTGATAATTCTGATTAGTATTCTTATATGGATTGTATAGTGGAGCTTGTTGTCTTTTAATCACAACCAACTTATTTTTATGAGTATTGAGAAGACTCTATATCTTCCCCAATCTATTAGTTTGATCACATTTTATTTTATAAAACTTTGTTGAATCTGTAACTAGATTAATAGTTGGAGCAAAAGGATGGATCTCTAGAAAGAAAGACATTGGTGGCCTTGGAGACAACTTGCCTCCCTGTATAAATAAATTTTTATCCTATATTTCTACTTAAAAATATTCAATTAGAGTGTTCCCTCCCATGGATTGAATCATCACAACCACATCTAAATTGAAAGCCTTCAGATAGTATATAAATCATAATTGGGTGTAGGCTTGATCACTATATGAATTTTTTCCCAAGTCTTCTGGAACCTATAATTTAAATCCACCATGAATTCATGGTTTAACCTCTTGATTATTGTAAGTTAAGCCACCATGTTGGCTATATGATTTTAATTTATATCAAAATGGTAATTATGATTGTCATTAATGTCAAAATGGGCATTATGGATGTCATTAATGTCAAAGGATCAGGCAAGATTGACGGAGAGAAGAACATGTTTTTAAATTGTAGTGTAAAGTTGTCATGCTTGTATAGAGACTATTATTAGATCACTTGAAGAAAAATTAATAGAATATCTATTATGGTTTTTTCAATAGCATCTTAAATATATGGTCTACAAGTTCAATTGAGAATAAATGAGCTCAAAATTGATTTATCTTTACTCTTGAATATTACCATGGTTTCACATTAAAACCATATAAGATTTAGTCATGTTATTTATAGGAATGTTCTATTTTATTATTGACTAGATATAGGTAGGAACCAATTAATTAATTTATATCTTAAGTCCTTGTTATCATTGTGTAACCAATCATTTTAACCTAGCAATTACCACCTCCAATAGTGATCACAGATTTTAATATTTCCTAAGTCTTAGACTTAATATTTATTCTAGATAAATAATGATTATCACTTAATATTACATTAAAGATATAATGAATTGTATAAAATTCAATTTATCAAATGCACCTGTGAGTAAATTCACCAGTGACAAGTGTCATAATCATAGAGCTTGTATAGTAAATCTATGAAGTGATTTAAAGTCAAATAGTCAAGTATTAACATGGGAATGCCAAGTGTCACAATAGTGGGAACTGATAGAAAATGTGTAGAAGGCATGTGAGGATGCCAAGTGTGACATTCATAGGATCTTATCAGAGATAAAGTTTGAGTTTATTATAATATATAATGGTGAGCATGTGATCATGCAATGATGATCTAACAGAGTGAATTCACTCAATGGAATAAAGTTCTTGATGTTTAATGACATAGAGATGAGTTAAATAATGAGATACTTTGATGAGATCGATGGAGCATATTCATTCTAAAGTCTCAAGAAGTAATGAGATTAGACCAAGTGATCAAGGTTTAATGTTAGACAGAGATAAAGTTCATGAAAATTTGAATATCTAATAACATGTGGGAGATTGGATCAAAAGATCTAATAGATGCATTTTAAAGTTTTAATATTAAACCTAAAAAGCATAAAAGGATCCAATGTAGCATGTGAACCTATCCTAACTTGATTTAACGGATGTGTTTCAAAGTTATGTAAATTGAATCAGGATCATCATATCATGGTGTGAAACTTAAGATCAATGGTCAATATTTAAATATGTGCTCATCCTAATGATCCAGTGATAGATAATATAGGTAATCTATAAAATATGAAATAGATAATAAAATAAATTACTGTGATTGATCAAATTTGTGTAATATGGCATGTGCATCAAAACTAGAGCCCAATCTATGCTAGAAATAGTAATAATACCAAGAATCATGCTAGTGAAGCATGAATTCAAGACACAGGAAAATTATTTTTAAAGAAATATGAATTGAGTCCACAATTAGCGTGATGTTTTATAGACCAAGTGTGAACATAGAGAAGATACGAGACCTAGATACAATGCTTATATATATGTTATCTAGGATACAGGTTGTTGTTATTGAATAAAGTTGAATTGAGAGAGGGAGAGAGTTAGAGAGGAAGAGATTTATGAAGTGTGTCAAATAGAGAAATATAGAAACACAAAAATAGAGGGGTAGAGTGGAAGAGAAGAGAGATGAAGAGAAGCTTTTGAGTAGTTACAAAATAGACTTGTAACAAAGAGTTGGAATTGGATTAATTTATGAATCAACATTATAATCTAGATTTTTAGCTCCATATTTTTGAATATGGATTTGATTGGTGGGTACCATCAGATAAGATGAGTTGGTGCTCAGTTAGAGAGTTAGTTCTTCCTTAGATTAGTTTCTCTTAAATCAATGGATTGGTGTCTCCTTAGGGTCGGTGCCCTTAAACTTTATAACTAGTGAGATTTTTACTATGAGGTTGGATTAGAATAGTAGATTATAGTATCTATTATCAATGTGGTTTTTTGCATATTGTATTTTCCACGTATACATATGGTGTTGTGTCTATTTATGTGTGTGATCTCTACATATATTTTTAATCTACATTAATTTTTTTAAAAAGGACTAAGTTAGTCAATTTACTAGTTCACCCCCCCCCCCTTAATAGATAGTTGTGTTCCAACACACCAGTGAAATATGATCACTTTTGTCCACAAAATGCTTGAATAGAACCTCTCCAAATTAGTCCTAGTTATTGATTGATGCAGGAGCCAATCCTCTATATCACTGAAGTGATTTCCCTTTAAAATAAGTTGCTAATAACCTCATTGCTACATTTTCTTGAGTCACACGATGCACTGAACAAAGGTTAAAAATATATGTAATATGTTCTATAGGAGTAACTATATTTTATCTTATAAAATTAAAAAAAACACCTTTAGAGCAGAAGATGGAATAACATCTCATGGAGTAAGATTTAGAGGACTACCACCATTGAATGGCATAAATTTTGGTCTTTTGGGATTATCCATATGAGGTATGGGATTATAATAATGTTTCCTTGAATAATATTATCTTGAAAAAGAGGATTTTATGCAACAATAGGGGAAGTAGAACGTGTGGGATTTGGATTTGACTGAGAGGCTTTCTTCTTCTTTACTAATTGGAAGGGTAACTTAGTAAAAACTACTTATTTAAATTTTATAGAGGATCTTGTGATAACTCTTGGGGGCATGAAAAGTATGTAAAGCTATAAATGATTCACTTTATGTGAATAAGTGATCCCACTGGGTGTGCTAGAACTATTAGCTATCTAGATAGCACCCAATAGAGATTGGATTGCTCAGATCTAATTCATACCTAGACTAACATGGGAATGATCTAAGGCTATGGGATGCCTATATCTAGATCATACCTTTATATTTTGATGAGGCTAGATCCTTTGAATATATCATTATTCACTACTTACTAAACTATTAATTACTACTATGAAAAGGGAAATGAAGAAACTAAAAATGAAACCTACTTTACCTTTGGTGATGTACTTGAATAATTATTTATCCTCTGAAATCTTTGAAACTAAGGCACACATATGGATCAAAATGAAACTCTTCAAAACATTCCTAAACAGAAGCGCTTCAAAGGAAATCTTGAAATAAGATTTGTAGATTGAAGGTATGTATATGAAGGTCTCTAAAGATATTATATATAAATAATCTTCAATGCAATTTTTATTCTTAGCTCTTTAATTGACCTGTTGAGGATGGAATTATAGTAGTAGGTGAGGAAAGGATCTATGAAAGATGAAAACTATCACATATATATGTAAATACACAATCAATAATACACACTACTAATATAAACTAATATGCAAATAAAACTCTTTATTGATCTTATGGTGCAAGTTACAAATTTTTTATCTCTATGTATACCATGATTAGGGATCCCTTCAATGGTTCAAAAATCCTCCATATATATAGCCCAAAAGGAAATTCTCTACCCAATGTGACATAGAGGAGATAAGGATTAGTCTTGTTTTAGTTAACTTAAGACTAATATCCCTTTACAATATTAAATCAAGTCCTAAAAAATCTTCAAAGTCTTCAAACTCATGCATGATATTCAATTTTGGTGTTGAAAGGAAGGTTGTGAGCCCTTGTTGAGTTGGAAAACCCTTGCATGAAAACTATGCCCATCTCAGGTGTTAACTCAAGATTAAAGCTAAGTTTAAAGTGTTTTAATACCTTTGTTTGCATGGAGTCTATGAAAGATGCACAAAAAGTAGTTAAATAGTCAATTGAGAATGATTTGGTGTTTGCTGACTAGTTAACTTCACTTTAGCTTTCCCGCACATGATCTGGTATTTAATGACTAAAAGTGCATGAAAATATCCATGTGAAGAGTAGATGAACATAATGGAAACTCTGCTTGAACTCTAAGATAAAAAATTCAACACCAATCCTTCACCTACTTCTACTATAAAGATAAAATCTTCTTATGCATGGACCTAATAGAGTTATGACTATCTACCTTAAGCAATTACAAGTCTAGCTTAATGTCAAGGAAATGACCATGTTGACTATTAAGACATTTCTCAAACATCACGCATCTACTGCTACCTCAAAATCTATGCATAGGTCTTCTTAATATATGGTATTCTATCAACATTTAATGGAGATGAGTAAACTTGTAGATCTTACTTCTTGTTTGACCTAAGTCACTTTTATTTTCCATTGGATTTAAAATTTTAATATTGATTGTTGATGTTAATCCACACACTCTCATATTGTGTCAAGTGTTAGTTCTTTATTTATTTTACAAGATCCTGGTATTAGTCCTTTGACTCCTTGACCTTATACACATTGTAGATATATTTCTATATGAACAAACATGAATCACTGATCTTCTCTCAGTCTAACATGGTTATGATACTTGGTGGCTTCTCATTTGGCTTCAAGGTTCATTGACTTATTGACTCATCACACACCATTAGATCTATTTTTTTATGAATGAATGTGGGTCATTGATCTTATGTCAATCTAACATGGTTGTGACACTTGGTGGCTTCTCATTTGGCTTTGAGATTCATTTAATTGCTGACTCATCACTCATCATTATATATCTATGTACAAATTCACATGCATCAATGATCTACTTGGACCCATTGGCATCTATCAATCAATTTTCATCATTAGATTTCTATCAGGACACCCAAGATCTTACCACTTGTTAGCTTCTCACTTTTGCTTCCCTTTTAAATTGATTCTCACTATTGATCTTTAAGGTATGAATGAATATGTATCGTTAGATCTTAGGACCCACTAATATCATCAAGTTGCCCATTTTCCATTTTATATTCATCTTAGCTATCAAGATTTAGACACTTTTCAACTACTCACTCATTATTTAGATTATTTGAATCTAAACGGTTAGTTATTGTGGCTTAAATTTGACATCTTTGTGCATGTCTTATTTTATAGGTTCAACATTAAATGCTTGTAACTTGAGATGGAAATTTCATCAAGGCACCAAATTTTTAGGTCATGATTTAGGAATGATGGAATTCATCTCCATGCATTTCCTTGACTCTAGAAGACTCATCAAGTGTAATTATTAAATGCATGATCTACTTGCTCTGCTCAATCCTACATGATGTGTGTATGATGGTTTGGCTTATCAAGGCATGTGTTAGTTATTTTTTCTAAAAAAATGACCCTATGAGGTCTATAAATTCAATTTACGTCAATGGTCATCAAAGCCTCAAATGATAGGGATTAACATTTGGCATGTGAGGCTAAAATGTTAACACTTGGTCTAATGGAATAAGAAAGCTTTCTAAATTCATATGAAGTACTTGAGAGTAAATTTCACATACCTGGTATAAATATTAAATTGATACACAACCTAGAATTATTATGATTACATACCTAAATCCTAAAGACTCTAAACACAAAACTATACCCAATTTATGAACAAGCCCCAAGTTGTGAATATCTTTGTGATTTTCCCATTCTATTATAAGTTTATTTAAGAATAAAATAGGGACCTCATCTGGTTGGATATTAGCTTGGTTATCTAGAATAAAATAATTTATATTGTCATAGGAAACAATAAAATGCCTAATCTAGAAATCTACAAAACTAAACTAAGAAATAAGTAAACCTAACATAGAAAGTAATAATCTAAACTAGAAAGTAGGAAACTACACTAAGAAAGTAGTAAACTAACCTAAAAAGTAGGAAACTATTCTAGGATAGAAATAAACTAACCTAATCCTACCTCTACCATGCCCCTTCATCAATTAGGGGTGTTTTTAGATGGTACAACCATGAATTAACGCTTTAGAAACTATATGTTGAATGGATATGTGAGTTCATTACCGTATAGGTCCCTTAAATCAAACACATTATTGACTAATATCTCTAAAATATGATATGGTCCAATACATAGTAGAGCAAATTTGTAATGATGTCCTTTATTTTCATGGGTTTTAGCCAAAATAAGTACTATATCTGAGATCCTAAATGCTTTGATCTATTCTCTTTTATCAAACCACCTCTTGACTACATCTTGGTGTTTGTTGAAAGTCTATAAGGCCTTAGTCCTTGAATATTTCATTTATATTATATCCAATAGTTAATATTTTTCTTTATCATTTGATTCCATGTATTCCTAAATGAATTAATAAGTTTATAATTTAAGTATGATTGGGAATATTATCCTGCATCCATATACTAATAGATTTGTTGATGATTTGAGGGTCTATTTATATCTTGTTCAATTTTCCCCAAGGACATACTTTAGTAGATTATGATAGTCCCTAGGAATATCCCTAATTGATTTCTTAATTACATCTATCATGTTCTTATTCATTGATTTAGCTAATCCATTTCCCTAAGGGTAATGGTTAGAAGATGACATGATAGTGATCTTGTTGTCATGATCCCATTAAGTGAATTCAATTGATATGAATGATGACCCATTATCACAAACTAAATAAATGGGAGTTCCAAATATAGTTGTGATGTGTTCCTCCAAGAATCTAATCACATCTTGTGTTTTTTAATTCTTTTTGGCCACTACCTTAGTCCATCAAGTGTAGTAGTCAGTGGTAGTGAGTATAAAATTATGACCTACTAAGGATTTTGGGTTAATAACACCAATAAAGTCTAAACCCCATTAGAAAAATGGCCTTCCTTCATGAACAAGTTATAAGGGTATTATTACATGTACTTCTATCTTTGCTAAAGTTTATCATTGATGGAATGTCATTACATGAGCATGAGCATCCTTGAAAACTATTACCCAATAGTTTCCCATTGTTAAGATCTTGTGAGCTATGGTATTCCCATATGGATGACCACTACCTATCTTTTGGTGCAGGTTTTCTAAAATTTCTTTAGTTTCTTCTATAGATACACATCTAAGATAGATGCCTTCATAGTTTCTCCTATAGATAACTCCTTTCTTGATCATGTAGTGATCAAATTTGGTCTTCAAAACTCTCCTTTGTTCTCTATTGAGTTTTAAGGAACAAGTACCTATAATAATATATTAGATTATGTCAGTATACCATTCCCCTCTAGATAGCTGGAATTCACATACCTCTTCAATGGTAATATGTGGATCAAGCTCAGTCATGAGTTGGATAATGCCTTGACCCCAAACTATCTTAGTAGGCTTGATTTCTATGTCAAATTATTGTATCTTTTCCATTTTCCCCTATGTTATCCTAATTCATTTTGTGACAAGGTGAGCTTGACAATAGGATCAGGCATGATGGAAATAGTCTTATTCTTCAAGATATAGTGTTAAATTTTCTTCACTGCATTAATAAGAGAAAAGATCTATTTATCAATCATGAAGTACTTCACTTCTACATCCTTGAGATTCATTCTCATGAGTACAAATAGATGCTTAGTCTCATCTTTCTTTTGTGTTATGACAACAATAATTGTATGCTCTAAAGCAAATGAGTACAAGTAAAAATCCTTTGTAAAATATGGACTGGTCAATACTGGGGCCTAAGATATAACATCTTTAATGTCTTAAAAATACTTTGAAGCCTCAGTTTTCCATTATATTTTAGCATCTTATTTAAGCATCACATTCAGAGGTCTCACAATTTCTATAAATCCTGAGATAAAATTCCTTATGAAATTAATCTTCTCAAAGAACGACTTGATCTCTTTATTGATTTTTGGTGGTGAAACCTTTAAAATTAATTAGGATCTATCTATATCAATGATGATCCTTTAATTGGTAATGATGTGTCCTATGTTATTTCTTTTCATTACTCTAAATATGCTCTTCTTAGGGTTCAATAAGATGCCAAACCTTGTGCATCTTTCAAAGATAGAATGTAGATGGCCTACATGATCATTCCTATTCTTGGAGAATAGAGTAATATCATCCATATAGATGAGTATACATTTACCTACTTTAGTAGATTGTGTTATTCCCTAAGCATATCCCTAATTGATTTCTTAATAACATCTATTAGGTTCTTATTCATTGATTTAGCCAGTCTAGTGCATGACTTGATAGTGATATAGTTGTCATGATCCCATTAAGTGAATTCAATTGATATGAATTCTAGCCCATTATCACAAACTATATAAATAGGAGTGTCAAATCTAATTGTGATGTGTTCCTCCAAGAAGTTAATCACATCTTGTGCTATGAAATTTTTTGTGGCCACTGCCTCTATCCATCAAATGTAGTAGTCAGTGGTAGTGAGTACAAGATTATGACCTACTAAGGAATTTGGGTTAATAAAACCAATATAGTCTAAACCACATTCAACAAATGGAATTCCTTTAATAAAAAGTTATAAGGGAATTGTTGCATGTACTTTTCTATTTTCTAAAGTTTGGCATTCATAAAATTTCCTTATATGAGCATGAGCATCCTTAAAAACTATTGGCTAGTAGTATCCCATTCTTAAGATTTTGTGAGCTATGGTAATCCTAGATGGATGATAACTACCTATTTCCTGATGCAGTTTTTCCAAAATTTATTTATCTTCTTATATATATACACATCTAAGATAAATGTTTTCATAGTTTCTTCTATAGATAACTCCTTTCTTGATCATGTAGTGATCAAATTTAAGTCTCAAATCTCCCTTTCATTCTCTATTGAGTTTCAAGGAACAAGTACCTATAATCAAATATTGGATTATGTCAGTATACCATTCCCCTTTGGATACCTAGGATTCACATACCTCTTCAATGATAATATGTGGATCAGGCTTAACCCCAAACTATTTAGTAGGCTTGATTTCTATGATGGATTCTTGTATCTTTTCCATCCATTTACCTCTGTGTTCTCCAAATTCATTCTGTGACAAGGTAAACTTGAAAATAGGATCATGCATGATGGTAATAGTATTATTCCTCAAGATATAGTGTCAAAAATTTTTCACTACTTTGACAAGAGCAAAGATCTATTTATCAATCATGGAGCACCTGAGTTCTACATCCTTGAGATTAATTCTCATGAATGCAATTAGATGATAAGTCTCATCCTTATCTTATGTTATGAGAATAATAAATGTATTCTCCAAATAAAATGAGTACAAGTAAAAATATTTCATAAAATCTAGACTGATCAGTACTAGGGCCTACAATATAACATCTTTAATGTATTAAAAAAAATTTGAGCCTTAATTATCCATTTTATTTTATCATCTTGTTTAAGCATCACATTCAGAGGTCTCACAATTTCTACAAATCCTAAGATAAAATTCCTTATGAAATTAATCTTCCCAAAGAATTACGTGAGTTATTTCTTGCTATTTAGTGGTGAAATATTTAAAATTCCCTAGAATCTATCTAGATCAATGATGATCCCTTATTTGGTAATGATGTGTCCTATGAGATTAGATTCAATTACTCTAAATATGCTCTTCTTTGGGTTTAGTAAGATGCCAAAACTTTTACATATTTCAAAGATAGACTGCAGATAGCCTACATGATCATTCCCATTCTTGGAGAATAGAGTAAGATCATTCATAATGTGTGATCCATGTCTTGATAAAAGGTGTATCCTACATTTATTATGCCAAAAATCATCCTCTGATATGCATAAGTACCCCACTTCATAGTAAACATAGTCTTCATTCTATCCTTTGATTATACCACCACCTGTCTATATCCTAAAAATCCATACAAGGACATCATTTTAGAGCCACTTACTATCTATATAATCATATCTAAGGAAGGTAGTGGATAGCTATCTTTCTCAAAAGCTTTATTTAAGTTTCTAAAATCAACACTTAACCTGATCTCCCCAATCTTATTTTTTACTAGGACTAAATTGGCCACCTAGGTAGAATGTATAATTGGGAAGAGTATCCTTTCACTTAACAACTTTTCCACTTCTCTTTGAATGAGAGGCTTCAATATGGGTTTCACTAGTATTTATCTCTATCTAAATGTTTTATGGTCTAGATTTGGTGGAATTATATAGGTGATGACCTTTGGGTCATAAACCTTCAAGTCTTCATACATCCAAGCAATCACATCTCTATCTTGGGTGATTAAATCATTCACCCATTATCTTTGTTTTGGAGTGCAATTAAGGTCAGTGTTGATGTAGCATAGGCTATATTCATCACCTAAATTCTCAATTTTGAAGTTAGACTCATTGAATTTTTATATCCTTTTCTATGGATCTTAGGGATCTATATTAATTGGTATTTATAAGGAAACCAAACCAGTTGGGAGATGATTCTCTTTGAGCTGGAGGATACCTTCCTTGTCTGACTCCTCTTGGTAGAGATGAATAACTTCCTTATCATAAATGATTTGGGACTCAAATTATCATTAATTTGTTAGAAACTAAATTATCTATTGGTTATCATCAAAGACTTGGAAATTTTATACATTATTACGAATAAAAGGACAAGGTACTAGCTTAATGTAGAATCTCTTTACCTTGGATTCTTAGAAAGGCTCTAAATTGGTAGTAACAACAATTAATGAATCTACAACTTGATTTTTCTCTCTAGTAACTACTACTATGTTATAAGCCTCAAAGATATAAATTAAATCCCATGTTCTATATTTATATATTTTTAGATAAGATATTGTTTCAAACTGTTCTCACTTTTCTACATTCAAAGGAAGTAAGAAACTAAGATTAAGGTCTAGGGTTTGTACGTACCCAGATGAAGTTTGCGCACCATTATCCAGACATTGTAGGGACTCCTCTTTGGCTATGGAAGATGACACATGTAGAATAAAGAGACTCAAACAAAGAGATTGTTAGATAGAGATAAGGTGGACTGCCAAGCTAAAGCTCAATCCTGAAAGTGCAAAGACTTCCTTGTGGGGTGACAGTCCACTATTGATAAGTAAAAGTGTCAAAAATATAGAAATGACAAATGAATAGCAAAGAGGAAACTAGATAATGCTTACCTACTATCTATTGCTGGTCTGCCACAGTCGCTGGCATCAATTAGTCTGCCAACATCAGTTGGTCTAAGGTTGCCAATGTCAGTTAGTCTGCCAACATCGATAGGGGAAGTGGCCAATGTCGATCAGGGCAATGGTCTTGGATAGGGTCTGGATGGGTTCTTGGTCGATAGAATGGTCTGCAAAATGGTCTATGGTAGTCTGAGAGTCTGTGCAGGGTTTATGATGGGTTTGTAGGGTAGAGAGTGTGGTTGAAAATGGGATAAGGATGTGGGGAAGGCCTCTCAACCTTTTTGACAAGAATTCAAGTCTGGTCTGGTTGATAGCTGAGTCTGGTTCATAACAATTAGAAGTATCAAATGGGGACTGATTATCAAAGCATTCTAAAATACTGAGATGAAATAAAAGAAGAATACTTACCTCTTGCCTACTGAAGAAGAAGTGTAGGAGACCTATTGATGATGCTACTAATGTAGAATACTACCTATAGAGTGGAGTGATTGATGTAGAGTACCTATACCTTGTGATGCTTGCTATGCATTTGGGAGAGAGGGAGTGAGAGAGGTTGAAAGATTGGAACGTTGGCTAATCAAAAGATTGAAGGATCCATTGATTCAGCTTGCAAGTTAATTTTAAGCGATAGACATCGGTGATCCCACCGGAGTCGTCTGACTGTAACCGATGTCAGCAACTAAAATTATGGAAAAAAGGCTAAAATTAGCCTTTTGTTCATTCTTCCAACTGCCAAGGTCAATTGGTCATGGGAAAACAGTCGAAGGTGAATTGAATGAGCATGAGAGGTTAATGGGAGGAATGAAATGGGGTTTAAGTAATTAAGATTTGGCATGAGGTGAGGGAGGCATCCAAGGAGAGGTATCCTAGGAGGGGTGAGGTGAGGTGGCAAGGAGGAATTATTAATTTAAAATAGGTATTCTAAATTAATAAAACATAGGTTAGGCATGGTTAAGTTTGAAAGGGACCAAGAAGGAGAATGACCAAGGGTTAGACATGATTTTGGTGTCTACATTTGCCCCTTTTTTTCTTGTTGGTTGTTCTTGATGAACTGCAAGACAAAAATAGGAGTCAGTTGCCCCAGGTATGGGATAAGGTAGTTTTTGTCCTATTGGTTATTTAAATGAACTGAAAGACAAAAATAGGAATAGGTTGCCCTGATTATGGGATGAGGTATTCCCCCTCAAAGTGGGAGTCGAGGGAAGGTAACTTGATATCGGGTGCCGATTTGATAGATAGTGGATGGATATGGTGAAGATGGAGTGTGAATACTATAAAAGGTTGTGATTGCATGTATACCACTTCATGAGATGGTCAAGTCAAATTATTGTAGGTCAAGGGTCAAGGAGTGCCAAAATCGAAATAATCGAGCCCCAGCATTTAGTCGTAGCTAATTGGGTTATTTGATCCAAGCTGTAGCTCCAATGGTCATTGTGCTCCAAGTATCTCAGGCTCAGGAAGTGCTCTTGGAAACATGAAAAAGTCATAAGTAGTGGGTATCAACTTGCTTGCAATTTAGTACTTGTGAGGGTCAGTGTGCAGACAATTTTGCTAACCATTCATGAGGTAGCATACATACAATCAAAACAACTAAGGCAAAGTTGTCTCAGAAGTGGTCATGGTTGGAGGAGATAGTCATGATCTCCAAGGTCATTGGTCAAGGATGGACAAAGGAATGGCCATGCTAACCTCAGAAGACCCCATGTCAATTGAGTGCTGCTTACATAGACCCTGTGTTAAGGGCCTCAAACCAATGTAGCTCTCCAAAAAAGGGAGGAAGATGGTTGGTTATGGATTGGTTGGACAAGGTTAAGCCATGGTTAAAGGTCAAAAGGGTTGATGATTGATTTTGATCATGGTTAAAGGTTAAATGGTTTGTCCATCGGGTAGACGAATAAACGGATGTGGCCGAGCTAACCCTAGAAGACGTCATGTCATCTGAGTGCTGCCTACATAGTCCATGTGTTGAGGGCCTTAGACTAATGTAGTTTAGGTTGGTTGAGAGGTCAATTTGGTCATGTCTGATGGATGATGAGGGTAAGATGATGTTACAGCCTTTTCCATATTGGGTGATGGTGTATTCTATAACATGGGTTGAGTGGTCTTTCATCCCTAGCAAGTTTCCATATTAGTAATGGTGTATGCTAAAAATGAATTGAGGTTATTTATGCTTCAGCAAGTAATGGTTTATGCTTGACATAAATTGTGTCTAGTCGATAGTTTTCATGTGTATTGTTTTCCATAGAAACTATGTGAAATGGACTATGTCATGTAGGTCTGAAAATTCTTGGTTTGATTGAAGTTTGGTCAAGGCTTGGTCGAGGCTTGGTTGAATTTGGTTTGGTTTTATGTGACCAAGATATAAGAAGTGAAAGGTGCATTGCTCTTTCATTGACAAGGACCATAATGATGGCATGGATAAGGGTTTTTGAAAACAAAAGCCCCGTTTATGCATTACGTTGTTGACCAATGTTGTGTTAGAGAAGTACTCGAATCACTTGACATTAAGTGAGCTCAAAATCCCTTGAGTATGTTGGGGTGATAGGTTTGATTATGTGAGATGGATGGATGGGGGATCCCCTTTTTGGCAGGAACAACTTTGCCCCTTTTATAGGTGACCCTGAGAATAACTATAGACAAGTCCATGACTTTATAGTTTTGTTAGTCATTTTTTTTGGCAGACTGATCGATGCAGGAAGTCTATGATGGGATGTTGTCTTGTGTTGTGGTCATGTTGTGAAGCTGATCGATGTAGGAAGCTTCAGAGATAGTGCTATGTGTAGCAAGATTTAGGCATAGCCATCCTTCGAGGGAGTGGTTTATATTATGCTTTATATGTTTAAAGTCTTTGAATAGCTATCCTTCAAGGGAGCAGTCTATCAATTATAGCAAGTATGCAGCTATCCTTCAAGAGAGCAGTCTACATTTATAGTCTTATGACCTTGGAATAGGCATCCCAATTGTGTGTATATATATATATATATATTTTGACTAAAGTTTTGGTCATGGACTTGACTATAGAGGTTTAGAGGGTTTCCCTTTTATTAGGATAAAGCATTCATGCTTGACAAAAGGGTTGACTAATGTTTGGAGGGTTGAGGGTTGAAAAGGAATAGAAATGATGATGATGGGGATTGCTCAAGGGATTAAGTTCAAGTTAACCATCAAGTGAATAACTACTTGACTAATAATAGACTGGTCGAAGATACAAGGCATAAAGGGGCTCAGGTTCTGATAAGTCCCTGGCCCATGCTTATGTGTCATGATGCAAGGTCCAAGTCAATTAGGAGCAAACTTGCCCCATTTGCTTTGTTCCAAATTGGTCACATGTTGGTCATTGTTTGGTTGGTTGATGTTTTGTTGGCATGTTTTGGTCGATGTTTGGTTGGTTGGTGTTTGGTTGATGTTTTGTTGGCATGTTTTGGTCGATGTTTGGTTGGTTGGTGTTTGGTCGAGGCTTGGTCAAGGTTGATGTTTGGTCGAGGCTTGGTTGAGGTTGATGTTCGTTCAAGGCTTGGTTGAGGTCGATGTTTGGTCGAGGCTTGGTCGAGGTCAATGTTGAGGTTGATGTTTGGTCAAGGCTTGGTTGATGTTTAAGAAGTTGGTTGATGTTTGGTCGATGCTTGGTCGAGGTTTGGTCAAGGCTTGGTCAAGGCATGGTTGAATTTTGGTTGTTTGATGTTTGATGTTTGGTTAAGGTTATGATAGTCAGGGTAAGGTCAAATTCCCCCAATTGCTAGGGAGAATGTTTGACAAATTTAGTTTGAGAGGGTGAGATCCTGATCTGCTAGGTTGGAAGCAGGAATCTCAAAATCATAGATGGTGACAGAGGCACTGGTTGGTAATGATTTGATTAAAGTGGCCAATGGTTGGGGGTCATCAGGCTAGACCTCCATTGATTGTAAGGCTTTGATCAAAGTTTGATGATGTGGTGGAGAGTTTTGTATGAGATCATACAAAGACATCTTCATAGGGGTCGTGTGGTGAGGTTGTTTCACCACAGAGTCAGGGATTGTCTTTGAGGATGTTGGTCAAGATGTGCCTAAGACAGTAATCTTGGGTTTTGGTTGTGGTGAAGGCTTGGTAGATGGGTATGTCCAAGGGATAGAAACATGTCTTTTCCCTTTATCCTTTTGGGTTGGTGGGTTGGTGGTCAAGTTGACTGTGTTGATTTCAAATAATGGGGTTAAAGGTAGTGGAGGGACCATAGTCTGGTGTTGAGATCCTGATTTAGGTGATGATGTTTGTGAGGCATGTGATGGTGTCAAATATTTGTCAAAGGGGTAGTCAAGAGGATCATTGATGAGAAGGGTATCCTTTTTTCGGTGTTGATGAATGATAGTTTTAAGAGCACAACAACGCTCAGTGTCATGTCCCAGTGTGCGATGATAGTGATAAAATTTAGTGTTGTCAAACCAAGATGGTCTTGATCTGAGAGTTGATGAGTGTGAAGGTGAGGAGGTATGGGAAGCATGGGACGATGTTGAAGGTTTGTTGATAATATGGTCAAGAAGAAGGGTGTCTTTCTCCAAGCATTGGTGAATGACAACCTTGAGGGCACAACAATGCTTAGTGACATGTTCCAGTGTGCGATGATATGCACAAACTTTAGTGTCATTGAACCAGGGTGGTTTTGGTCTGAGAGATTGGTATGGTTTAAGAGGTGGAAGACTGATGGGAGAAGACTACAATAATTGTCATAACAGCAAGGCATAAGAACCTACCAATGGGTCTGCATGTTTTGTTGCAGTAGGGGTTGATGACTTTTGTTTTGGAGGTGTAGAAGGCATTGGTTGTTTTGGAGGAAATATATGTTTAATGGGTAAAGGGGATAATGGAGGTAATTTTCCTTTGTGAGGTGTTGGATTAGGAAGCACTCCTATTAAGGTGGATGGATGTGGGCCCAAAATAGAGGGCAATGATGAAGGTGGGGGAGGAATTTTTTGGTGTGGTTTAGTGGCCTTCTTTGGTTTGGTTTGAGGGCCACTATTGTGTGAGGCAAGATTAGATATGGGGCGAACACCAAGAGATTTAATCTCTTTTGGCATGGTGGACGCCTGCGTGGGTTTGGGTTCAGATGTGGATGGAGGTGAGTGAGATGTAGTGATCTTAGGCAAAAAGCAAGAGAAAACCATCACTGGGTCTTCCTCGATCGAAGTGGGTGAAGAGATAGGTCTTCTCTTGGTGGAGAAGAAATTGGAGAATGTGACTCCTCAAGAGGATAGAGGGCAGGGATGATGGTGCCTTCTACTTGTGGTTGAGGAGTAGGAAGGGTATGGTCCTCCATTGGTAGGAGGAAGGATGAAGGTGGGGCTAATGGCATTGGTATGGTCGAAGCATCCTCTAATATAAGAGAGGTCGATGGAGAACTAATAGGAGAAGATGGTTCTTCTACCTATGGAGGAGGTTGGTCAGGGACAAGAGGTGAGACTGTGTTGACCGTGCGTATATCATGCTCTTGGGAGCTATCAGCCATGATCTAGACATTGTTTTAGCTAAGAGGATGGTTAGGAAAAGTTTGTATAAAGATGTCAATTTTTTGATTGGGTGGTGCATTTGGGTTATCCAAAACAAGATCTCCCTTATCTATCATGTCTTGGACAATGTTCCTGAAGGTTCGACAGTTGTTTATGTCATGGCCTTGGACACGGTGATAGTGACAAAATTTGTTTTCCATATACCATGTAGGGATGGCTTTTGAAGGGTCAAATTGAGATGGTTGGATTTGAGGGAGATTAAGGACCCCCTGTTTGACAAGTTTATCCAAAATGGAAGCGTATGATTCTCTTATAGGAGTATACTGATGCTGTATGTACCGTTGTTGGAATTATTTTGTGATGCTTTGTGATATTGAAGGTTGAGGTTGGTCGGTCATTTTCAAGGATGGTGATCTAACAACCAAAGCATTGGCCACTCCTTTGAACTTGGAGTGGGAAGAAGAAGGTTTGGAAGAAAAATGGTCATCAGTTTTTGCGTTGGTATTACACAATTTGACCCTGTTTTCTTTAATAGCACAGAGTTCAAGCTTTCAGGCCATGGTGAAAGCTTTGTCAAAAGTGTGGAATGTTTGAACCCATAAGGTGGATGAGATGTGCATGGCACATGCTTGAGAGAAAAGCTCAATGATCTTGGGTTGAGGTAAAGGGAAGGAGAGTTGGTTGATTAAGCCTTTCCAACGGGTGACAAAATTGGCTATGGATTCATCATCAAATTGTTTGATAGAGTATAGGTTTGTGATTGAGACCTTTTTGGTGATATTGATCGAGAAGTGGTCAAGGAAAAGTTGGGCTAGCTGAGTGAATGAAAAGATAGAGTGACTGGTAAGGGAGCTATACCAATCGAGGGCAGGGCCAGAATGTGACATGGGAAACGTGCATAGCAACAATGCATCATCATGCAGTAAAAGATAACAAGCATGTCTGAATGCTCGTAGATGTTGTTGCAGGTCCTCTTTACTCTAAAATTGAGTAAACTTAGGGAGTTCCCACTGGCTAGGATAGGGTCGAATGGGGACAAAAGGGTGTATGGGTTTGTTGCAGATTTGCTCATATGAGAGAGCATTGCTTGAACCAGAAATGGATGTCTCAAGATTAGACATCTTATCCATCAGCATCTTAATAAGATTGGATAATGAATTAGCATGAGGGGCACCCCCTAGGTTTTAAGGTGCTTGGAAGGTGTGAGGAGGGGTATATGATGTAGTTGGTTGTGCTTGTATAGGCGCAACGTATTGATAACTAGTCACAGGTGCTGATGTCGAAGTCAAGGGGGGTTGTGTCATGAATTTGGAGGGCATGAGTTGACTAGATACCGCCAAAGGTGGTTGAATGGCGGTATTTGGTTGAATGGCGGTATTGGTAAAAGGATAAGTAGTCACTCCCACATTTATAGGCACAAGAGTGTGTGGAGTCAAGACAATCAAGTTTTGAAAATGTGATGAACTTGGTTGGATTGCGCGTGGTTGAGGGGGTAATGAAACCCTGATGGAGGTTGGTCCAAAAATAGAAGGCGAGGCCAAACTTTGCATATTGGCCATGGTCAGGTTAATGGTTGAGGCAATAGTCTGAGTCATAAGAGGCTGGGTAGCGGATGGTGTTGATGTCATCACCGCTTCACTTGAAAGGTCTCACATTTGGTTTTTTGCGAGATAGTGTTGGAGAGCCTTGACATTATGGTCAATGAATCTCTCAAATTTTTGGTCCCCTTCAGGGACAATTGAGGGTTGATTAGGGGTTGACTGGATAGGAGAATATTTAGCATCTAAAGTACACTCCATTAGGGGACTTGATATGAAAGGTGAAGACGGAAGCGGTTGTTGCCTCATGTGCTCAATAAGAGTCTTTGTTTGACTACATGTCAAAACCATTCAAGGCAAGAGGTTTAGGTTTCAAAAACTATGTTTTTTTGTTTCAAAAAACTAGAATGGGTGGTTTTTGATAGAAAAAAGGGTCGAGTTTTAAGGTTGCTATTTGATAAGAAAAATTTGGACAGTGACCGACGTTGGTAGAAAAATCGATGCTAGTGAAATAGGTTGCCGATGTCAGTCAGATAACTGATGCCAGTGAAGAAAGGTTGCCGACATCAGTGGTGAAACCGATGTCGGTTATTGTGTTTTCTAGAAACTCAAAAAAATTGAGAGTTTTTGGAAGAAATAAGAAAACGTCCTCACTAGCTCAAAAAACTAGATAAAGATAGAAAAGAAGATGAAGACAAGCAGACCCTAACGTTAATTCCTAAGATTAATTTTTTAGAGTCTTGTTGGCTTATGCCTTAGAGTGTGTTTGGGAAGTTGGCTTGTAGAACGGGTCCTAGAAGAAGCATTCTAAAGTTGGTTTTGGGTTAGTTTTGGTGCTCAAGATCTGTGTTAGGACCTGTATGTGGCCTGGTGCTAAGGAGCAAGCTCCCCTCACTTCACGAGCCCAGTGATAAGCTGGTCTCTCTTAACCAGTATATACTTCCCCTAGAGTTTATCCTTTGCCAGAGAATAGAGTGGGCTTTCTCCTTGGTAGTGAAGTCCAAGTAGGATTACCGGTAAGGGTAAGATATCTGCTAGGTGATGAAATCCTAGTCGAACCTTGTCTCAGGTATGTTTTGATGTTTGATTGTGCAAGTGGTCAGGTTGTGTAACATAATTGCACTAAGATTTATTCATAATGCAATTTAAGTTACTAGGTGTGAGAGCTAAGTATGCATTCAGGCAGAAATGAGATGCAATAGATTTTAAGCCCAAATTGAAATGTGTGTTCAGATGAAAACAAGCTGAGAAATGGTTGAAGAGTATGAAATTTCACTACTCTAGATGTAGAAAAGAAAGAAAAAGAAGGATTATTTTTAAATTTGCTGATAGTGTCTTTTGGAAGAGATAGAGGAAAAGGATGCAAGAAGAGACCTAATGCACCTATATGAAAAGCTTGTTTTAGAAGAAAAAGTATGATGAACCCAAGGAAAATTCCAAGGGTCCCACCAGGTGTGCTAGAATGTTTCAAACTATTTTTGCTTTTCTACATTCAAAGGAAGTAAGAAACTAAGATTAAGGTCTAGGGTTTGTACATACCCGAATGAAGTTTGCACACCGTTATCCAGACGTTGTAGGGACTCCTCTTTGTTTGTGGAGGAAGACACCTGTAGAAGAAAGAGACTCAAACAAAGAGATTGTTAGATAGAGATAAGGTGGAATACCAAGTTGAAGCTTGATCCTGAAAGTGCAAAGACTTCCTTGTGGGGTGACAATCCACTATTGATAAGTAAAAGTGTCAGAAATATAGAAATGACTAGCAAAGAGGAAACTAGATAATGCTTACCTGCTGTCTGTTGTCATTCTGCCACAGTCGCCAGTGTTGGTTATTTTGCCGACATCAGTTGGTCTAAGGTTACCGACATCAGTTAGTCTGCCAACATCGGTAGGGGCAGTGGCCAATGTCAGTTAGGGCAATGGTCTTGGATAGGGTTTGGATGGGTTCTTGGTCGTTAGAATGGTCTACAGAATGGTCTGTGGTAGTCTGAGAGTTTGTGCAGGGTTTGTGCTAGGTTTGCAGGGCAGAGAGTGTGGTTGAAATGGGATAAGGATGTGGGGAAGGCCTCTCAGCCTTTCTGGGAAGAAGTCAAGTCTGGTCTAGTTGATAGCTGAGTCTAGTTCATAGCACTTAGAAGTAGCAAATGGGGACTAATTATCAAAGCATTCTAAAATACTGAGATGAAATAAAAGAAGAATACTTACCTCTTGCCTACTGAAGAAGAAGTGTACGAGACCTGTTGCTAATGCTACTGATGTAGAAGACTACTTGCAGAGTGGAGTGAAAAATGTAGAGTACCTATACCATGTGATGTTTGTTGTGCATTTGGGAGAGAGGGAGCGAGAGAGGTCAAAATATTGGAAGGTTGGCTGATCAAAAGATTGAAGATCCATTGATTTAGCTTGCAAGTTGGTTTTAAGTGACTGATGTTGGTGATCCTGCTGGCATCGGCCGACTATAACTGATGTCGGCAGCTAGAATAATGGAAAAAAGGCTAAAATTAGCCTTTTGTCCATTCTTCCAATTGCCAGGGTCAATTGGTCGTGGGAAAATAGTCGAAGGTGAATTGAATGAGCGTGAGAGGTTAATGGGAGGAATGAAATGGGGTTTAAGTAATTAAGATTTGGAATGAGGTGAGGGAGGAATCCAAGGAGAGGTATCCTAGGAGAGGTGAGGTGAGGTGGCAAGGAGGAATTATTAATTTAAAATAGGCATTTTAAATTAATAAAACATAGGTTAGGCATGGTTAAGTTTGAAAGGGACCAAGAAGGAAAATGACCAAGGGTTAGACATGATTTTGGTGTCTACAGATATATTAAAATGGTATTTATTTCTAACCTAATTGACTACTAGCTATGAATCCCTAAATACTAGAAAATACTTGACATTGTTCTTGAGTATAAACTTCAATCCCAAAATTAATGCTTCATAGTTAGCCCTATTTTCAGTGTATGGGAACTATAACCTGTATGCTTCTAAGAACTTGTTCCCCTGTGGATCAATCAATTCAATTCTTATGCATGATCCTTATTTATATCTAACACCATCAAAGTGGAGGTCCATAGTTGATTGGAACCCAAAATTTTTGGCTCTTATATTTTATTTTACATAATAAAGTATAAATACCAAGGCTTTGGGATTCATAATTTACCTCTTAGTTATTCACATTATTCTCTATGATAAGATATTTCATCCTTGTTTCCCTATCTATCCATATTTGATTTATAATGCCAATCCATTATAGCTAGATATGAGAGATATCCATTGGGGATTTTAGACCAGTCCCTACTCAACAATAGTCCATAGCCTTCAGGTATGTCTACTATAAAGATATCAATAATCATCTAGACTCATGGCTTATATTCCACTTAAATATATACATTAGTTAGTTCTCTAATCATTGGTAACACCATTTTATCCAATTATGAAACTATTCTCTTTGAAGGGACTGGAGTTAGGCCAAGATTTTGACATATAAAAGTGTCATGGTTTGTGAAGCTCCATAATCAACTAAACAATTATGAATATTCTTACCAAATGCCCTGATAGTCAGTAAAAGGGGGGAATGTTTGGCTTGCTCTTATATATTACATTGGTTTCAGTTGCCTTTATTTTATTTTTAGATGCTTTTATCCTTTCCATAGGGGCCTTTACCATGATAGACTTCCATAGTAGCTCCTTTTATTTAGTGATCTAAGCTAATTCAAGAAGGGTAATATTTTATTTGATTTTATTCATGTCTTTAATGATGTTGTATCCTCCTTTGCTTTGTTCCTCCTTATTCTGATGTCGATCATTCCCTTTCAAGGGAGGTGGATTATAGTCATCTTTTGGATTAGGTGGAATGGCTATGCTATTTGGAAGAATAGAAGTTGTGAATGGTTGTTTATTCCTTATATTGTAACCACATTTTTAGAATTTATAGAAAGCATGAATCTTATTGGTTTTTTCCTCTGGTAAATTATCATCTTCACTTGGAAAAAGAAACTCATGAGTCTCAAAGAACATAGTAGTGATTGAAGGGCCAAGGTACTAGTGGGATTTAGGTGGATTATGCATTTGATCCTACCTTACTACTTATCTTTGAAAGAATTCAAATGTTGTACAAAATTCAACATAATCAAGCTCACCATTCTAAAAAATATTATGGATTATGTACCAATTAGGTAGAGCTATCTCTACCATGTTGATCTCTAAGAATCTTGCTGGGATACTCTATGTTATGTTTAGGCCTATCAAATGGTCTATTATACTTATGGAATCTAGAATTTTGATTACCACTTGGGCCATTAACATTGACTATATTTATTTACATGCTGAGAAATTCATTACTTGATTGTTGCACCATATTTTGAATAGCATCTAGATCTACCTTTGTAGAGTTAATGCCCTGGAGGATAATAGTAGAAGATGTAACTAAATGTTGTATCTGATGGTAACCATTGCCTTGTGTATTATTGTTTAAAAAATTGTAATTTGGCTAAATTATTTATGTTAGAGGAGGAAGCATATATAACTGATTCTAATTTGAATGTAAGAACATTTTACTTCACATGTGTTGTTGTATAAAATTTCCTTTCAAGGGGTGTCAAGTTATCTTAATCATTCCTAGACTCATTACAACCAGGCACAAACATGGGATATTCTTCTAACACTCAATAATTTACACTCAACTACATTGATATCAATTCACATAAGGTGAAAGCCTTATGCACTCACCTGAATCACAACAAAGAATGAACCAAGGCCCACATTGGGCTAGTTGTGACATGGTACAAGACTTTACTTATGGGACTTGGTCAATTTGACATAGGATTTTGTCAATTTATTAGTGAAAGTCTTTCATGGACTAGGATTGGTGGTCTATAGGTGAAAACCTAGTCTATGAGGGTTTTATAATCTTGAGGGTTCAAGACTTTTTTCTACTAATATTATCATCATGTAGGTACTTAGAAGGGTCAAGGGACTACTCTTACATCAAGTATTCATACTTAGGATAGCACTTCTAGCAAGGGAACACCTGACACATGACCCTTTCTAAACTTAGGCAAATTATGCATATATGCTAATATCATTAATTACCAAAGGGATGTCATTAAAATCCTAGAATAAAATATCACTTAAACTTAACATACAAATATTGAATTTATAACATTATAACCATTACATTCTCTACACATTTTACTAACAATACCAAAGAAACATAAACCAAAACATTGTATGTGCAATAACCTTCATCATTAATTAATCAAAGTTCAAACATAATATAGTTCATGGTGATAAAATAGAGTAAATTCTTAACTAAAACTATTTAATGGCCCAGAGGCTCATAGGTGAGCTTGGGAATATACACTTGGAGCCTTAATGACATCTATATTATTCCTCATATTAATGGTGGTTATAATGTATGTAAAACATGTTTGAATTAAATTATATAGAGCTTCACTACATTCAATTCATGTCCTCCTTTCATCACTGGTTCAAGATCATTTTATAACACAAGAAAATCTCTTTACTATGGTGGAGTGTGCATGCTAGGTGCTGAGATAGAGCTCTTGTTGATCATTATACTAGCTCCATCACCTTCTGCCATTTACATTATGGTCTTCATGTGTGTCCACTCATAGAATATTCCCCTAAAGATTTAGGTGTCAGTTAACTACTTGATATCTAACACAATGTGTGTTGATTTCTCTAGCTAGCACTAAGATGCCAAAATAGTAATCATCATACCAAGTGACTACCTTGTACTAAGGTGTTCTATCGTGCTAGTGTAGATCTATACTTAACAAAATAGGGACCCAAAATTACCCATATAAAATGGCTAGTCCACCCTCATACTAGTCTATCAAATTCTTTGACCCATAGAACTCAGGTGTGCACTCCTTAAGCTCAGTACTGAAGTATTAAAATCCCTTGATAGAGAGATTGATCTCTTCAAGTGATATCTATTTATGTAGAGGTGGTGCTAATCATGAGCACATCAGTTTTATCTAGTTCTTTCTTGAATTCCTTTAGGATTGCCTTAGCTTTTGTCACTCCCCCATCTAAGATTTCTCCTTAATCATAGGCCTTAGTTTTCAAGGCATGAAAGAGTAATTATAGGTTTTATTCTTGGTCCTTTATCTAGGTGCTTAGTGCATTGACCTTCCCCATTATTTTTCCATGCTTTGATCTACTCAAAGGGAACACCTACACCAACATCATCTCCTTTTCCTCCTTTGCCTACTTGAGGTGTGCATCTATGACTGATGCTTGGTTGGAAAATCTCAATAATTTTGCATCAATAGTATTTGCACCTTCCTTTAGCTTCATAAATAGGTCCTCTAGCTCTTTGATCTTAGAAGAAATATCATTTTTTATGGAGGCATAGGGATCTTATTCTTATTCTTTTACTAGCTCCAATTTCATCCTTGGGATCATCTACTCCAATAACACATAGATCTTATCAACCTTATAGAGGTTAGATTTATTGACACTAACCAAGAGGATGGTTCAACCATCTCTATGTGATTGCATAGTTGTTATATCTTGAAATTCATGGTCTACACTTCATTTTTGGCATCCTTGTAGAGTTTATTCCATTTATTTAATCTTCCATCATTGATGATATTTTTGTTTGCAAATTTTGTGGACATATGAATAAGTGTATTGCCAAAATGAATTGGGTTCATGGCATGAGGGTTGATTATGAGGGAATCATGACCTTCTTCAGGTTTGTTTTCACCCAATATGGACCTTTGATGTGCCTCAAAGTGAGGCTCATCTATGTAGCTATCAAATTAAAATGTAAGTTATTTTCACATCCTAGTTGTGGCAGCTTCGGGGGTATGAAGTCAAACATATTAAAGTCTTCATATGTCCACCCCTTCTACACCTTCTCTTGAATTATCAACTTTATGCCTTCTTCCTCAATGATTGCTTTCTCCATTTTCTCTTCCTCTTCCTCACTAGTGACATCAATTTATTCAATGTTTTCCTCTGAGGACTCATATTCTTATATTTCAAGGGGTTATTCCTTAGACTTTTCCCCTTTATCTACTTCTTCTTTTGGTTTCTTAGTGCTTACCTCTAAGTGTATTCCCTTGGTGCTAGCTTCACCTTGTTCATATTCCTATTAGGGTTCTTTAGTACTCTCCATTTGTTTCTCCAACGCACCAATATCACCTTCCTTTACTTTAGGCACCCCTTCACTACTTGGGCATGCCTATTATGCAGCTTCATCTACTTTCTTAGTGGGGGTTCTAGGCACCTTATTAAATTCCTTAATGGCTAGTCCCATGATTTTGGGAACCTTATTCATCTTCTTCTCTCTCTCTCTTGGCCCTCTCTTCCTTGGCCTTAATCTTCTCAATATCTACCTTACTTGGGCCCATTTCTTTCTAGGCCTTCCTCCTCTTCTCTAGCACCAATGCCATCTTGATATCTTCCTTGTTGTGGCCCATTTTCTTCCATAACCTTCTCTTTTCCTCATTTATTTATGGAGGCTATGTGGAGGGTTCTCTAGATGAGGTGTTGGATGGATTATCTAATTCTTTAAACATGGAATTTATGCCACCTTGGAGGGCCTTTTGAACATATGTGGTATTGGTATCTTCTTCTTATTCAACCTACATGATTTAGGTCTTTGTTCCTTTTTATTCTTTTTTTATTCCTCCTTTCTACACATAAGGGCCTCTTCTACCTCCATTTCCACCAAAGTGATTATAGGGAGTAAAATGAGTCCCTTAGACTTCTTATCTTTTTGCTTCTTACTAGAAGAAGTAGTCTTTATCATGAAGGTTACATGCTTCTTTAAAGCTAGAGATGTTGCGTGTTCACCGAAGTTGACCCTCAATTTGATGTGCTCCTAAATTTATTCCAATGTTTCTCCCTAATTATTCTAGGGAGAGTTTTATTGTGTCTTTCTTTCATTACCTATCTAGAAGGGGTGATCATCATATTTTTAATAGTATATGCCCTTCTTTGATGGCTTCATCTCATAATACAACATGAAGATGTGCCTATTTATAACTTCCCTTTGGAGGGGATGGAGGTTAGTGAGATTAAAGTCATCCTCCTCATATTTTATGTCTTTTTATCTTGGGTGTACATACTAGCTCCTCAACCTACTCCTTTCTCTATCAATGACCTTTATCAAGATATCCAACTGCTACACATTAGGAATCCTCCTTAGTGACATTACGAAATATTTAATGGAGAATATATAAGGTAGTTTGAGTCAACCACATAGGTTCTTGTCTATGAGTGTTAGGTGCACTACATAAAAGTGTTGCATGATGGTGAGGGTTGTTGTTCCAAATATGTGTTGGGGGAGCTCCTCCAAGATGCACCATTAAATCTCAAATGCCTCTATGTATCGAGTGAACCACCCCAATAATCTTGTCTTATAATTTTGGGAGAAGCTAGGTGGGTAGGTAAACTCTTGATATTTTAGTGTTAGGTAGCCCTTGTGCACTAAGAAGAACTAAAGATTGTCCTCATCACCATTGGCACATCAATCTCCTCTATCACTATCAGTGTTAACATAGACCCCCATTGAAAGGTCTCATACACTGTGTGGCATTCCATCAAATTTTTCACAATATCCTCACCAATACACTTTGAAATATTGAACTTGACCCCTTATACCAAGTGATGGGTGATGCACAAGTTGGTCTTGTTGATGTCTATCCACCATCAATTAGGGTAAATCTTGGAAATCATGAAGTGTGATACTACCCTCATACCAGGGTCCTATATATCTTTGATTAGGAATGTGAACTCTACCTTGTAATAACCCAAGAGTTTTGTAACCCTCTATACCTCTACATCATCTTCTATCATCTAGTGAATATTCACCCATGTATTTGGGAGCCCAATGATTATAACACACCCCACATGCATTGAGATCCACATGCACCTCCCTATGAAGTAAAATTGATTGCCATGGATGTACAAAAGAAGGAATTTCACTAATTCTTCTAGCTCTAAAAAAATTGGTAGATCATACAACTAGGTCATATCAGTGGTTTCAAGCTTGTCTTTGATAGAGATGTCAAATAAAATTGTTCCTGCCTCCATCTTTGTTTCTATGTCAACCACCTAGTCTTAATTGAACTCCTACGCATTGATCACTATGTAATGGTTGTATTATTTTAACCTGTAGATGTGCATGAAATACTCCCAAGTCTCCCCCATTATGACCTCAAGGGGAACTACATTTCTCTATATGAAAGCTTCATGATTTTTCTAGGTCAACCACCGTGATGCTAACTCCTTCAACTGACTAGACATTCTTCTTTGTATAGTTTCTTTATTCTACTATTCTCACTTTTTTAACATACTACTATGCCTAAGGTATACATGAATTTAGTCATTTCTTTCAAATTTTTAATTGATTGATATTTAAATATGGTTAGTTGATCTTCTTGAATCTATTAATCTTTATTTACACTTCCTCATAGTTGTGGGGTTTGTGACTATGACTTTGGCTCTAGAGCTTCATTCACCATTAATGGTGGCCTCAAAATAATTTAGGATTACCTTTGTTATGTTCTATCATAATTATTTCTCCACATTCCTTTATTCCAATCTCAAATAGAACGTAATCTCTCTCCTTATTCAATCATTCTTATTTGGTGGTTGTGATTGCTTAGGTTTTCACTTGGTAGCATTTTATTATTTTTCTTTGGTTCAATCGGCTCTAGTTCTATGGTCAAATTTACTCAAGGTTTATAACCTTATATAATCATCCATTCACTCCTTTATACCTTAATTTTATCTGCCTTATTAATTATAGTTGAGTAATGTCATGGTGGTGCATAGATTTCTTGAAATATGCTAAACCCATGAAATCCATGAAAATTTACCACCACATTTACATTTATTGTGGATATTTGTGCCTCCACCATCAGTACATTAATTTTTCTTAATGGTGTATTTAGTGAAGTGATGAGTGATTCAAATGCATCTTCCCATGTATCGTTGGGTGGATGCATCTTGTCTTAATAAATTTTCTCTTGTGCTTCATTCACCTTGGCACAACCTTCACCTTTATTATGGAAACCTAGGTGAAAAACTTCATATACACATGATTTAACCTCATCTATTCCATCTCCTCTTATAGTTGTGCTTCCTTTCAAGTGCACTTCTATTCATTAGTCAATTTCTTGCTCTTTCATCTCTACCTTGGCCTATACTACCCCATACAAATACCTATGCTAATATTTTAGCACTTCATTTTATTCTCTTGATATCTTGTACATGAGCATCTTTTTCACCTCCTTTTTATTTATTATACACTAACATCTTATGTACCTCCCTTTTTTACTTGGTACTCATATTTTTATAAATCTAGTAACCATGACATGCCCAAAAAGTTACGTGTCTAGACTCAGGCACTCAAAAAGAAACTGGGCTCAACTCACCAAACTAGAGTTATGCATGGAAGTGATAGTAGAGTTCCCCTATGGTCCTGAAATAGCCTTGCATATTCACTTAACACAAACAACAACACAAAACATAAGGAAACATTTAGCTTATACTAACTTTATTTTGATCAACATAACACAACTAACTTATTACTGGGAAGTTAGTCTTTGATGGTGTAAGTGCCATTATAGTCTATAAGGCTTCAATTAGTTGTTTTTGAAATGCTTAGGGAGCATTTCATACATCAACATGCACATCTTGCATGCACTAGTCTCAAATATGTTTTGGATGACATAAGGGCCCATCCACCTAGTTTGTAGCTTGATGGGGTATTTGAGTTACTTGGATTTATAGAGAAAGTCTATTGTTCATTTAGTAAGTACCTTACACTTGATATTTATATCATACCACATTTTTTGGCATGCCTTCTCTACTTGTTGGTTCCATCTTATTTGGGAACATGTTTTGACCAAACATTCCAAGTCTTTTAGTCATGTACTCAAGGACTCTTGGTCATCCAATTAACTAATATGAATGGTGTGTAATGAGGGCACTAGAAACTCCATAAATAAAATGACATCTATGAAAAATACCAATTAGAATGGTGTAGCATCATTCAAGTGCTTGTATGTTGTATGGTAGGCCTACAACATTACTAACACATGGTCATCCTAATCTTTATGACCAAAATCACAAATATTTTTGAGGTTTATGTTCCCAATATCTTATTAAACACCTTATCAATGCCATTCATTTGGGGATGATAAGGTGTTGTATTTTGGTGTGACACCATGTATGCAGTTAGTAGGATTTAAATTATCTTATTGGTGAAGTACATGCCTCTATTCCTATTCAAACTAAGTGGGAACCCATAGTGACTAATGATGTTCTCCAAAATAAAATTTATGGCTATGGAGGTTATACAATATTTGGTTATCACTACCTTAGCCCACTTGGTGAAATAGTCTATGGCTACCATAATGTAGTGCATATTTATGCACCTTGTAGTAAGAGTAATGGACCATTTTTCAAATGGTTCTTGGGAAAGAATAAGAATGAGCAACATCTCATCCTAGTGGTTTGGTTTTCTTATGCACTCAAACATGCCACATGTCTTGGTGTACTCTTTTTCATCTTAAAAGAGAGATGGTCACCACAAGCCTGACTACAACACCTTATGCACCATAGCATTTCTAGTGTAATGGTATCCAAAAATCCCCTTATGTGATTATTACAATATTGAGTCTCATTCATGTTATATGACACATCATCAAAAGACCTCATCATGGCTCAACTTGTATATTTCCCCATTAATAAGATGAAAGGGCTTAGTATGAACTATGACCTTATTATTTTATTTAGTTGTCATAGTCTAGGGTGTAGACCCAAATGTTAAAAACATTGAAATATCTACCAAGTCTTTAGGGACACATTGGACTTTGTAGAGTTATGCATTCAACATATCATTCTCAATAGGCACTTTTAGTTATATAAAATGTGAAAATTGGTAACTTGAGTGTGGATAATGACACCTAACCCATAATTCCTTCCTACTTGATTTTATGACCCTCATAAGTTTCCTTTCACTCATTCCCAATCATTTTTAACCTTCCAAACCTGATACCAACTTAGCCAAACTACTCCTTCCATGATAAATCCATCCCCCCATGCCCTATCAGCTAAGGACAATATCACCCAACTTGGACTACAATAATGGTGCCACAATTATCCACTTTTGGCACTCCTATCCAAGTGCACTTTTATCCCCAATGGTCAGTTCCTTCTAGTTCTCCATCCTTCTCCTTGTCGACCTAATGTGAGCACATTCAACCCATGACCAATATATATATATAAAATCCCATTCAAAGATCATTATAAGGTGTTGGTTATTATCACTAAGTAAGAAAGAATACAAGAAAAACTACTGAGGTAATCTATCCTAATTCTCTGTATATAACTAGCCAATACACTTACAAGCTTATCTAAATCCTTACACCAGTACCTAACCACCTCAAGCACACCCAATTTTAGAATTTTCATTTTCATATACACTATTTCATAGAGCACATCAAGTGGGACAACTACATATGGCTTGATCCCTCTTCAGAGTATTGGTATGTAGGTATCATTCCCACATAAGGGGTGTGGATACATGTTCAGTGAATCTTACACATACTAACCCCCCATTATTTCCAAAATTTTGTCAAAGCATAATATAATCTAGGGTTTGAAGACTAAATTATCTCTACAGGGAGTTCTATAGACATATAATAGTCAAAACTTCACAAGCAGGGTCACACAAACATATCAAACAAAACCCAAAAATCTCAAGTCTCTTGAACAATAGTAATAGAGGTAGACTATAGTGTTGTTACCACTAGTGTCTTATTTTAGTGCTCCTATCAAATCATAAAATGAAGATTAGATCTAGATTGTGATAGTGTCCTAGTCCTATATAGTGAATTATAGACTTTGTCTCAATCATCTTAGTCACTTTCTAGCTGAGTCTTATTTTGTAACCCTAGTTACTATTTTTATAAAGGTTAAAACCATGATAATATTTATAAAAATTATTAGATTAATTATTGCATATTTATTTATTAATTTTATTACTTAGACCCTTTAACTAAATCAAGAATAAGACTCCAATATTCCCAAAAAATTTAAATCATTTGGTGAACTTGACTCACTTCATTTGCTCATAAAAACCCTATAAACCCTAAGGTAAATGTCCTTTTTATTTTCTTATATTTTTCTAATTTTTTAAGATTAGCTTTACATTTTAAAATTTTGTAGTAATTTTAAAATAATTTTCTTTGAAACCCTAGTTTCCCATACTAGGTCCTAGTATTTTCTCAATATTTTTCCTATATTTTTCTATTTTCTTACCTGCATAATAAAATAAAAAATTAGCATCAAAATTTCAAACTCCATAATAATTTCAAAAAATTATTTCTCCTCAAAACCCTATTTGCATACAATAGGTCCTTTCAAATCAATAATTTTCCAGTAATTTTTTGCTTTTTTTACCTGCATACCTAACTCAAAAATTCACTTTAAATTTCAAAATTTCATAGCATTTTTCAAATTAATCATATTTCAAACCCTAGTTGCATATACTAGGTCCCATTGCTTCTTTAGTATCACCTTACATGTTTGTGAGTTTCGTATCCTTTTTACGTAATTTCCAATTCATTATTTTTAGGACTTTACATCTCCTATATTTAGTACTTTCCTTCTCTATCACTTTTCCTATTACAAATTATTGTAAAATATTCAACAAAATTTCAAAGTATTTTCCTACCTTAACAATGGCCCAATACACTAGTTTAGATGAAACTGATAAAAGAGAATTTCAATAACTCTTAACTAAACACTCTAACATGCAAGATGACATGCTTAAAATACTTCAAGATGAACAAAAAAAATTAACAATGGTAAATCTTCTCAAACCATAGAGTAACCAATTATAAATGACACTATGAGGGAAAATATGTCTCAAGAACCCCCTATAACATTCCAACCTGCCTCTATGCCACCAGCTACAACTAGTACATCTTTTTATCTTGATGTGGTAACCCTTGTGTAAGAGATAATATCTCTTCAATCCAAGGTGATACATATTAAGTAAGGTTCCTCTAGACTTATGCAGGCTTTGGATTCTTTTACTCTATTGCATACACTATTGGCATGTCACATTGCTTCTACACCCTTGCCATAAGGCTTTGTTTAACCTAAGCTTACTCTATATGATGGAAAGTGTGATCTAGAGACACATTTGAGATATTTTCATGTAGAATTCTTGGACTATATACTAGATGATTGGCTACTTACCAATCTATTTCCATAGAGCCTAAAAGATTACACTTTACAATGGTTCTATAGTCTATTAAATCAATCAATCAATGCATTCAATCCTTTAGCTGACATGTTACTAGCTCATTTCATCATTAACATTGGTGATAAGGTTTCATATGCCTAATTTGTACAACAAAAACAAAGGTCAAATGAGCATCTCATAGATTATGTTCTTTGATATAAGACTATTTTGACTAAAATGACTAGCCCCATGGCCGATCAAGAGTTACAAAATCTGTTAAAACAAAGTCTTCTACTATCTTTACATGAATCAATTATGTTCAAAATATTCTCTTCCTTCAATAAATTATGTCACACACTAAAAGAAATAGAATTCAAACTAATTTTAATGGGAAAACTTAAGTACACAAGTATCTCAGAAATAATAAACAAGAGTAACAACAAAGTCCCATACAAAGTCAAGGTCAATGATATCAAAAATCAAAATCAACTAATAGTTAATTTGGATTTCAAGCTCCCTCAATGTGTAGTTTTTTCAACACCTCCTCAATGATACTTTACCAATCTATTAGTTTATCCATCTAGAGTTTTAAAAAAACTATTGGAATGTAACATCATATCTCTCCCTCTTATTTAGGAATTTGATTTAATAAAGCCTCTTCTATGGGGATATGATCAACATATATTTTGTGAATTTCATAGGGCACCAAACCATACAAAAAATAGATGTATTAGTTTGAGACACAAGATATATTGTTTGATAGATGGTAATCATATTGATATTGGCACTTGAATTGAGATTCCTCAAGTAAAGAAAACATAGGATAAATACTTGAAAATCTTCTTAGATCCCTTTCCACAACATTCTAAATAAGAGACAAGGGATACATCAGGTATTCACCTTGCATATCATGCACATCCACCACTAGATACATATATGGCACCTTTAGTTAAGACACATCCTTTTAGTAACATAATTGATGTATATAATTCTAGAGTTTTAGTTAGACCTTCCATCTCCTTCTCATAGTAGGAGATTTTCAAGGAAGATTTGGATTATCATGCATTCTTTATCAAATCTTGCATTCATAAACATCATATTCATAGTGTTATCATAGATAATGGATCTAATATGAACATGTGCAATATGATGTTATTATAGCATTTAGGATATTTATAGTAGGATATTACCCTAATGAGCACTATTATTAGTAGATTTATTGGGAACATATAGAGTTCATTAGGTGAGATTGTACTTCCTTTACAAGTTGGTCCAACACATGTGGACACACCATTTATTATAGTTCCTAGTGTAGGAGTTTTTGATATTTTACTTGGTTGGTCATGGATTCAAAAACTTTGAGAAATACCTTATATAGTTCACAAGTGCATAAAATTCATTCATGCTAATCAAGTTATTATACTTGGTGGAGTTCCATATGAGTTACCACTCACCACTTCAAATCCATCTACTATGTCATAGTCACCAATTTTAGTTTTGCCATCAGTTTCAATTTTTCCACCAGTTATAGTTCCTCCTCAAATTCTAATTTTAGACACAATTGAGGCATCCATCACCAACACATAAAATTCATACAACTCTATAGATTTAGGATTCTAGATAGCTTTAAGCTATAGTGTTCACACCTAGGGTAGTATCATTGAGTTCTCATGCATCTACTCATAGAGAACATATTCAAAGATCTTCTCCTACTACTAGATGGATCCCTAATATCCATACAATTGCATCCACTTCTTAGATTTATAGGGAGACTCCACAATTGGTTTTTATTTCAAATCTTTTAGAGAATTTATAACATATATAGCTTTTAGAGCCACAATCTCAGCACTTCCATCATGCTTCATAGTCATGCATAATTCATTTATTTGATACAAGACACCATGATAGTGAGTCTCCCATAAGACTCATTAGTTAGTATCATTTGTTCTCAATTTTTCTTTTACATGGTCTCCTTTTTTCTTGATTTTACATAACTTATATCAAAAAAACCAAAAACATTCAAATATTTCAAAATACAAAAGCATGCAAATAATTCAAAAAACACCAAAAATATTTAAATTATATGCATCATCCATGCTTTACATTTATAATATCATGTTAGACATACATTTTTTGTTCTATTATATTGTTTGTCAATTCATCTACATTACCATGTTTCACTTGATCTTCTTTGAGTGTGTGTAGTGACATCCAGATCCTTGATTTCTTTACTCCATCTATTGAGGGTGCATCCTACTTCTAAATTGAGACATAATTTGATATACATACCCACTGAGGGCATCTTATACATGACTACACCATCTAGGTTATGTCATTCCTATACCACACACTCTAGTTATCGTGTTGATGTACATTACTTTATAGTTTACAAAGATTACTCTATCGACAATCACTAGTATATAACACTCATGTATTTTCTTAGTATATACATAGTCTTGAACTAACATGTCTTGCATACTTTCAATTCTTAATTTTATTAACTAGATGAGATAATATTTCCAGTATATTACATGCTTTCCTTTCTTGCTTTGTGTAGCTAGATGTGATTGCATTTCCTATTTCTTGATTGTCTCTTTTATGAGCCTTAGGACATTTGTTAATGTCCTTTAAATATATTTTTTATGTGTGCCTTGAGATATTTTCTAATTTCCTTTGCTTTTACTCTTCTATGTGATTGTGGCTTTCATGCAAACCTTTCTTATTTCAATTATATGTGTATGTGACATTCGAACATGCCTTATATTCTTGATTTTTAGTTTGAGTGGCATGTGCCCATGTCCCTTGTTTACTTGGCCCCTTGACCACTCTTGTATGTTTCTTCCTTCTTGCTTTGTGTGCTTATTTCTTGATTGATTTTCAACTATTTGTAATTCCATGATCTACATCATGCATTATCTTGTTTTCTTAGATTCCATGATGGATATCATGCTCCATCCTTACATAATAACTAAAAACTAACAACTAACTAGAATTATAGTTCCAATTTAGTACATTGGATAGGTTATTACATTATTGTATTTATCTAGGCATATCCCTATTGATCTAACAATATTTAATTACAAACCATGGTATATCTTGAGATATCTTATCGATTATCATTGTTATATCATGTATCTTTATAGTATAACATACTTATAACAATATTTATTCTAAGGGAAGTCATTATAGGGTCTTAATTATTACCCTTAAAATATGGGACAACAAAAAAGGATTTTTTCATAGAGATCAAAGCTCCTAATGGTAAAATAAATTAACATTCAAAACACCTAGAATAATAACTAGACATCAAACTAGATAGAATAAACCAGGTACGTAGTGAAAATGTTAGAATAAATATCAAATTTGGCCCAAAACAATAGTTCCAATATTGGAATATAGCATTAGTGCCACTAGTGTCCACTTTTGTCATTCCTATCTAAATTAAAAAACTAGACTTTCTAGAAGTAAGCAAAAAAGTAAGTTTAGCTACAGTCTTGCATAGTCAAACTAGTTCAAAATTAGTAGTTTTTAGTATACTTTTTCTTAGAGAATATAGATATAGGGGGAATCATACATCATATGGTGCCTCTCACTTCTAATTTTAGATACAATAGTAGATATAACATCCATCTCAAAATCCATGTTCTAGAAACAAATGATTGGGGGTAATGTGCATGACACATTTATTTTCTTTTATTTTTGAGTTTAGTACTACCCAATAATTCTCAACAATTACATCCCTTATTCCATCTACAGGTGGTTAGTATCATTTTGGAGTGGATTTAATATAATCCTCACTTTCACATTTTGGATTGGCTTTCATATAAAGCCTAGTGCATGAGTTCTGGAGTGGATTTCATACAAGCCTAATCTCCATCTTTTGAAGTGGCCAAGAGTGGCCTAGTTTCTATCATACATTAAGCTATCCATACCAATATTTTCATATCATAGTATATTCATGGTCATTGAGAGCCATCCCATATGACACACATCTATACTAGTATCATTTAATAGCTTCAATTGATGGGGAAATACTAGAGCCAAAGGACTAGCTAGCCTTTGTACTCTTGAGCCACTTATTCAGAGGGATTAGACACATAATCCAAACATTGATCAACACACATATGACCAATTATATTCACTTAGTGGGTGAAAATGGAGCTAAAGGTCTAGCCTTTACATTCTTGAACCACTTCTAAAGAATTGAGCACTCAGCTCTGTTCATGATATTACTCTTGATTCAACACACATCCGACATTACTTAGAATCACAATAGGTTTTTTATTGGTCAACATACCTAATGAGGTGCATTCATTCCTTTCTTTTCCTCTCTCTCTAACCCAAATTTTATATGTTATTATTTTATATATAATATATCTAGTAAGAACTGATCTACTCTATATTTTTTTTGTATGTTTACACTTCACAGTGTGGTCTCTCTATGCATACCTAGCATTACATAGCTTCATGAGATTCACTCTTATAGGTAAGTTTAGGAACACTTTATATTTTTTACTTTATCATAATATTTTTATTTTTTGTATCACTAGAATAAAGGGAGGGAAATGTAGTCATATAAAATGTGAAAATTGGTAACTTGAGTGTTGTTAATGACACCCAACCCATAGGTCCCTCTTGCTTGATTTCATGACCCTCATAGGCTTATTTTCACTAATTCCCAATCATTTTTAGCCTTTCAAACCTAATCCTAGGTCGACCAAACTATTATTTTCATGATAAATCCATCCCCTAGGCCCCATTAGCTAAAGATAATAGTGCCCAACTTGGAATATAATCTTGGTGCCACTACTATTTACTTTCAACTCTCCTATCCAAGTGAATTTTTTATCCCGAATGGTCAGTTCCTCCTACTTCCCCATCCTTCTCCTTGGCAACCTAATATGAGTACATTTAACCCATGACCAATATATCCCTATAAAATCCCATTCAAATATCATTTAGAATGGGTTAGTAATTATCACTAATAAATAAAGAATACAAGTAAGACTACTTAAGAAATATTCCCTATTCTCTACATGTAACCAACCAATATTCTTAAAAGCTTATCTAAATCCTTAAAATAGTCCCTATCTACTTCAAGCACACCTAATTTTAGTATTTCCATATTCATACACACTATTGCATAAAGCACATCAAGTGGGAGAACTACATATGTCTTTATCCCTCTTTAGAGTAGGGGTATGTAGGTAGTGTGCCCACACAAATAGTGCGGATACATGTTTATTACATCTTAAACACACTAACCCCCCTTTATTTCCCAATTTTTGTCAAATCATAATGGATTCTAGGTTTTGAAGACTAAATCAACTCTATAAGGAGTTTTGTAGACATCTGGTAGTCAAAACTTCATAGGCAGGATCACATAAACATAACAAACAAAACCTAGAAATCTTAGGTCTCTTGGAAAATAGTGGTAGAGGTGGAATATAGTGTCAATGCCACTAGTGTCTTATTTTAGTGCTCCTATCCAATCATAAAACTAAGGCCAAATCCTAAATTATGATAGTTTCTCAATCCTACATAATGAATTCCAGACTTTGTCTTAGTTGTCTCAGTCAATTTCTAGCTAAGTCTTATTTTTTATCCCTTATTACTATTTTTAGAAAGGTTAAAATCATAATAAAATTTATAAAAATTAGTAGCTTAATTATTTCATATTTATTTACTGATTTTACTACTCAAACCCTTTAACTAAATTATTAATAATACTCTAATATTCCAAAAATTATTAAATCAACATTATTGCATTACCAAAGTTACTACAGGGAAAATATTCTAGGCCTGAGTTATATTTTTTAAGCTTTACAATAATCAAGAACTAGAATTTTTGAAATAGAATTATCCATCTACAAATATTCTCATGCAGGATGGGATTATTCACTAGATACTTAAGTGCTTCATGATTAGTGAAGAAGATGAATGGGGTTTTAAACAAGTATTGCCTAAATTTATGCAAGGCATAGACCATGGAAAACACCTCACACTCAGTTGTTGTATAGTTATTCTCTACCTAGGTCAGTTTCTTACTTTCAAAAGAAATGGGATGTTCCATTTTGCCTTTTCTAGGTTTCACAAAAATGGTGCCAATTGTAGATCCATATACATTGACATGGATGTGTAATGGAGTCATCTAGTTAGGAAATTGTAGTATTGACACATTTCTTATTTTGAGCTTTAGTGTCTCAAATTCATCTTATTGCACTATGCCCTAATAGAATGGGCCATCCTTGTGTAATAGATTTTGTAGTGATGCCATAGTATTTTGATATTTTATGATGAACTTTATATAGTATCTATAATGACCAAGAAAGGTACAAACATCTTTCTACAGTGATGGGGTTTAGAGATAAAGGATTATGCTGATATTCATTATATTAATGAGTAAACCATCCTTGCAGATGATGTTCTTGAGAAAAGTGCCAAATAGTGTCACAAAGACACCCTTATTGAGGTTAAAAGAGATATACAACTTCTTCCACCTCTCAAACATTAGGTGCAAGTTATTGTAGTGATCCTTCAACAACCCATACACACTCTAGTCATCTAAATACACATGGAAGAACTTGTGATTGTATTCTTTAATAGTAGTGATTACCACTCAAGATAATATGGTTGGCATATTATTGAGTCTAAAGGGAATCACATTGTATGCAAAATAACCCCATTCTATTAGAAAGGTCATTTTATGCTTGTCCTCCTCCTCAATCTTGACTTGATGGTATCTTTAGAACCCATTAGTGAAAATGTATATTTCATAACGTATGATGCCATCTAAGACTTCATTGGTGAATGGATTTAGGAAGGGGTCAATGATGTAATAAGAATTAAAAAATCTATAATTAATACAAATATGGATGTGCCCATCCCTTTTTTATGCTAATAGCCATGGGGTTCACCCATTCATATTATTGCATAGGGTAGATGATGTATGTAGCTAGCATACCATCAATCTCCATTTTAAACTTGGATCAAAGATTGGTGTAGATTATATTAGGGTACTTTTTGATAGGTCTTGTGATAATGAATAACTTTATGATAATTTTACCAAGGGATGGGTGGGTGACCTTTATATCACAATAATTTTGAGAGAAGAAGTCTTATAATTCCTTCAAGAGATACACAATGTGTACCGGCTCTGTGTTAGACCAATAAGCTCCTAGAGTAGTAATATTTGGTCCCCCTTCTAAGTTGATATCTACCTTTGTAATTTTTAGTGGTGTGTGGTAGGGCTCATTCTTCTCCTGATGTGAGTCCTTGACTTGCCTTTTATCCTCTATTTTTTCTATGGGAATGTGGGTAGGGTCTTATTCCTCTAGAGTGTTATCCTCAACTTGGTACACAAGCTTCCTTTTGAATGTCATGTTTGTCTAGTTATTAATCTTCCAAGTTTCATCATCCTCATCACTAGAGTCACTATTGAGGGTTTACTCTTTAAAGAATGTCAGGGGCACCAACCCATTTTCACCAAACATGTCTTTTTAGTGCTCCACCAAGATTGTAGTGTCCTCAAACACTGCCCTTTGAACTAGCTATAGTGGCTTAATTAGTTTAAGGTTTTGTGAATAAAAGGAGTAGGTGTGAACAAAATAATCCTTTAGTACATCCCAATTAGTTTTCTCATGGCACATCTTGTTGACAATGTACCAATCTCTCACCCGTGTCTTCAAGTTTCTATATAATTTATGTACCCATAGATTCCCTTGGGCATTCTCACCATAGATAGTCCAAATTTATTCACATAAGTGCACATGTAATATAGGGTTGGAGTCACCAAAGTATAATGAGATTTATAGGTCTTAATTAATCTTCTTGAGTCTAGTGTAGATGGTTACTTTCACATCTTTCCAGGTTGGCAAGCTAAGCCTTTTCACTACCCACGATTGAGTGGCAGTGCTCCTTAATGTATACACTAATGCACCCATTCAATCTAATTCTATAGGGATCCATGATTTGAGGTCATGGAAAAAATATTCCACTAGATTACTCCCCTCATATATTGGGAGTTCTTTAATTTTACCTATACTTAGGCAGAACACTATCTTTTTCTTATTCCTAGCATACAGGACCCACTTTTTATACGTGCATTCAATTTATACTTAGCCTATCCTTATTAGTTTTGACACCTTTACATGTACTAAGTGACACCTTTGACTAGTTATCTTATATTCTTCTTTTACCTAATGATCATAATAAACATCAATAGTATTTGAGGTTAATTTCCCATCTTCCCAAGAAAGCACTCTTTGATCATTAGGGCTCAGTGTCTCAACACTTTACACCGTGATGTTATATATGGGTTGATATTATCTTTGATATCCATACTCTCTATGTAAGAGTCCTTGATCACTTTATAGGGGGTAAATACCCTCTCCTTACCATTCTCAAAAGTCATGTAACACCTCTTGAAGGACATCTCTATGTTTTTTTCATATCACGAAAGCCTTTTAAGAAGAACTAGGTAGTTATTTTCTTCTACCAACTCACTTACTTCAAAGTCAACACAAAATTCAATACCCATGATTTATACAATTTCACCCTTAAAAATTATGATGGGATGCACTCAAGTCTTGTTGTCCATGAAAAACACATGAGTGGAAGGCCTCTAATCTAGCATACCCATCTTCTTCCACACATTCTTGGTCAAGATATTAACCTCAATACCTATGTCGTTAAGGACCTAACATAAAGACCATCCATCAATGGTGGTATTCACAATGAGTTTTTGTTTATACTCAACATTCTATGTATGCTTAACTTCTCATGCCATCTTCATGTGTGGTGTAGTGACCTCAACTAGATTTTACCTTGCATGCTCTAAGAACAAGTTTTTCAATAAGGGTAGCATTCCTTCCATCTATAGGAGGTACATGATCTCTATTAATTCTTGTATCTCTACCTCTTAGTTATCCTAATTCTTTTGGGAGGTATCAACCTACAGTTTTAGATCTCACACCAATTGGAGATCTCCTTTTAGGTTTTGAATTACACTCATGGCCTAATATAATACATCTTTCTGACATGATGCATTTAGGTAAGGCACAATGTTGGGTTCAAGTCACACTATGCACTCAATGTGAATCTTCTCCCCATATTCTAAACACAACTTAGGCATCAGTACAACTAGAGGTTGAGTGGTGAATTCACTATGAGTAGTTATGATCAAGGAATTTGACTCAAGAGAGGATGGTTAGTATTGTGTTAGTCTCAAGATGAAATCAAAATGAAATAAACACACTAGCATAACATCTCTAGGCCTAGATCTTAGGGGGAGCAAGGAATTTGAATAAAAAGAGGATGGTTAGTATTATGTTAGTCTCAAAATGAAATAAAAATGAAATAAACACACTATAATAACATCTCTAATATTATATCTTAGGGGGAGATTAATGAACAAACAATAATTGAAAACCTAACTAAAATGCAAAGAACAACAATATTTACCTTCCTTGAGAGATCCAAATGATTTCTTCATTTGGCTTGCTCAGATTATGCATAAAAAGTATTCATCAATGACATATGGCTAACATTATTTCCTCTATGCACCATTGTTAAATGCTTGGCTTGATTGATGGCTTGGCTCAATTTCAACATTCTAACATTAGGCTTTTAGCTTCATGAATTTTTTCCCTGCATTATTACTCTAATTTGATTGAACTCCCAAAATGAAGAGTTGTAGGCTTGATTTTATAGGCTTTCAAATCCCTTGGAATGGGTTAAATCTAACCATGGTTGAGTTTATTAACTTTGGTTGAGTTTGGCATATTCCTAGAATATTTTTTTAGATATTTTCCAAGAGTGACAACTCATAATTATGGTTTAGTTTATTAACTTTGGTTGAGTTTGGCATATTCTTAGGATATTTTTTTAGAAATTTTCTAAAGGTGATAACTCACAAAGGTAAGATGCTCTTGAATTTATTTTGTATTAATTGATTTATTATATCATAGGTGAACTCAATTAAGATTTGAAATTGATTTAACTTGCTAATTGATTTTGATTAGGGTGTGCATGTTAATTAATTCTTTTTAGGCATTTGGTCATTTATTTGATTTTGATTAATTAAATATGTGTATTTTCCTTGTTTTATTTATTTAATAGGATAAATTGATTTAATTCAAGGTTATGAAGCCAAATTTTGAGACTAATTGAAGTTTTTGGGATAGATATTCAATGATTGGCAAGAATTGGTCTAAAGTCATATATGAAGCCATCGGTGGCCAAATTTAGATGTCTACAATTTGCCTTTGTTTGAGAATATGTTTGTAAGTTATAAGTATAGTAACATATTTTCAAAGAATAAAATGGTTATTTATACTTACAATTGCAATGGTAATGATTAAACTATAGATTCCCCCTCGAGAGAGTGGTTGGCAATTGGGTCGACAAACGGTCTCTTGAAAGAAAGAAGTGAAATGAGGGGAATAAATAAATGAATATGATGGGCTAAAAACATAATAATTTACCCAAAATTGGGCAAAATTGCTAATAAATTCAAGTGGGATGGTGTACAATGTTTTTCCCAAAGGTGGTTATAAGCATTGCACCTTGATTATGGAAACATAGTATGAAAACATAATTATTTTCCCCAACAAGTGATATAATTATTGATAAGATAGAGCTATCCTAGTTAGGATAGCCAAAAAATCAATGAAAATTGGTGATAACATAATGATCTACCCCAGAAGGTGATATAATCATTGAGAATGCATGTGGGATGGTGTATAGTGTTGATGTAGTATACCCTGATTATGAAAACATGATTGATGGTTGATGATTGATAAGTTGATATAGAGGATAAAGATGAATTAGGACAAATTTCTAGTTGAGAGATGTTCATATAAACTAACAAAGGTTGAAATTCTTTTGTTACTTAATTACTTTATTTGGAATATGATTGGGTATTAGATTAGGATTGTTGTTAATGTCAATATCGAGGAGATGGTGATGTTGAATTGATGTTATAGACCTCTCAAAGATGATTTTTGTTGTAGAATTTGATGGTAAGACTCATGATAGAACACCATGGGGGCTTGGATAAAATATGCATAAGGACTGACTCTCAATATCTGATACTTAATTGAAAATAATTACACCGATGATAAAAACCATGATGAAAATGTAGACATTTGAATATGGATAGATTCAAGAATAATGTGCAAGGAATCACCCAATGAATGCACATAGACTGAATCACAACCACAGTGATGAAAAAAAACAAATTGGAACACAAACAAAAAAAACAAAGAAACAAACAAGATAAATAAATAAATAAAGAAGTGCTAGTCCCTATGTTAGTATAAATAACATGACAAACATTTCCCCTATAAACTAGGTGATAACTAAACAAATAAACAAGATAGGGGAATAGAAGAAAAAGAAGGGGGTGGTTGAGTTGTCTCCATATGTGCTAGGCAAGTGGATGTTTCCTATATAGTTCCATGGATATAACAATCTAATAAAACTTCAGGACAAATGTAGTTCTCCCATGAAATGGGAAGAAAAGGATGATTAATAGAAGACATGATGAATGTGATAGAAGAATAGGGATGAATCTAAAAAATGTGGATAGTGTAGGATAAAAGGCCAAAAAGGATGGAGAAACTAAGGAACAAGTGATTTATTTGTGACTTAGTTAGGGTTCCCAAAATCTTTAAGGCAAAGAAGTGGTCAATGTTTTTGTTTTTTCTAGATGATTTTCAAATGTTTTTATAATTTTAAAAGCATCTCAACTTAATAGAGAATGACAAGACACTAAAATGGTCCAAGCTCACAAAATAGAGAGAGTGTTATAACCTAAAATGATGCTCACAAAATGGTGAGATCATGACAACTTGAAATGATGCTCACAAAATGGTGAGAGCATGGATAATTGAAGTGATGCTCAAAAAATGGTGAGAGCATGCCTAAATGGGGACTAAACTAACCTCAAGATGAATTTAACATGACCCACATAGTCCCAAAATGGATTTATCTCATAGTAGTTTACCTCACAGTAGAGGAACCTGATTTGTGTAGTAGCCCATTCAAATAAAATAGGCATAGTTGGTATTATGGCATAGTATGGCATATGAGTGGCTAGGTGATATGCCAAGGCACAATAAAAAATATTACCCCTAGTTTGCCCATAGGTGGTTATAAATAAGATACAACTAATAGATCAATGATACCAACTTGCCCCAATAGGTGATATAATTAGTATCAAGATCAGTGAACATGGATTTTCCCTAGTAGATGATATAATCAGGTTAACATAAAGAAAATTATAAGAAGGGAATAAGAAATGAAGGATGCAACTACCAATACTTATATCATACTACTCCAAAATACTACCTTTGTCTGAAGTGCTTGAAAAAACTACTAAAACTAGTCTGATTCTATATGCTAAAAATGTGAAACCAATGGATGAACTAAGGTCAAAAGGGTTAGGTTGATAGGATTCAAAACATGTTTGGTCAAGTAGGAATGAAATGGTTGGATGGTCTAGTAGGATGGCCTTATTTGGGTACTAATGGTTTGATAGATTAGATAAAATGGTAGGAGAGTTTCCCCCAAGTGATAAGGCTAATGGTTAGGATATGCAACAATGGTAAAAGGAGTGATAATTTGATATGATATGATACATGTTTGGTTCTAGCCGAAGTATGATAAATATTTTTTTTGTTCTTGTTGAAGTGGAGATGCATTTATTAATCAACAAATGATACAACTAGAATAGTCAATCATATAAATTGTTATCCCACACCTCATATAAATAACTACTCTATCAAGAACTGGTTGTAGATTTGGTTATCCAAAATGCTTTTGTGATTGTTATTGGTCATTGATTTTGATTCATTCAAGTGTCGATACAAGATATCCTCATTTATATACAGAGGAAAGTGTAACCATGGATGGTAAATATGGTTAAATGTTGGTTTATAGGTTTGTTTTTTAAATGGAATGGTGGAGGATAATGGAATGTATAATGGATGGGAAATAAATCAAGATTGAGATTTTTAGGCACACACAATGTTGCTAATTATAGATTTGACATAACTTTGGATGTGGTAGGGTTGAAGACTTCTAAATATTCTCTCAATAAGACCATAAAATATTTTTTTTTATGTCTAAGAGTATCTAACATTTGATTAGGGGGTAGAGTGGAAGATATTTTGATTTTATCTTTGATAAGGTCTGTATTAAGCAGTAAAGAAATTTTATGCTCAGCCATTGACACCTTGAAGAGGTTTCTACCAATGAATTTATCTTGATTATCCCATAGTGCCTCTAAGAAGGTTTCACTAAGTAACATGGAATTTTGAATTTGATTATCCCCTAACACCTTCAAAAAGGTTTCACTAGAAGATTTTGAGTGCTAACTTTGATTTCCCCTAGCACCTTTGAAAAGGTTTCACTAAGAGAGTATTCTTCCGCTATATGATTATGGTCTCAACCTCCTTGCTTTTCTTCATCTAATATGTCACCAGGGATGTAGTTTAACAAGGTATGATTTTGTTGGTCCCAATAAACACTTGTAGGAGATGGAATGTCAATAATATGTCTATGTTGATTAGTGGTAATGGTATATGGAATGGTAATGGGATGATAAGAGGTTGCACAATCCTCATAGAAGATACTAGGAGAACTTGTGGCAATGCTAAAGTAATCATCCTCAAAAACCATATAAGGATCACAAATTTATTCAAATTGATCTACGAGGCATGTCTAACCAATGTCATAACAACCACCAACATATTCTTCTTCTGAATCTGATTCTAACTCAATAGACTCAATCTAATGTTGAGACTGATGTTGATTTTTATTTTAATTCTAAATTTGATGTCAGTTTAAGAATATAACCTAGCTCTAATTCTAATTATTCATATGATGGGTACTCCATTACAATGATGTCTTGTTGAATGTTTGGTATTGGACATGTAATGACCTATGATGGCATAATGGGCTTCACAAAGACTGGTTTATCAAAGTGAGACTTCTCCATAATGGTAAATAGGTCAATAGATAACTCCCTAGAGACTAGATTACCAATAGGAGGGTCTTAGAGAATATGCATATGGTCAAGCTAATGATTTAACCAAAGGTAGTTATAATCATTAATAAGTGACTCAACAAAGACTGGATCATCAGAGTAAGACTCCTTGATAATAGGTATAGGATTGAAAGGTCATTCATCATAGTTTGACTTGTAACAAATGGTTGGTTCAACAAAAACATCTTGGATTGGTTGGTTTTCTTGGCCTCGATTTCCAATGAGTTGGAAAACACCAATTTTGGTCACAACTTGATCTTCAAATGATTAGATGGGTTGAAGTTTGGATTGGATTTGTATTGAATGAGGAATGGTCTATGGTTGGATAATGGTAGGGAATTGTGGATAATGATTTCTCACATGAGCCAAAGGATGAAGTCCTAAAATGGTAACGATAGGGTGGTGTGGAACTTGATTGCTCACACAAGCCAAAGCATGAGGTCTAGGAATGGTAATGGAATTCCTTAAATATTATAGAGCTTGATATCTTGTATAATCCAAATGAGGGTTAGGGGTAGTCAATTATTAAATAATAAAAAGATGTCATGGAACTTGATTGTTTACACAAGCCAAAGCATCTAAGTCCTCCTGATAAACCATATCATTCCAATCTTGAGTTGGATCATAAGTTGGTTATTAACTATGTTCCATGTACTAATTATCATAAAGAGGGTATGGATTCATATTCCAAACAACATTATCTGTAGTTGGATCTTCAAAGTCCTCCTCATAAACCATATCATCCCAATTGGTAATTTGATTTGGATTTTGTGGTTTTTGACTATGTTCCCCATATGGAGTATTATATGGAGAATAATAAAACTCCTTAGAAAATCTTTCTCTATAGGGGTTCTTAGTAGGATTTTGGGTGCCCATTCTATCATACATTGGATTATTTGTGAATCCACCATAGGTTTAATAAGACATATCTACATAAATGATGAAATCTCTAAAAATAAAAGGGTTTAAAGTTCTACAAACTCTAAATCACTATGTCTAAAGGATAAAGGGTTCAAACGTGATCTAGCTTGGTTAAAAGGGGTGGAGTTGAATCTCCAAAAAGTATATGCAAAGAGTTGACAAAAATAGTATATCATAAAATGACTAATGCTAAGTGTATGATACATGCAAAGGTCATGGAAAATGACCTAAGAATAAAACTACCAAACTTTAATGTTGAAACATGTTCCAAGTAGATCTAAGCTACTAAAGGGGAAAGTTTCTAGGTATTTTGTCCAAATGTGGTGTCAAAAGCTAGGCTCAAATAGGATATGTGATGAATAATTGACAAATAATGATAAAATATTGACTTAAAAAGGATGATTGATTAATCTGACAAACTTGGAACAATTTAACATAGACAAGGTACATGACTCTAGGCATAAAACATGATCTGATTGTTATAAGATGCTAAACAAGAGGTGTTTGAATATAAATTTATTTAACCAAAATAAAAACATAAAATAATATAATTTTCCAAATTTGAGTGACAAATTAACCCAAGTTACATAATATAAAAGAGGAAGATCTGGGTATCAACCCCATGAATTAAGGTCTAAACCAAAATCAACCAATATTTGAATTTGAAATTGTAATAGTTAATCAAATACTCAAATAAGGTAAACTATAAATTTGATGACAAAGAGCTAGAAATAATTTAACAATGTGACCATGTTAATCCAAGATTCAACAAGGCTCAAGTGATTGGTTGCAAACAAATGATAATGAAAATGCAAGATGAAACAAAATAAGTCTTTTGAAATAAAATGGGCAGCCTAACAGCATTAGCACCCCCAAAAGATGATGTGACAAATGGTTTATGTTTCAAGACTTCAAAGACATAATATTTTGAAATTATTTAGGTAACATAATGGTACCCTCCTCAATCAAGTGCTACTCTCAATGTTCTGACATAAAAAGAGAATGTTTGCTAAGTTAAATCAAAGTGTCATATGAATGGCATAATGCCTCCTCAAATAATGTAGTGATGTGGACTTATGACTCATCAAATGACATGATTTAAACAATATAATTTTTAATTTAACACACCAAGCAAAAATGATCAAAATACACTAAGTATTATCATCCAAATCCTATCAAAGGTATGGCAATATGGGGTTGACTAAAGTAATTGTTTTGTGAATGTTCTAGATGGATCAATTACATAATGAATTTCATGCCAAATGATGAAAAATAAACATAATTTAATTTGGTGTCTACAGTACTTGGCTTGTTGCAAAAAGGTCTTTCTCTTTTTGTAACCACTACATCCATCACTTGCTCAGTGTAGTGTGATGTCCAATGTGTAGATACATCCCGTGTGTAACACTAACACTAGAAGGTGATTTAACCATTCAAGCTGATAATCCTAGTGGTATTGTTTAAATTCAGTGTTAGGAGATGAAACCCTAGATCAAATATTCCCTAAATAACTCATGGGAGGTAATGAAGTCCCCCTCACAAGCCAAGATGAATGAAATAAATGACACAATAGAAAGACTTTATGGTCATCTCAAGATCACCCAATACTATTGTGAGTTTTTGAGGAGGGATTTAAATTACATTCTTTCCATACCTTGGACAAGGCTCAAAGTGTGATGAAATGGCACTTTTAATCCTAAAAGTTCCCTAAATGGGACGGATGGGAGAGCATACACGCATGTCTCTTTTAACAAAAACATACAATCAACAAGCAAGTTTGAAAATAATTGAAGTGAAATTAGTTTCATTACACTAATTTAATGTGTTTTATTAGATTCATTACTAGCCCCTTAGATTTAATAAGTGAAAATGAAAATAATTGAAAACCATCCAAAAAGAAGTTGGTGCTTTTGATCCTAAAATTTCCCTAAAAGAGATGGATGGGAGAGAATACATGCACAAATCCCTAATTACTCAAAAAATATTAGACTAAATAAATAATGAAAAAAAATTGCAAAAAAATTTGAAGTGTATTCAATTTTTATATCACTAAACAAAATGTGTGGTGGTATTCTTTTAGGCTCTTGCCTTTAAGTTGTGAACTTTGAAAGAAACCATAAAAACTTAACCAATAAAACACCTTAAAAAGTTTCTTTAAACACAAAAATTAAGGATTACTAGTTTGTATTAGACATACAAATGAATAATGAAAAGACTAATTTAGATTGAAATGGTTTTCTCTAAATAGGTCATGCAAAGAAATGGTCAGAACTTTGTTTAGCCTTGAAGCTTATTTATTAAATGAGACAAGCAACTTTGAAGGGTTAAATTTGTCGACCCAAAGGAAAAACCTTAAAAAATAAAAAATGTTAGGTTATAAAATTTTTATAAATAATATAGAATAAAAAAAACTTAAAAATAAATAAAATAAACCTATGAAACATGCAAACAAGTTAGAAGGTAAAAAAAAAAATCGAACACAAAAATCATAAAAACTTGCAGTTAGTAATTTAGCTATAACTTTTAAAATATACATCCATTTGTCACAAAAATTTTGGAGCTTATTTATATATATATATTGAACCTGTATGAAACACTTTAGGTCTTTTTTTTTTTCAAAAATGTTACCTCTGTACTAACCATGTTTACCAAAAAATTAGAAAATAGAAAGTGATAGTCACTAAAAGATATACAAATTATAAAATATAAAGAATTTTTTTGTGAAAATTTTAGATAATATAAATTACATATTTATATATATGAATTAAAAAAATTAGACAAAAAAATTATGTAAATAAAAATTTATGAATTCTTTATTGGCCATTTTTACTCAAACGAAAAACAACAAAAAAAGAATTAAAACTATGAAATACAAAACAGTTTGTGGGTTGTGCTCTCATAAAGATAGTCCCATCAGATGTGCCATTTATGATAAATATATATGAATAAAAATAGGATGGTTATTATTGTGTTAGTATCAAAATGAAATAAACACACTAGCATGACATCTCTAGGTCTAGATCTTAAGGGGAGCTTAATGAACAAATAACAATTGAAAAACCAACTAAAATGCAAAAAAATACAATATTTAACTTCCTTGAGAGATACAAATGATTTATTAATCTAGATTTATTGGATTATACATAATATTTTTTTATCGATGACATATGGCTAACATCATCTCCTCTATGCACCATTGTTGAATGCTTGGCTTTATTGATGACTTGGCTCAATTTCAACATTATAACACTAAGCTCTTAGCTTCATGAATATATTCATGTATTATCAATCTAATTTTATTGAGATATCGAAATGAATATCTCTAGGATTACTTTTATAGCCTTTCAAATCCCTTAGAAAGGGTTAAATCTGACCATGATTGAGTTTATTAACTTTGGTTGAGTTTGGCATATTCTTAGAATATTCTTTTATATATTTTCGAAGAGTGAAAACTCATAACCATGGTTGAGTTTATTAAATTTTGTTGAGTTTGGCATATTCTTAGGATATTCTTGTAGATATTTTGCAAAGGTTACAACTCACAAAGGTAAGATGCTCTTGAATTTCCTTTTTAGTAATTGATTTAAATGATTTATTAGCTCATGGGTGAACTCAATTAAGATTTGAAATTGATTTAAATTGATAATTGATTTTAATTAGGGTGTGTAAGTTAATTAATTATTTTTAGGTATTTAGTCATTTGTTTGATTTTGATTAATTCAATGTGTGTATTTTCCTTGTTTAATTGATTTAATATGCCAAATTTATTTAATACAAGGTTATGAATCCAAATTCAAGACTAATAGAAATTTTTGGGCTAGATATTAAATTATTAGAAATAATTTTTCTAAATTTAGATATGAATCCATTGGTGGTCAAATTTAGGTGTCTATAGTAGTCACCCACACCTTGACTATCTCTATGCAAGTTGATTATGCCTTCAAAATCTACTTCTCTAATTTTGGCTTGCACTTGATCATTCTTATGCCCTTATCTATGCTAGGCCTACCTTAGATTAAATTCTTGTACAATTTAAGGCATTATTTGACCTTATGGGCCCCTTAAAAAAACCCACACATTGGATGTATAGGGTGGTCATGATGATAGTGATCTATCAATCCACACTTATAATATGAGGAGGGTGAGAACCTTCCACCACCACATCATCAACCTCACCCTATGGAACCTCACTACATCCCAGAACCTATATTTTTTTGGCCATAGCCTTAATTTCCTTGGTTAGGTTTCCCTTTGACTACTATAGTGGCCTACCTTATACCTCTCTCCATATTATCATGCATATCATCAATCACCTTGTAATCATTTGTGGTATGGGTGTAGGCATTACATAATAAAAAATATATGGTTGTGTTGACTTGGTTGTTGTGTTACATCAAAGGGCAGTTTAAAACATCATGTGCCTCCTAAAAATATTCATAGTTTGTAAAAAAAGTGTGTACATTCCTTTGAGGTTAGTTATTCCTATTAGAGCCTTCTAATTCATAGTCAGTGCACCATAATCCACTTAAAGCATTTTTTGATGAACTAGCAGTAAGATTTTGGACTTGAGATCCCATGGATGTAATCTACACCTCCATAAATGGGTTGATCTTAGTATCATTTATTTTGATCACCTTAGCTCTAAGCCTAGATTTAAGCACTTCATGAGGGTCTATAAATGTCTTCATGTAATCTGCTCTTTAGAATGGCACTAGAAACCCTCCAATAAACCATTACACATGTTGGGATGGGTGTATGTCATATGGTAGTTTTGAAAGGAGAATCTTGAAACTTGCATCATATAGGCACACACTTTTGGAGATTCATTTCATTATCTCTTTCAATGTGGTGATTCTATTCTATTCTAATTTTGGAATGTCAAATTCATTTGAGAATGCCTCCTTCAAGGTGTCATGATCTACCATATCTTGGTTAGGGTAAAATTTCCTATACCAAGTATGGGCATGATCAAGTAGAGTGGTTACAAACTAGGTTTCCTTACACTCTGACTTGATTATGCCCTAAACACATAACTATAGTTCACACTTTAGCACATACTATATGGCATTTTCCATGCTTTGATAATATAACAAGTGCATAGACATTTCATAATAAATTTTCTATGGGGGAGCATATAGAATCTAGGGAACATTTTCCCCTTGCATCTATCTTGTCTATGGCCCTCCAATGCCTCCATCTATTAGGTTAGGCACCATCCTTATTATTTCTACTAGTGTCATTGATGTAAAAGGCATAATACTACTCACTTATGGTGTTGAACCACTTAGTATGAGATATTTCCAACTCTATATAGTTGACATTAGCTAAGATTGTATGCTTACAATCATGTTTTATTGTGGTGAGCTTGAGCTAGTGCCTATTGATCCATATGTAGTTTCACTCACTTTTTCATAAGGAATAATTTGTTTAATCAAAAAATTACACTCTAAATTTATAAATCAGTTAAAATATATATCGATAATAGGGTTAATTATCACTCTTTTGATTTCTTCAAGTGGTAGATATAGTGCATGATCTTGTACCAAAGGTTTAAAGTGGGTAGGCACATAAAGCATATCTTCAGTCACCAAATCCTATAGGAACCTAGTGCATTCTACACTCATCAACTATTGAGATTGATCTATCACTCCATCATATCTCTCCTCCTCATGCTATTTTATTTTAAAAGGCCCTTACCCATGCCTTTCCTACTTGTTATAGGTTTTTTTAGTACTTCTAGTTTCTATATCTTCCATCAACCTACACCATCTCTTGTTATAGTTCTACCTTCTAAGCTCTTAGGTGTTAATCTACTCATCCCCTTCCATTGCATTTCACCTACACATTCCCTTCCCCCCTATGTGTTACTCATATTTGAAAGTAATTTATCCTTCCATTCCTAAATTTTCAAATTCATAATACACCATTAGCTTCTTGAGCTCTTCACTGAACTCTTTCATAAATGTACCTCTAGGTTCATGCAAAAATTGATACTTTAATTCCTCAGGGCACAAGTATGTTGAAACTATGAACTTAAGCATGTGACTATTTAGTGTTCCTTATCACCATTTGTCTACTTATCTAGTCTATGTGGCATATAGGATCTCAAGCCTCTTTAATCACTCCATCCACTCATAACATTGTCTATAGATTCATCTTTTATATATTGCATGTGCATCAAACCATCAATACACATGCTTCAACAATTTATAGAAAAAGACCGCATACAAAGCATCATATAGGTTATTATAAACCCAATTTTTAGGAATTTATCCCCTATAGGTTGGATTATTTAGCAAAAATCTATCTTCCACTTATTCTAACCAATGCTTGATGTTTTCTAGGGAGAGTTAGATCATCATTCTATCACACCATTGTAGTAATAAAATTGAACATAGATCTCAATAATGGAACCAAAATATTGTATAAAACTCCTTTTCAAATGGTGAAATATTGTCTTAGTAAATCATAGACTCATTACAACCAATTTAAAACATGGGATATTCCTATAGCACTCAATAGTTTACACTCAGATATACTAACATCAATTCACATAAAGCGCAATCCTTATGTGCTCACTTAAAGAACAATAAAGAAAGAACTATGCCCACATTGGGCTAGTTGTGACATGACACAAGACTTTACTTATGGGACTTGGTTAATTTTCCATAGGATTTGGTTGATTAATTAGTGTAATTATTTCATGGATTAGGCTTGGTGGTTATAGGTGCAAGCCTAGTCTAGGAGGGTTCTATAGTTTTAAGGGTGAAATCCTTTGTTATGTTAATATTAGGGTAATTTGGGTGATTATAAGGGTGAAGGGACTACTCTTAATTTAAGTATTCATACTTAGGATAGCACTTCTAGCAAGGGAACACTTGGCACATGACCCTTTCTACACCTAAGCTAATTCTATAGATATGTTGATGTCATTAATTATTAAAGGGATGTTATTAATGTCCTAGACTAAAATCTTGATTAAAATTAACATTCAAAATATTGAATTTATAACATTATAACCATTAAATTCATTTAATATTTTACTAATAATACCAAATATATGTAAACTATAAAATTATATGTGTAACAAACTTCATCATTCATTAATCAAAGTTTGATCAGAATAGAGTGTATAGCTTGTGGAAATAAAATAGAGTAAATTATTAACTATAACTAATTAATGGCCTAGAGGCTCATAGATAATCTTAGGAATATACATTTGGATCCTTAATGTCATCCATGATATTCCTCATATTAATGGAGGATATAATATATGAAAAGCATGTCTGACTTCAATTCTCTAGAGCTTCACTATATTTAATTCATGTTCTCCTTTTCTCACTAGTTCAATCTCATTTTATAGCACACAGGAGCATCTCTTTTCCAAGGTAGAGTTTGCACATCATGCACTGAGCTAGAATCTTTGTTGATCATTTCACTAGCTATATCACCTTACACCCTTTACATTACAGTCTCTATGTGTTTCCACTCCTAGAAATATCCTTGAAGATCTAGATGCTAGCTGGCACAAGATGGCCATTAGTTCCTCTAATTGGATCCAAAATTTTAAATAGAAATCACCATACCATGTGATTGCCTTACATCGAGGTGTTATATCATGCTAACATGGATATATACTTAATGAAATAGGGGCCCAACATATGAGACTAGATTCCATTCTGGGAAGACATTGTTGACATTAGGTGTACTAGGCACCTAGGGATTAATCTACTTATCAATGTTGATGAATTCTTCATAAGCCAATTCCAAGGTGGTGAAAACATATTCCCTTCTCAAAAAAACTATAGTAATTATATCCAAAGTATTTTTATACATTTATAATGCCAATGCTTCTTCTAGTTTATACTTTGGGTTTAACTAGTTGTATATCTTTTGAAATCTTGTATTGAAAGCATAAATGGGCTTGTTAGGCTCCTCTTCATGTCATTAAAGTGTTGTTATATCAAAATAATATTGGTAACCTATTTTAATTATGTAATAAAAGTAGATTGGCATTCATTCTAAGAAGTGATGGAATTCTTTTTCAGATTAAGATACCAATCATAAGTAACATCCATTAGTGTAAAATGAAAAATCTTTCATGTAATATCCTCATTAATACACTCATTAATCTAAAGTATCTTTGAAAGAATTTATCTTCTCTTATACCATTCTTCCTCCTATAGGAGATAAGGATGGTAGATACTTTTTAGGATTCTTGAGTAGGTCATGCACATCACCTAGGATGGTAATAGTAGATCTAACCAACCAAGGTGGTTGAGCCATGGGATGATTAATAGGGGAAGTGATTCTTATTGGGGAAGGTGTCTTGACTCTATTATGGATAGGGTCAATTGGTAAAAATCTAGGTATCTTATGATTTAACAAGGGTGAGACTAGCAGACCTACCTAAGAACTAGATCTAGTCACTCTCTTTGGTGACTCTAGTGCAAATATATGTAAAATTAACCTCTTTTATTAGAGGTGCTTAGGGTCCTCCTTATATCACCAAAAATAGTGTTGATGTATTTTTAATGCACACTAACTTATAATGAGGTAGCCTCTAATGTTTTAGAATATCAATGGAGGTGAACTCCACTCTAGGATATGAGTTGTAGGTATGTGGTCTTAACAACTAGGTGATGGAATAGTAGGTAGGGAATGCAAGTTGTTAACAAGGATTATGAATAGAGGGATGGTCTCTAAAATAAAGTTAAAAATCTAGATGAGTTGGTGGCTAGATGGTTTATAATCTAGAGTGGAGAAGTATCAAAATAAAATCAAAAATGAGGGAAGGGTAGAGTAGGAAAGAGAGATTATATAGCTTAAATAATCACCTCTCAAGCTAGTTTCTAAGTGGATAAGTGCTTTCAAAACCAATGCATGTTGTTATCCACTTTAACACACACATAGTCAGACATGGTTAAGCAATCTAGGATAATTTTAATATAAGAGACTCAAAGGTTTTAGTCAAATATTTCTAATTTTAGAGAAGATATTAATCACACTCTTACTTAGGGGATTATGACTATTTCTATCTTATTTTTTATTTTTTCTAAGTGTGAAAAGAAGAGACTAGTTAAGAATGGTGTGTAGAAGAATACCTTTTAAATACACACATGTTTAATATATAATTTGTGACAAATTCTATTTTAATAAGTAATAATGACTTGTAATTATAAATCACTACCATAAACTTGTTGGTTAGACAAGTAGTTGGGTGAATTGCCTAACATGAGCTAGATCCTAGAAGCAAAAGCTTTCTAGGAGGATGTCAATCAACCTTATTTAAACACTTAAGTTTGTAAAATAAAATGGAAATATTTTCACAAAATGACATAAAAATAAAACTAATAATACAAAATAACAAAAAATTAATTAATAAAATTCAATGCTTTTCTTAGATGGCTAAAATAAAGTAACTAGTTTAAATAATGCTAATGCTAAAAATTGTCTAAAACAAAGTTATGGTCTTTGGTTTGGATTGGTTTGATAAATTCCCAAATAATGATTTGGTTGGGTTGGGAAATTTTTGGAATGGTTAAGGGAAATGTGTTCAAAAAAACAAGAGGGATAAATGATGAAAAAGAGGACCAAGAAGGGAAAAGGGGAAATGGTCAAAATGAGGCCAAGAAGGCAAAGGGGTAAAGAGATATGGGTAAGAGGATAAAATGAGAATAAGGTGATGAAGGAATCAAGTGAAATAAGAAGGAAAAAGGGAAAGGAATAAATAAATTAAGATAACTAAATAACAAGATTACCTGAATGCTTGAATATGTTTGTTGATGAAGATTGGCTTGTTGAAGATCTTTGATGATTTTGGTAGAGTTTCATTTCTTCATGATCTTGTCCTCCAAGATGTGGATTAATTCCAAAATGATAATCTCCTATAAATACCTACAACAATATGTTAATGACCAAAGACTAATTTTCAATTTAACTTTTGGTGAAGGAGAGGGGGTTATTTATAGTATTTGATGTTAAGAAACATGCCAAAAGAAGGGAATAGTGAAATATGGTACCATTTATTATGTGGTGCATTAATGATTAAAATATGGGGTTGGTGGGGATTTCCATTTGGGTTGGTGAGTCTCCCACCCTGTACATGAATCTAATTTTGAGTGGGAATCATGCACATGGGATTGAATGAGGCTTAAATACTTTTCACCACCTTTTCTTATCTTCATCTTAAAGAGGTTTCACAACAAATGTGGCACCATTTTCCATGTGGTTTATGAATATTCAAAGATGAGTTTGGTGTGGATTCCCATTGTGGTTGGTGAGTCTCCCATTTAGGTTAAGAAGTCAAAAATGGGTGCCCTTTATCTTTCCAAAAGTACTAAAGAGGTAAGTATCTCATTTTGAAGGCTAATTTCATGTGTGAAGGTATAATATGTGTTGAATGATGTCCCATTAAGGGTAAATTATCCATATTTCAAAGGGATCCCTTGTGATGCTTAAATGAGGTCATTAATTACCTTAGGAAAGGGTCCTAAGTGGGGTATGATGTCCCACATCAATCCACCTCACTTTTAAGCCATGTCACATGCCATATCACCTTCCATGTCACTTACCATGTCATTTTACATGTCACTTTCCATGTCACTTCCCATATCATCTTCCATGTCATCTTGAATAGTAATAGTGGGTCCCATAGTGAATAGTGATAGTGAATAGTAATTTTAAAGAGTACTTTCAAATAGTGATTTTGAATAATATTATCTAACTAGGAGAATAGTGATTTCATTAGGTTAAGAGGGTTTATTGAGGGTTAATAATGTTTAGGGGGTATTTAAGGGGGTCTCAAGGCATTTAGTCATAAAAAACTACAAGTGTGTAGATTTTTAGTGTCTACATTTTTCCACTTTATGTTATGTAGCTTTAAGTTAACAAGTTATAAAATAATAATAAATAATTTGGATGAAGGTCAAGGTGGTCCTAGTATGGGAAGAGGTGTTCCCCCTCAAACTGAGAGTCGATGAGGAAAGGCTAAATTAGGTGTAGGTTTGATAAGTAGTTGGTGGGGAGGCACTAGGTGGTGCCATAAGGTAGCTGGGCATGTGAAATTCCAATGGGTGAAAGGTGACTAATCATGGTAGTTGAGATTATGCAAAGACTAAAGCCACCAATATTGGTAAAAATAAGTTTGATCCTAGAAGGACACATGATAGGGATAACTGGTCTATAATGTTGGTTATAGCTGATCAAGTTAGGCCTATCAAGCTATCTAAATAGGGTCAGTGTTGGTTTCAAGTATATAGGGTAGGAAGTGATCCTAAAAAAAAACACAATTGGTCAAGTTAGGCACAAGGTATTATAAAATTTTAAGGGTTTAATTATGGTAAGGTTGGTCATTGTAGTCAAAAGTCATCGTAAAAAATGTTAATGGTCTAGGTCAAAAGCAACCAACATCAAGGTGGGTGTTGTGAAATCATGGGTGTATTGGGTATGGGTTGGAAGGGGATGGTCGATCAGACACCATATACCTTAGGCAAGTGGATTTTTCCTACATATCTCCATGGACATAATGTCCAAAATGAAATTTAGGCCTAATGTAGTTCTTTTTGGTTTCCCCAATTTGATATCATGTAGTTAAGTCTGGTTGAAATATTTTGGAGAAAGGCAAGATCCAAAGGGTGGAAAATATAGGTATCAAATAGTTTTTTGATGGGTGTGGTAGAACTGGTGGATGAGATTACCTAGGATGCAATTAGATGATTATGTCAACTATGAAAAAGGAATCTGTAGCCATGGATAAGCAGGTTCAAGCATGAAATCTTTACTACTATTTTAAAGAAAAGAAAAGAAAAGGGAGAAATATGCTTTACCAAGATTTAGAAAATTTGGCATTACTTGAATTACTACGATGATCAGACATGTTATTTCATCACCATCCAAATAATCTAACATTGTGCACACTCTACAACAATTTCATTAATAGGATATAGAAGGGGACTATTCAATGATTCAAGGAAGAAAAGCATTAGAGTGGGTAAATAAAAAGTGGTTAAGATTTTAAACCTTGACCCTTGAGCTAGTGGGGCCCTAAAATAAGTGAGCATTGATTTTTGAGGGAATTCAAATAAATACTCTGAGGGGTTTTAGAATATGGAGTGAGGTAAATAATAGTAATATTAATTAAATAGGGAGTAGGTTGTGGATTTTATGAATTAAATAAAGGGCATGGAGGACATGAGGAAGTAGATAAGGATATGTATGTATAAGTGGCACAACTAGTGATCTTACTCTAAAGAGGTGGAGGTTGAATTAGAGAAAATAATGGAGATCCAACAAAGCATGAGGTGAAGGTAGACCAAGATATGGATGAAGAGAAAATGATGAGGTCATAGATAAAGATGAAGGTGGATAAGGATGGAAGGAGCTAGGCATGGACATATAAGGTCAAGAAGAATAAGGATTGTCATCAAGGGAGATAAAAAAAATGAATTGGAATGGAGAAAAGAGAAGAAAAATAAGAGGTGGAATATGGGGGGTGAGGGAGGCACTAAGGAATGATAGATTAGAGAATTGAAGGGTAAGGGGAGGATGAGAAATATGGGAGGCCATCAAGGGTTTGAAAAGAATTCTTAATATATAATAAGGAGGAAATATTTGGTTATGGAAATTAAAAACAAGGCAATAAATGTAAGAAAGGAAACATGAGAAAAAATGGAGTGAAATAAGACACAAAAAATAGGATAGGAGAGTGAAGAAGTAGGTGGTATCTTGACTAGGGAAGTATGGATGATGATAGGTAACAAAGCAAAGTAGATGGTGGTTTTAGAGATGAGAATAGGATGGAAAATGGGAAAGGGGTCAAGAAAAACAAGCGGAAGTGAAGGATGGATGAATAAGAAGCTAAAGAGATAAGGTATGCATCAATAAACTTGTTAGAAGAGGTTGACAAGCTGAAAAGGTTGAGGTGGTGAAGAAATAGGGGAACACAATGAATAGGCATGAGATGAAAATAAGGGATGATAAGAAGAAAAATCAAGAATTTAAGTAGGGATACAAATCATGGATACTCACACAGATGCAAAATAAAAGTGAGTACCGAGATGGAAAAAGGAAAAGGGGAATGCAAGAGGTAAAAGGCAAGAACTGAGAAGAAGAAAAGAGGAAATTATGTAAGGCTTCTTAAAGGATAAATACCTAAATAGAAACTAGTTGTTAAGGAAAAAAATAAGACAAAAAGGATGGAAAAAAATAAAACAAGAAGAATGGAAAATGGGTATGGTGGGAAGAGTGTCTAAATGGCAGAGAGTGGTGGTACACATAAAGAAAAAGTGCAAAAATATAAGAAACAAAAAGCTTGTAAGATGCACATTATGATGTGGAATTGGTGAGAAAAAGAGAGTGATAAATAGGGTACAATAAATAGCCAAGGGTGAGGGGAGATGATGAGGATGATGAAAGAAGTTTGTTAGCATATTATTGTATTTACCTTAGGTTATTTACTAAGGTAATTTATTTTGGTTAGTTTCCTTAACCACTTTGGTTAAGAGGTTAGTTGTTTATTCGGCCTTTGTTATTTCATGCAAGCCGACATAGGTTAGTTTTATTATACCCGTCTCATGCTTCACGGGTATTTCATTTGTTTGCCTATTTAATAGGCCTTCATGCTTAGTTGAATGTAGAATGTGTGCTCTCAATCTCATTTTCTCTCTGTATTTTATTTAATCTAATATGGTATCAGAGCCTATGGTTTGTAGAACCTGAGTGAAGGTTTGTGGAAGCCAGAGAGAGGTCGGTGTCTTGCCAGGGAGGAGCTTCAGGCACCCAGTGGAGCGCCGAGGAGAGAGAAAGCATCACGGAATTCGGAAAACTCAACTAGAAGGTCTGAAAATTGCCAGGAAGTATCAGAAGGCTAAATAAGACCAAAAGGAAGCAAAAACAAGCTATTTTAGAGGCTCAAAAGCCTCTGTTGAATTTATCTCTGTGCTGGGCGCCGTACGGATTCGGCAAAATCAGAAAAATTCATTTCTTCATCTTTTTCAGCGAAACAAAAGTCTAAATTGCAAGTTAAATCAAAACTAAGACACTGGTGAAAACGGTTTGCAATTTGGTTGAGAAACGGGCTCAAAATCTTCGCCTGAAGTTTCAGAGGTAGGCCAATTTTCTGATTGGCTGAATTTTTTTATAAAATTTTTAGCCTAAAGTTTTAAATATTTCAATTATTTTTATTTTTTAATTGAAATAAATCAAAACTTTAGCCAATAAGGGTTATTGGGGACCTACCGCTGACTAATAATCACGGAAGCGTCTGAAAAGCTAAAAATTTTACCGTTTTCTGGGTTTTTTATCTGGATGTCAACGGAGAAAGAATTTTTTAAATCGGAATTGTAGTTTTCCCGATTTAATTGTTTCAGTGGTAGATTTTTTGTGATCTTGCAAACGGTATTGAATTTATTGCCAAAAACCGGATAAGGTTGTTTAGTGTCAATATAGAATCAGTGTGTAGAAGGAATTTTTTTTTTTTTTTTTTTATAAAAAAAAAAAAAAAAAAAAAAAAAAAAAAAAAAAAAAAGTCATTATAGTTTTTCCGATTTTATCATTTTCGTGAAAAACTAGGTAAAATGGCTAGTATTCAACACCTGTTACTACCAGATTCTCAAAAATTGACTGGCAAGAACTTTAGTTTGTGGAGTCACAAGGTTTTGACAATATGTGAATATCTGAATATTGATCAAATAGTGCTCGGTAAAGAGCAAAGGCCTGCCACTGCTACCAATGACTATGATAAACGTCATCGTGAGGCTCTCATGTTGTTAAAATTGTCAGTAGCAGATAATCTAATCTCAGAGGTCAGAAATGCAACTATAGCATCAGATTTATGGAAAAATTTATCTTCAAAATATCAGGCTTCTGAAGCCGGTAGAGTGTTGTATTTGAAGAATTTGTTGTTTTCCACTAAGATGCAGGAAGGTGGCTCCATTTCTGAGTTTTTATTGCAGATCAAGGACATCAGTGACCAGTTGAAAGCAGTGCAGAAACCTGTTGATGAGAAAGATTTGATTGCTCTTGTTATGCAAAATCTTCCACCATCATTTGAGTCATTTGTGGAGTCCTTGCACATGATTGCTGAGATGCAGACTTTGGATTTTGAAACATTGTCTACATTGCTATTGCAAAAGGAGAGACGACAGGAGCATGCAGTGTTGTCTACATCCACTTCCACAGAGAGTGCATTCTTTATTAAGGAAAAGGGTAAGCAGTCTGATAAAAATAGCTATCCATCAGAATCTTCACAAGTAAGTGGTAATAAGAGATCTAAATGGAAATGTTTTTACTGTAAGAAACCTGGTCACCTTAAGAAAGATTGTAGGAAAAGACAACATGATATGGCTAACCCCAGAAAGAAAGCTCATCATGCGAATGTAGCTGAAGGTGAAGGCGAGGAATCACCAAATTTTGCTTTCATGGCTTCCAGTGGTAATTCTGTGGTGGATCGAGCTTGGTACTTTGATTCAGGGGCATCTCGCCATTATACATGCCATAAGGACTGGTATGTGGATTTTGTTGAAGATAACAGTAGTAATGAATCTGTATCTTTAGGAGATGGTACAACATATTTTGTGAAAGGATTTGGTAATGTTCATATAAGTTTTAATGGCACAGTAAATTATACATTCAAGAATGTTAGGTATGTACCGGATATGAACAAAAATCTTCTTTCAATCAGTGAGATCACCTCAAAATCTGATTTTGTTGTAAAATTTCAAGAACAACAATGTTTAGTCACCACTAAAGATAACAAGATTATTGCTGTTGGGATCGGTGAGAAAGGCTTGTATAAGCTTGCAGATCCAATCAAAGCAAAAGAAAGTGCACTTGCAGCAGTTGATAGCACAAGTTCACTATGGCATGAAAGGTATGGGCATTTGAATTTTCAGTATTTGACTACATTGAGTAAGACTAAGATGGTTAAGGGGATTCCTTCTATCCGACATAGTCATCATGTATGTACTGGATGTCAGTTGGGGAAACAAGTTAGACATTCATTTGATGTTGGTAAAGCTTCAAGAGCAAACGGAGTATTGGATTTGGTACATGCGGATTTGCATGGTCCAATGCAGACACCTACCCCTTCTGGTGCCCGTTATTTCCTGTTACTGGTTGATGATTTCTCTAGGAAAAAGTGGGTATACTTTCTAGTAAAGAAATCTGATTGTTTTTCTAACTTTCTTACTTGGAAAGCTATGGTTGAAAAACAGGCAGGACGGCCAGTGAAATCTCTTAGAACGGATAATGGGGGTGAGTTCATCTCAAAATAGTTCAAGGACTTTTGTGCCACTGAAGGCATACATAGACAATACACTACACCTTACACTCCACAGCAAAATGGAGTTGTGGAAAGGCGTAATAGGACGGTGATGGACATGGCTCGTTGTATGGTCCAAAGCAGAAATGTCCCATACAGGTATTGGGCAGAGGCAGTGAATACAGCAGTATACATCCTCAACAGAAGTCCTACAAAAGCTTTGGAGAATTTGACTCCAGAGGAGGCTTGGTCAGGTCGAACTCCAGATGTAAGTGATTTCAGAATTTTTGGTTGTGTAGCTTTTGCAGTTATTCCTAGTCAAAAGAGAAAAAATTTGGATGTAAAAAGCAAAACATACATGTTTGTTGGATACAGTGATCAGTCAAAGGCCTACAGATTACTTGATGTTTCTACTAACAAAGTTGTGGTAAATAGAGATGTCATAGTAAATGAACAAATGCCATACTTCACAGCAACTGGTCAAGTTTCAGATATTGAGTCATTGTTATCTAATGATTCCATTATTAGTCATAATGAGAAAAATGAGCAAGATTCTTGTTCATCAGTGGAATCACATTCCAAGGAGGGAATTGATACAGGTCATTGTGAGGTTCCAGCATCACAACCAAAGAAGCCAAAGTGGTATACTGCCACAATTGAAGCACTAAAAGAAGGAGACTTGCCACAAGATGTGGAAAGTAGAAGACTGAGATCGGGAAAGCAGTTTGGTAATAGAGGTGAGCATGTTAATCTTGCTCTAATAACTGATGTTTCACAAGTATTTGAGCCTAATTCTTTTTCAGAGGCCAAAGGGAAGTCTGAGTGGGAATTAGCTATGCAATTGGAATATGATTCCTTGATGAAAAATAATACTTGGAAGTTGATGGAACTACCACCAGGGAATAAATCCATTGGTTGTAAGTGGATTTATAAGGTAAAATACAAAGCAGATGGTTCCTTGGACAAACACAAAGCCAGACTTGTTGCAAAAGGTTATGCACAAGAGGAAGGGGTTGATTATGAGGAGACTTTTGCTCCAACCACCAAGATGGTAACTTTCGGTTTGATTATTGCTATTGCTGCTCAGTTTGGATGGCAGGTGCACCAAATGGATGTAAAGAGTGCTTTCTTGAATGGAGATCTAGAGGAGGAAGTCTTCATGGTTCAGCCACAAGGTTTTCAAGTTCCTGGTAAGGAACATCTTGTTTGCAGGTTGATCAAGTCCTTGTATGGACTTAAGCAGGCTCCTCGAGCTTGGTATAAAAAAATAGACTCATATCTTAGGGAGTCAGGTTTCAAAAGGTGTAACTCGGAACCAACTCTCTATGTAAAGGTGTCTGGTGATGATATCTTGATTCTCATTATATATGTTGATGATATAGCCATCACTGGGAGTAGTACTAGTCTCATTCAGCAAATGAAAGCTGATGTTTGTTGTACTTTTGACATGACAGACTTAGGACTACTAAAATACTGTTTAGGTGTTGAGTTTTGGCAAAGTGGTAATACTATATTTGTGTCACAGAATAAGTATGCCAGTTCATTGCTAGAAAGGTTTAGAATGATGGATTGTAATCCACCTCACACACCTATGGAAACAGGAGCTAAAATCTCAACAAACACTGATTCACCTCCGGTCAATGAAACAGTGTATCGGCAGCTAGTGGGTAGTCTCATTTACCTCACTACCACTAGACCGGATATTTGTTTTGCAGTGAGTTTTCTATCTCGCTTCATGTCTAAACCACAGGAAGTCCATTGGTTAGCTGCAAAACGAGTATTAAGATATGTTAAAGGTACTCTTGACTTTGGCATACTGTATAAGAAGTCTGTAGATTTTGAACTTTTAGGATATTCTGATTCTGATTGGGCAGGTTCAGTTGATTCAAGAAAATCTACAACAGGGTATGTTTTCACTTTTGGTTCAGGAGTTTTCTCATGGCAGAGCAAACTACAAACTACAGTAGCATTATCTTCAACAGAAGCAGAGTATAAAGCTGTGGTTAGTGCAGGTTGTGAAACCATGTGGATAAAGAAAATTTTGGAGGATCTTCAGTTTGAGTCATCAAAGCCTACTCCAATTTTTTGTGACAACCAAAGTGTTTTGAAGATGGTGAAGAATCCAGTATTTCATGCCAGGACCAAACACATTGAGGTTCACCATCATTACATCCGATAGTTGGTTACAAATGAAGACATCAGTCTCTTCTACTGCCCCACTGCAGAGCAGCCAGCTGATATAATGACCAAACCACTTGGTACAGACAAGTTCATAAAATTTAGAGATAAACTTGGTCTTGTTTCTGGTTTAGTCATTAAGGGAGGGTGTTAGCATATTATTGTATTTACCTTAGGTTATTTACTAAGGTAATTTATTTTGGTTAGTTTCCTTAACCACTTTGGTTAAGAGGTTAGTTGTTTATTCGGCCTTTGTTATTTCATGCAAGCCGACATAGGTTAGTTTTATTATACCCGTCTCATGCTTCACAGGTATTTCATTTGTTTGCCTATTTAATAGGCCTTCATGCTTAGTTGAACGTAGAATGTGTGCTCTCAATCTCATTTTCTCTCTGTATTTTATTTAATCTAATAAAGTTCAAGCATATAAAGGACAAGGTTGGTAATAAGTGGAGAGAGAGAGACCAAAAACATTAAAATTGGGTGAGGGAGGGAGCTATGAAATATGCATAAGGAAAGGTGATGGGGACGCTAGCGAGGTAGAGTAGGTCATGGTTTTATGGGAAATAAGAGGGGATAATGAGGAAGGTTGTCTACCCTTGCATTAAAAGAGATTGACAAGATACAAAAGTGGTTAAAAGAGATTGACAAGCTAAAGGGAGGGAGGTGGTGAGGATATAGGTAGAGAAGTAGAGGAAGAGATTTTAGGTGAGAAGGGAAAAAAAATAAAGGATGTGGTTGAATTGACCTTAGTAATTAAGTGTTGCCTATATAGTCCAAAAAGACCTTAGGCTGATGTAGTTCTCCCAAAAATGGGGGAAAACTTAAGATGAAGTATTAGATGGTGTTAAAACATAAGGATGTTGAATAAATAATTCAAAACTTCCTTGATGTAGGATGCCCTAAATAAGACAGTGTTATTAGTAGTAGAAATGAGTGACAAGAAAAAGGGGACGGGAATTAGTTATTAGTGGCTGACCTACCCGTGGAAGTGAAGCAACACCTACATAGTCCATGGACATTAGGCCAATGTAGTTCACCAAGGTTTGGGTGAGTGGTGTTCAAATTGGCTACCCCAATTTGATGGACCACATGGGTTGGTTTGGGTAGATGGAGAAAGTGTTGTAAAAAAATGGTTATGGGTTTTGGTGAAGGTGATAATGAAAGTACATGGTGTAGATTGGTGAATAGTTACTATAATGATCCCACATTTATTATGATGAGAGACATGGATGGGTAAGGTAGGATAAATAAGAATGGAACGTAATATTAAGCACCAAAAATGACCTTCAATGGAGCTAATACATAGAAGTGGTGCTTTTGTGAGGAGGTTGTACCTTATAAAATTATACGAGGGTAGAAGCTTGGAGATAACATATACCATTATGAGCCAAGTTCTAGGAGGTGGGTTTCTTTTAGGATCTACATAGTCAGTTTGGCCAAGGTTCATCACCACTACAAGCTGATTTTTAAGGGTAGTAATGAAGTGATGACCTACCAAGAATTTATTTGATGGATAAATAGATTCTACAAGTAAGGAAGATAGTAACATGGTAAGTGATAGAGGATGGACCTTTCTTGACCTAAGAGCTACATGGGTAGGCTAGACAAATGGTGGCCATATCTAAATCCTCTATCCCAGTTGCTTGGAACCGATGACTTGGGGTTCTACTTATAAGAGGTCTTGGTAGTAGGGAGATATAAACCAAGCACATTAAGATAAGAATATGACATGATGCTTTGTTCTTTATAAGGACAAAAAATAGACCTAAAGTGGGATTATCTTAATAAATATAATCCCTTAAAACACTGTACATGAATGGTTATTAGTTGATAAAAAAGTTTTTTGATCACAAGGTGTCAAGTAATCTCCAAATTCCTTAATTTATAGATAGTTTAAAGTGAAGATGGGTGGTAGGTGGTGTGAAGGGTAATGGGTGATATGTATGATAACCTCATGTGAATTAGTTTTCCCCTTCTATAGGTGACCTAAGAATGGTAACAAATAAGCCCATGTCATATGCTAGATGTAGACTGATCAATATAAGAAGTCTATATGTGAAAACTTATTGTGTCTTCTAACTTATTATGTTTCTTGAGAGCTATTTACAGCTTTAGAATTTATTGTGATAGTGGTTCTTTTTCTTTATTATTGTATATGGGAATTTAATTGACACGAGAATATTTTAATAAATTTCTCTACTTTTGACAAAGTTAACTTAGCCATCCTTCAAGTGAGTGTTTTAAGCTTATTGGGTTTGTTTAATGTTCTTGATATCTATCCTTCAAGGGAGCAGTCTACCTTACATTTGGCAAATTTTTATTTTGTTTTTGGGTATCTATCCTTCGAGGGAACAATATACAATGCTTAAGATATTGACCCAAGTATTATTTTGGTATCCAAATTGTGTTTGGATGCAATGTGTTTAGACATAGACAAGTCTAATTATGTTCATAAGTTTACCTTTATGAGGGTAAAACTTTAACATAATAAGGTAAATGATACATGAAAGGGTGTATTTTTGAGAGATAATGACAATGTGATTCCATCTTGTTAGAGTTGAAAAGGATCCATGAGAACCATGCTATGGGTATAGCCATGGTACCCACATTTAGGATTAGGCTATGACTATGATGATTAATCACATGTTTTTATGTTGTAATCAATTATCCTCAAAAGGAAAGGAGAGAGATGGGTGAAGTTTTAAATATCATAATCAAGGGATGAGCTTAAGTTAGATAAAAAGAGTGAGCTTGATTCTTCCTTAACATAAAAATGGATGTAGATGCAAAGTATTGAGAGGCTCAAGTTTCAATTTGACTTTAAGAGAGGACAAATGATAAGATACTAATCCATAATTATGGGTAATGAAGTATAGGTTTTGAGCTAATTAAATTCAAATTTGCCTCATTTACTCTTCTCTATGTTGGTCATGTGTTGGTTTTCTTTTAGGATGAGGTCTCTGATATTGAATTCCTATTGTTTGAGGTAAGGTTGGCTAGGTTTAATGGAGAAGGGTAATCTCTAGTGGTTCAATGAGATAATTTGAATCCTAAATAGGTCAAGTGGTGTCAAAATGGGTTTCCCCAATTTTTGTATCACCTACTTCAAGTTGGGTTGATGGATAAGTTTGGTTTCTAAGTTGAGGCAAAAAAGCCAAGGGTTAGTTTAGTTAATGGTTAAGGTATGGTTGAAGTTAATAAATGGTTAAATCCTTATGGAAGGAAAGTTATCCTAGTTTATTATTTGCATGGGTGGTGAAAAGATCCCAAAATGAAGGTGTTTGTGGTTGGGTATGGTTAGAATGTTGAGAGTTTGAAGGGTATGTCTGTGGAATGGGCACTTTAGCCTTTCCCTTATCCTATTATTGGACCTAAGAGTGGGTAAACCTATGAATGGTGTGGATAAAATGAAGTGTTGGTTTAGATTTCTACTTCATTTCATCCTTACTCTTAGGTGGGAATGGGGGAATAGGCAAGTGTTGGGTAGGTTTGGTTGATTGTTGGGTTGGTAATGGGCTCAAAAGAGGTTCATTCGATAATATATTATCCTTTTCATAAAGCTGGTGGATAATGGTTTTAATATCCTTGTAGTGATCTATATCATGGCCAAGTATCCTATGGTAAGAGTGTCTAACTCTAGGTTTTTTACTAGCCTATAAAAGGTCTTATAGATAGGTTTGGTTCCTTGATCATTGATTTCAAATCTTAAGACCTTAGGTGGAGAAGAGGGAATGGTTTTTGCATCTATGTTTTTGGTGGAAGGTTTAAAATTTAGAGAAGATGTTTCTTCTATGGATTGATTGGATGAGGTGACCTCTTCTAAATGAATTATTTCCAAAGGAAGATTAAGTGAGTCTATGGTGGGGGAGGAAGGTGTAATGGTGTCAAGTGATAAGAAGGAAGTGGTTTCTTCCTTTGTTTGATAATCCAAAGTAATGGGAAGTGATTCCCCCACTTCAAGGAGTGGGGTGGAATAAGTAGTAGTAATAGTTTTATCAATAACAACATTGATTGTGTGCACTTCATAAGTGTGAGATGATTCTAGTTAGATTTGATTCACTAAAAGGGGAAGCAAAAAAGATTTTTTGGTTTCCTTAATTTTGGTTTGTAAGGAAATTTTTAAAGGTTATACTTTGTCAACAAGTTTATTGGTTAAGGTTGTTAATATAGTTTATTTAGTTGTATGTTTACTAAGGGGTAGAAGAAGGTGTACCAATGTCTTATTTATCACATTATGGTTTAGAACTATTTGTAATTTATTTGGTTAGCTTAAAAAGGATAGTTGGTTTGATAGGTTAATGATTTGGCTAGGTTGATAGGTTGATTGATAGGTTGGATGATCAATTAAGGGTGATGAAATTTATTAGGTTAAAAAGGTGGGTTAAGGTTGATATGATGGTTGGGGGAATGGCCTAAGCTTTGAAAAGATTGGGGTGATTGAGATGCTAGATTTTGATAGGTTGTTGGTTGGGCATGATAATAATTAAATGGATGATGATATTTTATTGGTTAGTTTTAAGTGAGTTTTTATTGATCATGGATATTTAAAATATATAGCCTAAGCTTTGACTTTAATCTAGCTATCTGGTCTGTTATCACTACAACAAACTCAGGTGGTAGTTCGGGTGAAGGTTGACAGTTTGTGGGTTGGTTAAAGTTAGATTTTTATGAGTTATAGGTAAGGTTAGGTTAGTTTTATATATGGTTGGGTTGGTTATAGATAAGGTTGTGTTGGTTGTAGATAGGATTGGATTGGTTGTTGGTAAGGAAGGGAGCATAAGTGGCTTACGATGAAAGGTATCACTTTAAGGTGAAAGGATTGTTCTCTGAGATCCTAGAAAAGTTAGAATATATAGGAGAGAAAATATGAAATCTCTCCATTGAAAAAGGTAGTGGAGATGAGGTATTGGAAAATAGGTTCTTGGTTGGTTTGATTCTTCAATTTGTAGTCTGGTAAAGACTATGTGAAGAATGGAGAGAAGTGAAGCTCACACCTCAAAAAAGAAGTAAGAAAAAGAAGAGATTCAAGGTAATCAAAGCATACACTAAGATACATTAAATCATATATTTTTAATTATCTCTCTTTTGTCTTATGACTTAGAAAGTGTGAAAAAGAAATCTGGTTTGTAGAATAGGTCCTAAACAAGGTAGTCTATGTTTGGTTTTGGGTTGTATTTAGGTGCTCAAGAAGAATTATATATTGGATTAAGTATGTGGCTTAGTGATTGGGTTTTTCTCCCCTCAATTCATTATCCCACAACTAGTGTATGTTATTATCCAATATATACCAATTACCAAAGTTTATACTCAACTAGAGAGCTAAGTTGGTTATCCCCTTGGTGATTAAATCCAAGTACGATAACCAAGAAAGGGTAAGGTGATATACTAGGTGATGAAATCCTATTAGAGCCTTATCTTAAGTGATTTTTATGTTGTCTTTTTTGTGCAAGTTTTTTGGTTGTGTAACACTTGTGAACTATGGTTAATTTTCTTTACTTAATTAATATAGGTGAATTAGAAAAAAACAAACAAACAATGGATGCAAGGTTTATTTTAAAGCCAAAATAAAATTTTAGATTTATTTAAATAAATATAAAATCTCTACATGTAATCTAAATGCAAGAATAAAATTCAAGTCTTAATCCTATAATGATTTCTCTTTTTATTTCTTTTTAAAAATGTAAGGAAAATAGACTTTAACTTTTCTAAAACAAAAATGCAACTAAAACTTATGTTTTTGTCTTTTATCAAGAAAAAAGGAAAGCTTAATTTTCCTATAATGAAACTAAATTAGTTTCACTAATTTAATTCTAAATGTCTTAAAACATATATGAAATCAATAAAAATCAAGGGTCCCACTAGGCATGACAAAATGTTTCTATCTAATTTTCACTTTTTCCTAAGTGTGAAAAGAAAAAACTAGTTAAGAAGGGTGTGTAGAAGAATACATGTTGAATGCATGCATGTTGAATCTAGACTTTGTGATAAACTATTTGGCTAGGGAATAATGACCTAAAATTATAAATCACTACCACAAACTTATTGGTTAGACAAGTAGTTGGGTGGATTTCCTAGTGTGAGCTATATCCTAAAAGTGAAAGCTTTCTAGGAGGTTGTTAATCTACCTTATTTAAAAAATTAAGTTGGTAAATTAAAACGGAAATATTTGAATAAATGATATAAAAATGAAACTAATAATACCAAATAAAAAAATAAATTAATAAAAATAAATGCTTTGCTTAGATGGCTAAAATAAAGCAACTAGTTTAAATAATGCTAATGCTGAAAATTGGATAAAACAAAGTTGTGGTTTTTCATTTGGATTGGTTTGATAAAGGTCAAAAGAATGATTTGGTTGGGGTTTGGAAATTTTTTTAAAGGTGAAGGGAAATGTTTTAAATAAAATAAGATGGATAAATGATCAAAAATAAGGCCAATAAGGCAAAGGGGGAAAGGTCAAAACGAGGCAAAGTTCCTACTCTTCTTTCCCTTATTGTTGAGGAACTGAGGGTAGGCTCTATGGTTGATCCACTATTGGACTACCTATGAGGGGATCTCTTAGTTTCCTCCTATAAAAAATGGTGGTATTTACCTCTAAGGAGGAGATTTGTTAAATTGAGGTTGTAGATTCCTATATACCTACCCTTAATAGTGTAGATTATTGCAATTAGGGGTTAACTTTAGGCATTTGAAATGTAGCTACAACTGTTGCTTTGTGTCTTCTTCATCAGAGGAATCTAGGTCAATTAGATCCACTATAGCTCCTCTAGGATCAAGCTCATTCAATATTAGCTCTTTTTTGATATATTTCAATAAAAATGGAAGTTCTTGTGAAGGCTCCCCTTGTACCTCTATCTGCTATGGGGGATGGCTATTCTAAAAATATGAAGTTGTCCATCCTGCAGTAAGTGGTAGCCTAGTGTACATTTATTTCATTGAAATTAAATACTCTTGTTGAATTATCCTCAGATGATCCTCCTTCATGCTTTCAAATTTTGTCCTTTCTAGGACCTGGTCATCATCCTTTACATTCAAAAATAAAAAATCATGGTTATAAGGGACACATTGGTATGGGATACCAAATCCTTGAATATGTATTTGCATATGACCATGGGGATCCTAGTCCCTATGTGGCATAGTGGGTAAGTGATAATTATTTCTCTTATTTCTTACCTCTCCAAAATTATTCCTCTATGAGTATCACATTCTACCAAGGATCATATATGACTCATATAATGTGTTCTTATTTTTGATCAAGTCCTCCTCGACACTCTACCAAAGTTGATAAGTAATTTCTTGCTCTACTAGCTTGTTTGGTACATATTTTGGAAGATGAAGGGGGTGGAACTTATGACCAATAATCATGATTACCTTATAATTAGGATATAACCAATAGTCACCCTTTTTAACTAGTGTTTTTATATGCTTTCTCTAATTCTAGGTAGTTGAGTCCCATGAATTGCCTGCCATACCTGAGGATACACATCATGGGAAATTTGGATCATGTGCTTTGTGTATGCATAAATATGAATGAACTGATAATAATCATAAACGTGATTCTTGACATAATCTATGGTTAGGATCCAAATCTTTCTAAGGACCTTTTATACCATGCTAATTATAACATCCAAAAGATAAGACATCATGCAGAAGTGGCTAGGTGGATTGGGCCACTTTTTCTTATGTAGAACTTGTTCTTTCAGTTGGAAGCTGATAATTTCACCTAGGGTGAAAGTCACATCTCTAGTCATCATAAAATGTAGTAATGAAACCAATCATAATTAAGAAATTTGATTCCAAGCATGCCATATATCCTATTCAGTAATGCCATCCCAATATACACTCGCATTCTAAATTTGTTAATAGGGGGTGGGATTCTTTCCTTTATAGGTTATTATCTCCCCATGGAGAACCCATGAGCTCAACACCTTATCCATTGAATTTTGTTGGTTCCATGAGACTAGTCTATGCTTATCAAAAATTGCATCTGGAATTGATAGAGATAGATACCTTTGAAAGTTGTATCCAGTGATACATGCCATGGTTGTTTAGTTATCCATGTGATGCAAAAATGTGTCTTATGTAATTTTTACATCAAATAATACATATTTTAGAAGTTCAATGTAGGAAATCACCTTAGGCTTGGCCACTACCAAGTGTAGTGCTTGTATATTAAGTGAGAGCAAGTCTATAACAAATTAATGTTAAGTGGTGGATTAATTTCCTTCCAATAAAAACATGTTGATAAAATCCAAAACATCCCATAATTTTGAGCAGTTTCCACACCTATTATCAAAGATAGTTACATCATATATTATGTCTATAAACTCAGTTGAATCCATGATGGAGAATGGTAATGGTATAAGTGCTCCTCTAAAAATCATAGATGACAATGCCATTGCAATTATGTGTAGTACTCAAATTCCATTTACTTACTCTATGAAAAAATCCTCTCTATTAGTCACTTTTTTACTTGCAATGGATTTACAGATAGCTAGGGCTTTCAGTCACATGATAGTAATCGAGTTTTAATTCATTTATAAGTAATGAATATGTCTATAGATGCACATCATATATATAGTCTTTAACATTTAATTCTAGTTCATTCATTATTAATGTCCAACGCTCATATATTTGTTTTTCCTACATAGTTCAAATTGGCAGGTATCCTTATCAAGTATTGGGAATTAGTTTTTATTTACTGGATAACTATAGCATGATTTTTCTAGTTGAGAATCAGTTTTTGTATTGGGATCAAGATAAAAAAATTTCCAAACAAAAATTTAAAAAAAAAAACCTAAAGATCAAAATCTGTCAAAATAAATGTTTAAACAAAATGTCTAAACAAAAGCTTTGAGCAAAAATCTTGAATTTTATATTAGTTGTTGATGATTTTTTTGGATAATTTATTCAATAAAAAATATCAAACACAATCTCCAATAAAATGTCTAAATAAAAATATCGATATGTAATATTTAATAAAATATAAGTCATTCAGAATAATTATTTAGACAAAATGTCTTACATGGAAACTCAAAATAAAAAATCTAATACAAAAACCTTGATGAAAAAATGTCAAATAAGTCTTCTAAACATAAATTCTAAAAAAAATTGATACAAAAATATCAATGAATAATCTCCAACAATAATACCCAAATATAAGTTTTGAAATATAAAATTCCCAAAAAGAAGGCCTGAGCAAAATGTCTGAACATCAAATCTTGAATAATTTTTTTGAATAAAATTAAGTCTTGAAAAACATGCATATTTCAAAAAAATTTCAAAAGACATTAATAAATTTAGTCCATAAAATGTATAATACCATGATTTATTCTTCTAAGTGTAAAGACTAAGGAGCAATCTGACAAGAACTTACACAGACACATAAAAGAAAGGCTCAACATATAAAGCCAAAATCCAAAAAAGTGGGTCCCCATTTCTTCAAGAAGAAAAACAAGAATGTTGGGTATAAAAAATGGTGACTTACAAGGGGAATAATTTTGAGTATTTGAGAACTCAAAACTTTGGTTAGTAATTTCAAATCAAACATGAACTGTGCCACAAAAAAAATAGATTCAGAGATATGAAAGAGACTCCTAAGTACATCAAATAACATACTTGCCTTCTCATCCATGGATCTATGTGTGCTAAAAGCAAAGTTCAATTAACCCTTGTTGTAATAATCTTTTTAAAGGCTTGATGAAGATGTAAGTTTCATTCTAGTTTCTTACTAAATCAAGGGAGCTAGATAATTACTTTGTTACCATCCAAGCATCCTAGCCTTGATATAGATACGTTGGGTTCCTTATTTTCCCTCTCCTTCATTTTTCTAATCATGATGCATGGTAAATTGACCTTATTTCATCATGTGAGCTTTTGATCTTCTTTAGATGTCCTTTTGGATTTATTGATTGATCTTTTGAACTCATATTGTCTCTTTTTCTTATTTTCTTTCTCTTTTATTTGAATATAAGGAGGAGAGATAAAACTCATGTGAGATGGTATGGTTATAAAACAAATGATTTACCAAAACATCCCTACCAACTACATCCACACTAATAATTATCACCTCCAACAAGTATTAATATGATAAATGTGCTTGGTCTAATGGAATAATAAAACTTTCTAAATTCATATGAACTAATTGAGAGAAACTTTCACATACCTAATAGAAATATTCAATTACAACATAACCCAGAATGATTATAATTATATACCTAAATCTTAAAGACTCTAAACATAAAATTATACCCAATTTGTGAATAGGTCCCATGTCGTGAATCTCTTTGCAATTTTCCCTTTTTGTTATAAGTCTATCTAAGCATAAAATAGGGACCTTAGTTGGCTAGATATTAGCTTTTTTATCTAGAATAAAACAATTCATATTGTCACATGAAATAACAAAATGCCTAATCTAGAAAGTTGGAAAACTGAACTAAGAAATCAACAAACCTAACTTATAAATCAATAATCTAAACTAAAAATCATGAAACCACACTAGGAAAGCAATAAACTAACTTTAAAATTAGGAAACTACACTAGGAAAGTAATAAAATAACCTAATATTAACTCTACCATGTTCCTTCATTAATTAGGTGTGTCTTTAGATGGTAAAACCATGAAGTAATGACATAGAAACTATCTATTGACTGAATATGTGAGTTTATTACCCTGTAGGTCCCTTATATAGAGCACATTGTTGCCTAGGATTTCTAATATTTGATATGATCCAATCCATAGTGTGTAAAATAAGTCATGTTGCCATTTATTTTCATGGGATTTATCCCAAAGAAGCATCATATCTAAGATCCTAAATGCTTTGAACTTTTCTATTTTGTCAAACCACCTCTTGGACTACATCTTAGTGTTTGCTAAAATTCCATAAGGCATTAGTCCTTGAATCTTCCATTTTTATTATATCTAGTATTTGAGATTATACTTTATCATTTGGTTTCATGTATCCCTACATTAATTTATAAGTCAATAATTTAAGCATGATTGGGAATACTAGCCTACATACATACTCCAATAGATAGGGTGAAGCATTGGTGGCCTAGTTATATCTTTTCTGATCTGCCCAAAGGGCATACTTTAGTAGATTATGCCATTCCCTAGGCTTATCCTTAGCTTATTTATTAATTTCATCTATTAGGTTCATATTCATTGATTTAGTTAGTCCTTTTCATTGAGGGTAATGGTTATAATATGCCCTAATAGTGATCTAGTTTTCATGAGCCCATTCAATGAATTTAGCTAATATGAATGCTAGCCCATTATCACAAACTAGAGAAAAGGGAGTGGTAAATATAGTTGTGATGTTTTCCTCCAAGAATTGAATCACATCTTGTGCTTTGGAATTCTTCGTGGCCACTACCTTAGTCCATCGAGTGCAATAGTCTGTGGCAATAAGTAAAAACTTATGACCTATTAAGGAGTTCAGGTTAATGACACCAATAAAGTTTAAAACCCATTAGGCAAATGGTCTTCCTTCAATAAAATGTTGTAAGGGAATTTATGCATGTTATTATATCTCTGTTAAATCTTGGTATTCATGGCATGTCCTTATATGAGCATGAGCATCCTTGAAAATTATTGGCTAACAGTATCCCATTCTTAAGATCTTGTGAGTTGTGGTATTCTCAGATGTATGACCACTAATTATCTTCTGGTGTAGGTTTTTGATATTCTCTTTAGCTTCTTCTATAGACACAAATCTAATATATATGACTTCATAGTTTCTCTTATAGTGATATCCTTTCTTGATCATGTAGTGAGTATATTTGAGCCTAATCTCTCTCTTTCATTCTCTATTGAGTTCTAGGGAACAAGTACCTATAAGCAGATATTGGATTATGTCATTATACCATTCCCCTCTAGATATTTAGGCTTCACATACCTCTTTAATGGTAATATGTGGACCAAGATTAGTCATGATTTGGACAATGTCTTGACCCCTAATGATCTTAGCATGCTTGATTTATATGTTGAATTTCTATAGCTTTTCCATCCATTTGCCTATGAATTCTCCTAATTCATTATGTGATAAGGTGAGATTTAAATTAGGATTAGGTGTGATGAAAATAGTCTTATTCCTCAATATGTAGTGTCAAAATTTCTTCAATGCTTTGACAATAGAAAATATCTATTTATCAATCATAGAGTACTTGAGTTTTTCATCGTTGAGATTCATGCTCATGAATGTAATTGGATGCTCGATTTCATCTTTCTTCTATATTATGATAACAATAATTGTATACTCTGAAGAAAATGAGTACAAGTAAAAATCCTTCATAGAATCTAGACATCAGTACTGAGGCCTGAGATATAGCATCTTTAATGTCTTGAAAATAATTTTAAGACTCATTGTCCATTCTATTTTATCATCTTATTTAATCATCACATTCAGAGGTCTCACAATTTTTGCAAATCTTGAGATAAAAATCCTTATGAAATTAATATTCCTGAAAAGTGACTTGAGATCCTTCTTATTGTTTGTTGGTGAAATCTTTGAAACTCTTTAGATTCTATCTAAATCAATGATGATCCCTTATTTGGTAATGATGTTTCATAAGATATTGCCTTTAGTTACTCAAAATATGCTCTTCTTTAGGTTTAATGATATGTTAAACCTTGTACATCTTTCAAAGATCAACTTTAATGGCCTACATGATTGTTTTTATTCTTAGAGAACATAGTAAGATCATCCATATAGATGATTATACATTTACCTATTAATCCTTTAAATGCATGATCCATGGATCACTAAAAGGTAGCTCATGTATTTATTAGTCAAAAAATCATCCTCTTATATGCATAAATACCCCACTTCATAGTAAACATAGTCTTCATTCTATCCTATGATTATACCAACACCTAGTTATATCCTAAAAATTCATCCAAGGACATCATTTTAGAGCCACTTAATATCTATATCACCTCACCTAAGGAAGGAAATGAATATTTATCTTTATTATAATATTTATTTAAGTTTATAAAATCAACACGTAACCTAGTCTCCCCACTCTTCTTTCTGACTAGGATTAAATTAGCCACCTAGGTAGAATGTCTAATTGGGAAGACTATCCTTGCACTTAACATCTTCTCCACTTCTCTTTAAATGAGAGGATCTAGGATGGGATTCACTAGTCTATGTCTCTATCTTAATGGCTTTTGGTTTGGTCTCAATATAATTATATGAGTGATGACCTTTGGGTCATAAACCTTCAAGTCTTCATGTGTCCATGCAATCACATCTATGTATTGGGTTATTAAATCTTTCACCCATTGTATTTATTCTAGAGTGAAACTAAGGCATATTGTTAGACATATGAGGTGTAGTTATTTGTTATGGTGGGGTATGTGTAACTAGATGATACATAGGGTGGGACATAGTTATTATATAGAGGGGGATTTAATGAGGGAGTAACATGGCCTAGAGGTGTATAAAATAATGGATTGTTGGCTACCACATTATTTTTTAATGGTGGAGTGTATGTGTATACACTCCCTATTAGAGTGTGAAAGGGAAATTGATAAGATGAATGGGTTTTAGAGGTGTAAAGGTTGGGGAACTTGTGAGTGAGGATATATTTAAGGGGTTGGTTAGAGACATGGTTTTGTGGTGGTATATGATGCCATGGTGGTGGAATCATTTGGATTTTTTGTTGTGATGTTGGGTGATTTGACATTTGAGTAGGAGAAGGAGAGGGACAAGCTAGTGTAAGAGGGATTGGGTCCATACCTTGACCCAAAGTTCATTGATTATCCTCTAGGTTATGAATATAACCCACTAGGGTGTTAATGAGTTATTTTGGGTTGGTGTTGGTGTTGGGCCCATAAGCCTCTAGTGTAGGATGGGTAGATGCATGAGATGGGGTATTAAGAATAGGTTGGTTTAAATTAAAAACCTTGATAGTAGTGTTTATGCTTGATGTTGGTGGGTTGGAGGTTTCTTTAATCTTATTGGAAGGTTGTAAAATATCTTACATGTGGTTGACCTTGTCCTCTAAGGGATGGATCCTTCCTAGGTAATGATCATACTTGGTGATGCTTATTACATCTAGACATTTCAAGCTGATGGATGACTTTGTGTCCATATGAGGAGTGTCCTACCTCCTCCAGTGAGGATCATGATGTTGGAATTGGGGTGGTGCTTTTAGTTTCAAATACATATCATATCTATTGAATGGTAATTTCACTACTTGCCTAAGTGTTTAGAAGAGAGTGACTGTAAGGTTGGTAGTTTTTGTTAGTGTTGAAGGTTTGTTTGATCCAAATCATCAACTAAGGCTCATTATAATTGAGTTGGCTTCTATTATATCCCTCTAGACTAAAATTTTTTACAACATCCTATCTAAACATATTTTGGGGGTATATGGACACCCATAAAATAAATGGAAGGAGGAGATAATATGGAGAAAAGAAAGTATAAGAGGAATAAATGGATACACAAAGGATGAATTCCTTCACATAGGTTCACTAATTTGTATTAACATGAATAATGCATGCTAATGTATACACTCAACTACTTAAGGTCTGATCAATATAGATGACATAATGGATTGGTTATCAATTTAGTTGGTTGTTTAATAGAATGGGATTTGCTTAGGTGGTGGTAGTGGGTTCTTGTCATGGAACCAAAAGATCTTAGTAGCATCTCAATGCTAATTGAGAGTAATAATTTATATCAAAAAAAATCTCCAAGGTCCTTTAGTCTCTAATATAACAAGAAGGTGAAGCTCTTAGTTAATACTAAGACTGGGGAAATGAGGGAGATCAGGTTGGATGACTCATGGAAGAAGGTCTACTCTATTGGGTTTAATATACCTAGTAAATGGTATCTACTAAGTGTGAATGATATAGCATAAGGCTAGACCTAAGGAGAAGAAGGATATGTGGATGAAAAGGTAGGACTAGATGAAATTATACTAATTTACTTTGTTCTATAAAAGGATAATGATAGGTGGATTAAGAATTCATTCTTATTTTTCTAAAGTAGCTAAGGATTCTATAATGAGATGAGGAATGGGAGTGGAACAAAAAACTTAATGTCTTAACTTATGCTAATATTAGATTATGTGATAATGGTGGGACTGAATGCTCTTACCCTAGGGAATAAACCATGCCAAATAAGACCTTTTGTCTTGATAAGGGTCATCCAAAAGAGATTAGGTAAAATCCAAGGAAAAGCATATGTGTTTGTTCAGGAAATGGCTTGTAATTTATGATTGTTATAATGTTAAAGTAAGGGTTTGTAGAATATGCTTGAACTAATAGGAAAGGCTTGGGTGGAATGTAATTTCTTACATGTGTTGGTAATTATTTGGGTATTATATAGGGATTTCATGTGTTAGCAAGGCTTTTAGACACCATTTTTATTATTTTTGGCTTTTCTTGGTTTTATGGTAATAAATGTTTGTTTTTTGAAAAATGAAATGATGAAAGTAAAATAATGAAAAATCTAAAATTAAATGCAATCAAAAATGATTTTTTTAAAAATCTTTCTCCAAGTTTTATAATGCATTCAAATAAAGAGAGAAGGAACCTATACTAATGTGCAAGATGTTGATTTTTACTAGCTTTGTTTGTATACAAACTAGATGATGGTGTTTTTGTTTGTTTTGTATGGAATAGACTAAGTATGTAGACTAAATATAGATATGAAATAAATGTAAAAATAATTATGATCTAAAACATAAACAATGCAACACTTTATTTTTATTTTTTTTAATTTATAAATAAAATAGATTGGCTTTTCAACTTCTCTAATCTGTTGAAAACAAACTTTTTGAATGAATTGCTAAGATGGAAACAAGAAATGAAATTTATACTTTTTGTAAAGAGGATAATGGCCATTATTTAAACTCACTAGAAGTAAATAATATTGTAAATTTACTACATTTGTTTATGCACCTATGGTTGTCTAAATTCCTATGATTGCCTAGGTGATCATTTAGAATTCAATAAACTTGTTTAGATCTTGAAAATGAGATGTTATATTGTCTAGAAATGACATGAGAATTTTCTAAGATATTCATATAATGATTGGTGAAATATTTTTCTAATTGAAAGGAATCTAATCTACTAGGATGAAAGTATAAAAGTAAAAGCTAACTATATTTTTTTAGCAAAGATAAAGGAAAATAAATGTATATCTTTCCTTATCAAATTTGTTATTTCCCTAAATATTGAAAGTAGTCTTATTGAAATAACAACTACAGTAATCTAATCTAATAAAGAAATAAATTTTGGAAATAAAAGAGGAATCCAACTTGACTAAGACATAGATTAGTTGGATTTCATGTCATGTATTTGATAATATAATCCTTAGTATGTTATCTCCTTATGTTATTATACAAATTATGGAAAATATCTATCTAGAGGATGTACAAGATCTAAAACAAGATGGGAAAATGAGGATTCACAACCATAAATGGAGATACAATTAAATAAGTCTAACTAATGTCCTAGATTACAAACTATGAATTACTTACACCAACACTTCTTCACTTGTATAAGTGTATTCAACTTAAAAATAATAGAGGATAGAGCTTTAGTAATTTTATTAGAATTATGGGTGCAAAATCTTCATAATAACAACTTCTAATGGTAATTTTTGGATCTAAAATGTGGCCAAAATTGGCCTTATTATAGAAAGAGTTGGGGGTTTACATGGGGGAGTTCAACTAAGTCCAATGGGGATTTAAACTTGATAAGAATAGATGATGATAAAAATAGAAGACGGTGATCTAAGCCTAATTGGAAGTGAACCCAATGTGATAAAAATAAGAAATGCAACACTAGTCATACAAAATGTGTCAAAATTGAAGTTATGGGAGCTAATTTTGGAAGATGTTTTAAAGGGGGGGAAACCACCACTTTATGCAGGGTGAGTTGTGAAACCATCAATTACAGTGAAAAATCTACTACTATAAAGTATTAAACCACCCTTATTTTAATACCAACTACCACTTAATTTTTAAAATACCACCTAAGTTATAAATCTGTCATGGTAGTTGTGTAATAGAAGGGGTAGTTCTATAATAGAGAGGGGAGGTTCTGTCACCTAGAGTGGTAACTTTGTCACACATGGATAATTTTTAAAACAAGGTGAAAGAAGATGTGAAAGTAAAAACAAAGGGGACCAAATGGGGTCAAGGGAGGAGTAGGGAGGGAGAGGGAGAGAAAATAGCTATAGGGTGCTCTATGGAGCATAAAACATGATATCACTACATCATCATTATATTTTTGTCAGAAATGTCACACTATGTAAATTTTGGGTGCATATAGAAACCATTAGGATTTATAGTATCAGTCAAATATAGATCATATATAAATCCCTTAGGAAGATATTAGTGAAGAGGTGTGTGTTTTACATGTGGATACCCTAATCACTATTCATGTGATTATCTTCTTGAACCATCAATTTAAAATACATAAAATTCCCTGATGTTAGAGTAGATAGCAAGGGATGTGGGTTAAGGACACATGATTTATGCAATGATGGATTACCATCAATATAAACACTAGTAAAAAATCATTGATACCACAAGTATGATTGATGGATTTTATATATTAGTTGTATTTTATTTTGGAGCTTCAAATTCCTTTATTTCCCCTTCTATTATGGACCATTATGGGTTATTGGTTGTTAGGTAGTTATAAAGTTGGGTAGTAGAGTTGGCCTGAAGGGCAAATATTCTTGTTATCTCCTTAGTGAGAAATTATATGTTAAAACTTGGTGAATTTCCCACCATGGTATATTTTCACATTATACCCTTAGACACCTATGGGGTTGTATTAGGAATGGACTAAATTATGTCTCATAAATCCAAGTTAGATTATCATGACAAGGTTTTAAAGTGTGTAGATGAGTTTGTAACTCCTATGATGATATCTATATTTAAGAGACTTATTTACCTTCATGTGATTTCTGTAATGCATCTCAAAAAGATCATAAGGAAGGGTTGGTTGTTATTTTCCATCATGGTAATTGATAGGTTAGATGAGTTAGAAAATGATTCTCTCTATGACCATCCCATTTTTTTGTATTTTTTGATGTATTTATATATGGATTGATAGGTATTCCCCCTCTTAGAGATATTAATTTTTAGATTAACAAAAAACTAGGGGCTGATCCCATCTTGAAATCACCATATTAGATGACCACACCTAAGTTGTGTAAACTCAAAATATAGCTTGAGAAACTTTTAGATAAAGGTTTAATTCATCCTATTGTGTTCCCGTGGGGAACACCAATCATATTCATGAAGAATAATGTTTGATCCCTTTGATTATGGGTTGATTATCATCAATTGAACAACGTAATGATTAAGAATAACTATCCATTGCCTAGAATAGATGACTTTTCTGATTGGATGTGAGAAGACAAGGTTTTATCCAAAATTGATTTGAAATTTAGATACCATCAACTACATATCATAGATTTTGATATTCACAAAAACTATGTTTAGAATGTGGTATGGGAATTATGATAATATAGTTGTATCATTTGGGTTGACAAATTCCCCAATAGTGTTCATGAGTCTTATAAATGGAGTGTTCTACACTTACTTGGACCATTTTGTGTTAATATTTATTGATGATATTTTAATATATTCATAAATGAGGAAGAACATAAGGACCATTTGAGACAAGTTTTATAGGTTTTGAGATAAAACTAGCTATTTGACAACTTAGAAAAGTGTTATATTATGTAATCTAATGTGCAATAACTTGGGCACATCATTTCAAGGGAAAACATTTATGTATACCCTTACAAGATTCATACCATTATGGATTAGTTGGTGCCCATAAATTTTTAGAGGTTCACAGATTCATGGGTTTGATAGGTTATTATTGTCACTTTGTGGATAAATTTTCTTGAATTATGAATACCATTACTTCACTTTAGAGGAAAGGAAATAAGTTTATGTGGATAATAAAATGTGAGGAAACATTTTAGTTATTGAAAGAGTGGCTCATTTGTGAACCTATTTTGGTTTTACCAAATCCTATTTGGGAGTTATTCATTTGTATAGATGCATAAAATAAAGGATTAGAAGTTGTAATGTTGTAGGAGGGTAGAGTTATAGAGTATTAATATCATAAACTTAAAGACCATGACTTGAAATACTACATGAATGATATGTAACTTTTAGGTATAATTCATGCTTGAATAGGGTGATAACACTTCTTGCTCAATCATAACTTTGTTGTTGGAGAGTTATCAATGATGTCATGGTGATTCCATGAAGATATCTTGGTGAGTGGATGAAGTGATTTGATAGCCTAAGTAATAATGACAAAGTGTGAAATGTACCTATTCTAGTATGCTTGAAGAAGGCTTGGTTGATCTTCAAAATTTTCTTGGTTTGGGATGTTTAGGGATGATTATAAAGTATTGAGCATGTATATAAAGTCCCTAAGATGTTTTCTAAGCTTTGATTTATTGTGTGCATGAGTGGATTTCATCTAGTTGATCATTGTGTTCATCTAGACATGTTTATCCAGTGGTAGAAAATTTGAGTAGGTAGTTTGATGACATCATCATTGCCACATGGGAATGAGTCAAGGGTATTTTTTCATATGTTTGTGATCACATTAGTCCCTAGTTGTTATATGCCATATCTCAAGTCATGCATCTAAGTACAATCAAAGATATGAGGGTGAAAAGTTGGATTCTTAGTTAGAATTCACTAAGTTCCCATAGCCAAATTTACAAAAGGTTCAAGAAGAGCCAAGTAAGCATGTTGATGAGGTTAAAATTTACATTCATGGAGGTGTCAGGACAAAATGATCATATGAGTTTGTTCATTTTTGTGCCTAGTTTATTTTCACTAGATTTTAGATCATGTGATGAAGCACATCAAAAGATATGCATATGCAAAGTTGGGCTCTCAAGGAGTTTGACTATGTTTTTCCATACTTATCCAATTTTTTAATGTGGAAATAAGATTTGAGTGAACACTTTGATGGTGGCATATATTTCACATGTGAAGATGTTAAGAGAAACTGATTATATGGGTTTGTTCAGTTTTGATTATAGTTGATTTTTACCAAATTTTAGATCATGCACTAATGCATGGAAAATTTTATGGAAGAGAAAATTTGGTATCCCAAATAAATTCTAAGCATAGTTGGCTCTGTGATAGAATATTTTGAAAAGGCATTTTAATGGAATTATATCCCACACATGCAAAGGATTAAGGACCAATGTGTCACATGGTTAGATTTTACTATGTGAGGATATCATCTGGTCTAAATTTGAGATAATGCAAGTAAGCACATAAGAAGTTATTGAACTAAAAATTTGGCCTTCTAGGCATATTTAAAGGGTCCCCATAGTCATTTCTGCACAAGTTAAAGTTTAATCAAGATCGATAATGCACATTGCTTCAATAATCTAGGAAGAATAGAAATGAGAAAAGGTGCATGATGTTTAATGATTGAGAAAAGGTATAAGTTAAGGATACAATGTTGATTAGGTGTTCATACAAATTGATTAAATGGTGAGCATTTCTAGTTAAATACCTGGTTGATCTACAGAGATCGATAGAGTGTGTGGAGTCAACATTATAATATTACATGAGATGAGGTCAACATGATTGAGGTTTAACATATAAGCTTTGGTGTCTATACATTAAAGATAATAAAATATTGGCAGTGCATATTTTATCTAAGTATCAAGGACACAAGATGATTGCAAAGTTTCTAAGGTTTAACTATGACTGTTGCCATTTAAATATTTGAATTTAACATAGGAAAAAAATAGAGATGTGTATTTTATCTATATATTTAAATAAAATTTAAATTTTCTATTAATTTAAAAATAAAATATTAAGAGGAATCCATAGTACATCTAATTAACCTAATTTGAAAATCCAGAAGTGTGTACAGTCCAATATATTAATCCTAGAAGTTGACTGTGTGTTCATGCTTGTTTTGTAAGTAACCCGAGAAGATGTTTGAGCTTGTGTTGATGTTTCTTCAATGTCTCATGATAAATTCTATAATTGGGAGTGTTTTATATTCCATGAGGATTCTCTATGTGGATTTTATAAGTGTGATTAATCTATCTTGATTATGAATAATGCTTAAGAAGTTGATTGTATGTTCAGCAATAGTGTTTCTGTGTATAAGGTCTCTATTTAAGTTGTTTGAAAATATGTATATGTGAGATAATATTACCATGATAATTTACATATGATGAAGGGGACATAAGGAATGGACCCATGAATTTTTAACTAGTCATATATTCTTATTTTGTTTGATGATGTGCTAAATGGGTGAATAGGTCTCTTTGAGACCTATAAGAGCTACAAGGGCCTTATTAAAAGTTGTAGCTACTTAAGGATGACCCATAGACACTATGGATAAAATATGAAGATTATATTGAGTTGTGTATTCATGTGTGAGATGCATTAAGGCCTAAGGCATGCCTAATGGCTTACCAAGGTGTTGATTATCAATATTTCTCTATAAATAGTAAAAGCAAAGTTGGTGATTTTGATATTTTGAGAGCTCAACATGAGAGATAAATGAGAGAGTATTATGTATGTGATTTTTAGAGTGAAGGAGGAGTAGATTTCCCTAAGGTTGAGTTTAATATAATAATAGATTGAGGACTTTTTGTATGACTTATAGGCCATAATTCTATTGACAAAATAGTGTTCTTACAAATTGAGAGTGAGTGAAGGTAAAGAGTGATAAGTAGAGGTCCATAATTAGGTGTTATAGACATAAATTTAGAGGTGTATGTGTTGATAGGTGTTTTTATGTATTCTCATCATCTAAGGTGGTTGTATCCTCCTTGTAAGGTGAAACTTAAAAAAAAAGTCTAGTTTTTGTTACAACTCAGCTAGACAACTATGGCAGCACCTTATGGGATTGAAGTCTTACTAAATTGGGATTGTAGTTCCTTGGTCATTTGTAGATGGTATAAATTTAATATTTTTATTATAATATAGTATTCCAATTTTAGGTTCTAGTGGATTTTCTCCTCTAAGAGGGTTTCTCACATATGTCATATGTTATGTGATTGATCTTACATTGTCTTTCTTTCTCATTGATATGAATGTTGTGTATGATTCATGAATGATTTTGGTAATTTATTAATTGTTTGCAAAGATCATAATTAAAGTTGGGATTTTTTTGGGCTCATTGATTCACCCCCTCTTAGTGATTGTACCTCTAACAATTGGTATCGGAGTAGGTCCTTTATGAAAATTTTAACCACTTGAAGGTGATCAAAGATACAATGATTGACAAAGAGGTTATGCCATGTAATCAAGACAATATATTTTATTTATCAAAATTTAATAGTGTGAAATCACAATTGAAAAATCTAAAGGTAACAATCAAGAATTTATAGGTCATAATGAATAACTATCTTGATCAAAGGATTGAACAATATGAAAATAAAGTCATGAATTACTCAGATGTGCTCTTATCTAAGGAAAAAAAGGATTTCAGTTCCACAAAAAGGATTAAGAATGTAAATCTATTAAGTGGTAATGGTCAAGAGAAAATTTGATCAAACATGAACAATATCTTCAATGGGTATTGGTTCTCCTATAATCAATTTGGTAATAGATATAAGTATTGTGTTTTCTCTCTAGAGATTAAAAGGTATCTCATATGTTACAACTATATCCAACAAGGTCACATAGCCAATAAAAAAAATAGAGCCTTTTGTAAAAAGGATATACAAGTCATTAACACTATCAAATGGTTCAAGGAAACCAAGTTTAAAGAATAAAAGAAGTAAAATCCAAGAAGATCACCAAAAGAGGAGTCATTGTTTGTTCAAGTAGCTTTACATACTCAAGAGGATAAGAACAAGAGATGGTGCATAGATAGTGGATATTCAAATCATATGATAACAGATAAGAGCAATTTTATCTCTCTCAAAAGGACCAACTAAGGTGTAGTTAGTTTTGGTGACAACAAATCTACTAACATATTCAACAAAGCTACGATGATTATGGATAATGGTCATACTATAACTGAGAATGTCTTATATGGATAATGTTTGAAACATAATTTTTTAAGTGTGAGCCAAATGTGTAAGCAATAAAATGTTGTAACTTTTCATGATGATGTTTGTGAAATAAAAAAGGCAAAATCTAGCAGATTAATTGCAAATGTTCGCAAAATAGATAACAACATGTATGTATTCCATGAATACAAGAAAGAAGAGTGATTCATAAGTCAATTAGAATAAATTTGGCTTTGTCATAGAAGGCTTGGACATATAAATTTTGATAATATGATAAAAATTAGGTCAAAGGGGTTGGCAAGGCATATGCCTAAGATTTTTATGATTCCTCATTCTCTTTGTGAGGCATGTTTTCATGGAAAGAAAACTAAGAGAAGATATGAAACCAAATAATTATCCACTACAGAGCCTTTGGAGTTGATCCACACTGATCTATGTGGACCTATGAGAACTCAAAGTATTTAAGGTAATAGTTAATTCATGCTTCTAATTGATTATTTTACTAGGATGACTTGGATATTCTTTATTAAATTAAAACAAGAAGATTTTGTAAAATTTTTGGCATTGAAAGCTCTTGTGGAAAATGATAAAAGTTCAAAAATCAAGTGTGTGAGATCAAATAGAGGAGGTGAATTTTAGTCTCATAAGTTCAATTATTTATTTAATGAACATGGGATAAGAAGACAATATTTAATTGTTAAAACACCACAATAGAATGGTGTGGTTGAAAGAAAGAATAGAATTATTGTTAAGATGGGTAGAAACCATGATTCAGGATGCAAAATTATCATATGGCTATTGGGAAGAGGCAACCAAGACTTCTATGTATATCCTAAATAGGTGTCAAATTAGAGTAAATGGTAATAAGACTCCTTATGATTTATGGAAGAATAGAGTGTCTAATGTCAAACATTTCAAAGTGTTTAGGATTAGGTGTTTCATAAAAAGAGATGAATATAATCTTGGCAAATTTGATTCAAGATCTAATGAGGCCATATTCTTAGGTTATTCTTATATCAATACTATCTATAGATTCTTTAACAAGAGAATTTACAAGATTTTTTAAAGTTCAAATGTAAGGGTAGATGAGATAAGTAGAGTCAAGAAGCCAAAATTGTAGGTAAGTGACTCAATTCAGAATATTGTTGCAAACAATGATGAGCTTGTTGGTTCTTAGTTTTACACCTCTCTATCTTGGCCTTACACAATTGAATAAAATGGAAATCAATGATGAGAAACCTAATAGAATGTCATTGTAGTTGGGGGAGGATTTGGCATCTTGAATGGACCAGACTAAGAAATTGACTGAGGAACACTTAAAAAGGGTATGGTTAGCTCCCTACTACTTTTGTATCTACTTGAACCAAGGTGAGAGAACCTATGGGGTAGATTTCTCACATGGAGGGATTTTATAATTCAATCTCCATGGGGATTATTGGAATAAGGAAAAAATATGGCCAAAGCATAATCACATATACATACTTTACCCATGAAAGGTTATCACAAAAAATTCACAAATGCTCTATGTCGTATACAAGCTACTAAAGATAGATGAAATTATGATTACAATCTTCATTTCATAAAATATTCAATATTAAAAGGAAATAAGCAAAAGATTTCAATTCTAGGATTTAAAGTGAAAACTACAAACCCATTCCAAATAGGTAAGATCTTATGCATTTGTAAGTAAATTAACAATTGCAATATGTAATAAAGTGTGTTATTATAAGTTATAATAGGTTAGGACAAGTTTATAGTTGATTATAGAATGGAGGGTGGTGCATTGGTGGCTTCTAAACAAAAAAGTATCTAGAAGTATTTCATGATAATATTCCTTAGTAAAGATGTAGAAAAAACTTCAAATGTAAGACATTGATAAACACTAGATGATCCCTCAGAGACTAGGACATACACTAAAAACTAGAATCTCAAATACTCTCTCCTACTAACTTTATGAACCCAAGGTGCCCTTAAAAAGGTATTCATCAACACATTTATGAATGTAATTGTAGAAAGGGATTTATAAATAAGGTTCATACTCAAAATGACAACCAATAATGAAAAAAGACCCAAATATCTAATTAGTAAAAATTGTAAAACATGTTATTACATTTAATTAGCAGGATACAATAAAAAACCAAAAATATTGTCCAATGTTTTGGAAAGAAATATTATAGACATCATTACTTTAGAATGTTGCCATGGGGATAAGCATGATGAGATTTACCTTTTGACAAGGGAGATATAGACATGCTCTCAATTTTTTTTAATGGTTGTACATATGCAACCACCTTAGCAAGGGAGACAAAATCTACACATAACAAATGACCCCAGAAAAATTCTAAAGAACCTAGACTTAGAGGAAATGGTTGCCTAAAAATGACCTATATCAACCAACATCTAACAATAATCAACCACCTTTAAATATAATATAAATTCTTTATTTATACATTTATAAATCTGGAACTGTGGGTCATAACTTGAAAAAATTGTATAACAAACTTTTCAAGTCTCGTCAAGAAGCTCCCAACCAAAAAATGCCCTTTTTGCTACACTTGAGATCTTCATCAATTTTAAAGACAAATCATTATTGTAACTAACTCTATAAGGAATGATGAGAACTTAAAACTACCTAGAGCATATCATTTGATCTTTTGGTTTGAAAATTCCTTTCACATGAGCCTAGAGGGAGGATATTCATTTATGGAGCTAAATAGATTTTATCTTGATGTGGAACTGCTTGAAGATCCCCTTGATCACTTACCTGTATAGATGGAGGGGAAAATAATTTGAAAAGACAAATAGATTTTGTCATCATTCATAACTTATTTATAAATGATTTCTTGTTAATCAACTATAAATCATGGATACTTCTAGACATGAAATCTCTTTTTTATGCATACTAAGTAAAATCCCATTACATGTAGTTATGTCTTAGGAGTTGATCTAGTTGTGACATGAAATAGAAAAAGATCCAAAATCATGATTTTGGAAATATTCACTCTGGAATAGCTATTAAACATTATTCTATGCTACTACTCATTTCCACATCCATGTAAAAGTCATCAATTTTAACTTTAACCTAGACACTTGTCATTTCCTCATGTATTCTATGCCCTTTAAAAATTATATCTTGTCTCATACCATTGGATCTTCACTTATTAATAAAACACAAACCATAGATATTTTAATGAGATGTTCAATCTATAATTAATGGCACATATTTGTACCACTTCTCACTTTTACATTTTCCCATGGGATCTCTATCTTTTCAACCTTGATTATGCATCATTAGATGTAGCTAGGGTAAACAAATGTGATGAATTGGATCATGATATAATGGGTGGAGTGTTATTGTATATTTCCTCTTCCTTATCCCTAAAGATATTCTACTTAATATCCCTATGGGCTTCCTATGTGCCTTGCAGATAATTGCTACTACTTTGACAATATTCATGCCACATGGAAATGTTTCACTTGATATTTAGGTACTATTAACTTATCAACTGATATCTCACACTATCATATCTGTTGTTCCCAAAATGAGCTTCGCTCATTTTTGCAAATGACCCCCTACGAAACTTGTCAGTTTTGTCTTGTCTTTTTCTGCAAGGGCGGCAAAAATCACCGCCCCTGCACTTTTTCTGCAAGGGCGGCGAAAATAGCTGCCCGAAAATCTGCACTTCATCATTTTCCATGCAAGGCATTAATGGCCCTACGCGGCGGGTGGTTGGGGTTGGTTTTTCAACCTTTATAAACCATTTTGGGCCTCATTTCTTCTCACTACCTCTTCCTCTCCCCCTACCTCTTGCACCTGAGCGCTCCAAGTGACTTTGCGACGTGCCAACTCACGGATCCGACTTCGTGGTGCGCGCGTCTTCCAGGTAGGGTTTGTTTTTAAGTTTCATTTTTATTTTTTGTATGTTTTTGCATTTTCTTCCCTGTGGCCTAGAAATGGCGGCATTTCCTTGCCACCATTCCGCCCCTGCTTTCCTCAAGCAAGGACAACATTTCCTTGCTGCTGTTCTCTCTTCTTGCAAGGGCGGTGATTTTCGCCGTCCCTGCTCTCTTCTTGCAAGGGCGGCGATTTTCGCCGCCCCTGCTCTTTTCCTTCTTTTTTCTTCAACTCCCAGATTTTTTTTTTGGGGTTGTCCTTTTCGAGCTTTTTCTTCCTCATTTTCCATCTCTTAGCCCATCCTGACCTATTTAAGTGACCTCCTATAGCCTTTGTCACTTGAATTGCTCTCCCCGTCTCTCACTCTCCATTTGACTATGGCTGCAGCTCCTTCAGCAAGCTCCTGCACGCCTGCCCCCATTCAAACGAGATCATCCCCCATGATGGAAGCATCTCCTTCAAAGGTGAAGAAGATGAAATACAGATACCAGGGTGTCTTCCCGCTCACAGCGATCACCTCGAATGTCGACGACATTCGAGACACTGAGATCAGCCACGTAGATATGGCCGAATTCCTGGTACAAACCAAAGCGACCAATCCCAGCACTGGGATAATGAAGATTATCAAGAGTAACATCCACCTGGTGGCTGCCTTCCCAGTAGAAGCTCATCATGCAGAATTCATCCTTCAATGCGCGCACTTCTACGACAAAGAGACCAGATCAGTCTCAGACGCCAGTGGCAGCATGATCATTCGGTTGGACCCCGAATTTATCGACAAAGTCTTTTTATGTCCACTAGCCACCGAAGTGACCCAAATCGACTTCGAGAATGCGTAGAGGGAGTATGACAAAGACCTCGAGAGGGCAAAGAGGGTCATAAACCATAAGTGGTTAAAAACCCCAAGGACCGGCCTATCCAGATGGCCAAAAAGCTTCCCCAGAAGCGACTTCATTGAAGAAATTGGTGACTTAATCACCCTTCTCAGCAGAGTACGGGGCCTCCCGTCTTCTTCACAATTCCATGAATGGATGTATCCGTTCATAAAGATCATTCTACAAGGCAAACAGGTCATCTTCTGGGGAGAATAGATTAGCAACGCTATTCACAAGCAGCTGACTAGGGTACAAACCTCCTTCAAATTCTACATGACCTCGTACCTGGTCTACATAGCTGCTGCCATGCGATCTTTCCCGGGCCTAACCACAGAGGGGGATAGGAAGACCACCCCGATCTATTCATACTATCCACAGCTGACACTTCAAGGATCGACACGTCATTTCAGGTGAGTGAATGATGCATTCTTTGCCGTATTTCTATGTCTCTTCGATCCTCAACTAGAGCAGAAGAGAATGTCAGACGAGGTTTGGACAGTAGTGAACAGTTTTGGCTGCATGTTCCTCCAGTTCCCTACATTTTCTTATCTACGGGTGGGTTTCTTCCAAGGATACCCTTATATGCTCCCCAGATTCCCTTCAAACAGGTTGGTTCTAATGGAGCTTTGCTGACAACTGGCCGTCGTACACTCAAAACAGATGGAGCTTAAGAGACCTAGTTTCAAGTTTCCTATCCAGATTGGCAGATTTTCCATTGCTACATCGACTAAAGCCAAGGTTATGGAAACAGAGATGCAGATGGTTACCATCAAACCTTTCAAAAGATGGGAAAAATTTGATTACAGAGGAGTCAGGGAGACGATTCGAAGGAAGACTCAGTTTCACGAGCCTATGATTGAGGACATCTGGGTAGATATAAGGACAGCTGAAGAGATAAGAAAGATGGACTATTGCTGCCTCACGCTAGATCAGATAGAGTACCTCGGGCTTGCAGAGATCCCTTCAGGATTGATTGACGATGGAAATATAGTGAACAACAGATATCTGACAGAGGTCGCTGGTTCTCCTCTTCCTCCGATCAACTGGTCTCAAAAAGAGCTGACTTCTCTAAGGAAAAGATTCGAACCAGTATTGGCTAACACCAATAGTTGGTTGGCAGCAAATGGAATCACCCTAAAAGAATTCATTATAGGGTTAGAGGCCGAATATCAAGCAGAGATGAAGAGAAAGGCAGAAAGCTGAACCAAAAACAAAGACGACGTCCCTTCATCTTCTAGACCTCACAAGCCTAGGATCGTCTTTGTATCCAAGAAACCTAGGTCAGAACAAAAACCTGAGGCAACAGTCGAAGGAACCACAGAACGAAGTCCCAAGGTACAGGCAGCTCAACTGATGGGGTCAACAGAACAACTTTCAGAACGACCAGGTGTTGGGTCTCCAACCTCAATGGAACACGTGCGGCCGATCTAGGGCTCCTCTCCTCCTCATCAATCTCCTTCGGTGCCCACTTTCCCTATCTCTCCCATTAGTGTTCCATCTTTCGGTGCTGCTTCTCCTTCCAAGGTGGTTTTTGGTGATCCACAAGATCCTTCAGCAGGTTCCCCTCGCTCTTCTGCATCCATTCCAAGTTTATCATCTCCATCTTTCAACCTGCCATCAAGCCCGGTGCCTAATCCTGAATCAACAGTTGACACAGTCTCACCGGTCACTCCAACTACCACTACTGTCACCACCAGTAGCGTGGAGGCCGCTACCGTGACACCAGCAGAAGCAACTATTGTTACAATAGGCACTTCTCTCCCGTCGTGGATGTCTGCTTTCACACCAAAGAGAAAGAAAAGGGCCATCTCCCCAGAAGAATTCGATTTCGGCAAGATTGTGCCGGCCAGAACAAAGGCTCCCAAGAAACCAAAGATCCTTTCCAAGTTGGTCGAGGAAAAGGGGCAGAAATTTCTGGAAATTGCCAAACCCCCACAGGACGCAACCCTTGAAGGTTTTGAAATGAGCAGTTATTCCTTTTCTCGTGTTGAACTAGGAAAGGTTACACACGAAGGTGCGAAGAGTGATCTTCAGTCAGCAATGGACATTATGGTCCAAAAATTTGACAAAGAAAAAGAGATGAAAGATTTTTATAAAGCCAAGGCTGAACAGTTAACGGCAGTAATCAGAAGATTCACCATCCCACCTGAAGCAGCAACTCCAGAGGCCTTTTCAGTGGATGATTCAGTTATTCAGAAAGCTGAAAAGACTTATTTAAAGGGAAAAGTAATGGAGGAATATATTGACCGAATACATAATCAAGGAATCTCTCTGCTGTCTGAGGTTGTAGAAAGAACAGGGAAAATGAAGAGATTGAAGGCTCAAGTAGACAGTTTTGTTTCTCTCACCTCTCAAGAGATTAATGGCTTGGAGAAAGATCTCAGCAGATGGAAGGAAATGGAAGGTCTAAAAAAGAGTACCCTGATATCTATCGGAGTTATCCCCAACAAGGATTCATATGTTGAGATCAAAGAGACGATGATTTTTAGGATCCAGGTACTCAAAGATCTAATTGATGATCTCAAAGCTTTTAAAGAAGCTAGTGATAAAAGTGACCTGAGCTTGTTGAACAAATTAGAAGAGCTACCCTGCGACTTGACCTCTAAGGATCATCAGTTCCTTCCAGCAGATGAAATGATTCAGAATTTTGAAGGGATGATCCATAAGGATTTCAAAGGAGCATCTTTTTCAATGACTTCGGTTGATAGCATTCTGGATGCTCAGTTGACTCTGGAAAATTTAAGATCCAGGTTAACTGGCCATTATAAAGCCATCACATCATTAAAAGATGCATTGATCAGAGCAAGGGTCATCTCCAACCACGCAGTTGCACCGGATAGCATCGGGATCCAGGCATCAATCACCATGTACGATGCTCATCTGAAGAAGTCCAGTGGCAAGAACTGACACTTTCTCTCTTTCTTCTTCTATCCTTATGCATTTTTGTTTTCTACAGAATGCATGTAATTTTGTAAAATGTAATTACGAATAAAATATTTTGGAAAATATCTAAAAGTCAAAGATGAGTCATCTTTGACCAAGATATTTTGTATATTTTATTATTTTGTTTTTGAGGATTTTCTCCCTATAAAAAGCGGAGACCTCATTTGTGTATGGATCTTGGAAAAATTGAGAGCAAACACTCTGCTGAAATTGAAGCAACTTTTGAGACTTTGTGCTCAAATTTATAAATCATATTTTGTTGAATGAATGAGAAGCAAGTGATTTCAGACTTTGTGTTGAAGTTATCTGTGTCATCTAGGAAATAGTTTCTTATGTACTCTTTCCTGATAACCTCTTGTTTATCTGATTTAATAAGCAAAGTGAATGTGTTGATATTATCTGAGAGCGCCTCTAGAAGGTAGAAGATAGACTTTGTGCTGCTTTTATCTTTCAGATTCATTTATATTTTGTAGTTTCAGGTGAAGACTTTGTGCTTCATTTTACTCTACAGTTGTACTTGCTCCGAATCGGTGGAAGAAGCTACGAAAGACTTTGTGCTTGCGTGAGCATTCTTGAGTACTTTATTACTTCAGGTAATCTCTTGCTCTTCGTTTGATACCATTCCTGAAAGAAGAGGAGTGTTGTTAGCTTTAGACCAGGGATTTTCCTCTTTCGTCCTTCATACATTACTTCTGAAAGAAGAGAAGTAGATGCTGTTTTACCCCCCCCCCAATGTGTTATTTTCTGCTTAATTATATATATATGCTTATAGCACACAAATACTGATAGGGAACCTCCCCTTGATGAGAGGAGAGATTCATCTCGTCTAGATCTGGTAAACCCATACTATTCATAGTGTAAATCTCCCTTATGCTGTGGATGATATCCCCATTTTACCATCAGTTAGTTGATGACAAAATATTCACCCAATAGTTTTTTGGCAACTCCGCTGGGGACCCAGATGTGCAGTCTGAAACCTCAAGTTTTAGATTGAAGTAGTCCCTACCCTGCTCCATTACGTAATCTGGCGACTCCATTTCATGTCTTACCCATTATCATTTTAGCTTTACTAGTTGCCTTCATTATATTATCTGGTTTGCAAAACCAGAGCTGCTGGGAAGAACGCACATCTTGGAGCCTCAAGCTTCAACTTGAAGTAGTTTCGGTCCCGTTTTTGTTTTAAAAATTTGGCAACCCCACGCTATACCAAAAGTCAGAGATCTAAGGGTGTTGTTGACCCTGTGTTTGAATTAACGCAACAAAGTAATTTTGATCTGTTTCCTCCACCTGCTTCTCTTCGACGGTCTAAGAGCTTTCCTTCTAGCGTTGTCAAGTCACCAACACAAGGTAGAACCCTTTTTCCAGCTGTCAATCGCCGCCTACCTATAAACCCTCCACCAAGGCTCGTTATCCCACCTTTTCACCCTCTTATCACTATGGCTCAAGGCCCGTGGGGTAATTCCTTCGGCCCTCTTAATTTAACCCCACCTCTGCATGAACTACCTCATAGTTCTAGAAAAAATTTTCCTAAGTTCTTTGGAGATGGAAAGGTTCATCCCGACGAGCATATTGCTGCTTTCTCCATAGCATGTGGCGTAATTGGTGTCGATTTTGAAGATGTAGCGGTGAGACTTTTTGTAGAGACTTTGCAAGGTGCGGCTGCGGATTGGTTCTATCACTTGCAGGTTGGGTCAGTGACTGACTGGAATACACTAAAGTCCATATTTGAAGCTCGATTTAAGCCCGCTGAAGATGCACATGCTTTGTTAGCTCAGCTAACACAGATGAAAAAAGAATCCCAGGAACCCATGAGGGATTTCATGGCCAAATTCAACAAGTTGAGGAACCGGATTCCGACTGTGGCTCAGCCCACGCCGGAAAATCTCAAGTGTTTTTTCATCAACTCGCAGCTTCCTGAAGTAAGCTTCCTGTTAAGGTGAGTTGGCCCTATGGACCTAGCATTGACTCAAAATTTGGCTACTGAGATTGAGGATGATCTTATCCTAGCAGGCAAAATCAGGAAAGATTCTGGTAAAAACAAATACCCCTCACCTGCTGAAAGTTCCTCCACAGGCACTACTGATCCTATGGTGCAAAAATTAACAAATGAACTGATTGCTTTAAAGAGACAAATCGCTCAAGGCCCGTCTGCCCCTACCTATCGAGATGCACCCAGGAGGACATTTCAGAATCAGCGATATCAAAATAATATTGCCTGAACCCAAGGACAATCGAATCGCCTACCTCCCCCTTCAGGGAGATTAGCCATTGAAGCAGCACCTACAAATTCAGCGGTTGGATACTTAGAAACTGAGCACGACCTTTCCTTTCAGCCGCAGCTGGATCAGTCGGGAAGTGCTAACCTCTTTGATGAACAGGATGAGGAATTAGCTGGTGACTCCAGTATCGGTTTCCTAGATTACCAAGATGAAACCGGACAACAAGGGGAAGATTCAAAGGAAGCTTATGCTGTCTTTACTAGGTCTCAAAATCAATCGGCTTCACGCACTGACAAAGGGAAAGCAGTTGACGAGCTCCGGCCAGCAATTTCCATTGCCCAACGTGGGACTCCATTACCTCCGCAATCAAAAGATCAGGTGACTCATAAAAAAGTAACTGCTCCCGGTCACTTAATATCTTCCCCTCCTACTACTCAGCCCGGTGAAGAACCTGTCAAGGTCCTTAATGAGGGGATTGCTCCTTTGTCTATTGCAACCACCTTTCAATCATTTGATATTATTGATCATGCTAAAAAAACTAAAATTCAAATGACGGAGATTGAGTATTTGAGAGCTAACCCAGAACAGCTTGATAGGTTAGCAGAATATGTTAAAAATAAAGCTGTCCCTATAGGACAAAATCCTTCGAAGGTTGTTCCAGATCTCCCCAAAGACAAACCAGCCCAAAATAATCTGGTTGTGACACCCCCAGTCGCTCCCGGAAAAATAGAACCTTTTTATGTCTCTCTGCTTATAAATGGTTTCAAACTGAGTAACTGCATTATAGACTCCGGGGCTTCAGATAACGTCATGCCTGCAAAAGTGGCAGACTCCCTCGGCCTGACTTTAACCAAAACTTTTGGGAGGTGTTTTTCCATGGAAAATAAGCAGGTTCCCCTCCTTGGCCAAATAAAAGATGCTCAATACGCTTTTGCGGCTTTTCCCGAAAAGTGAATCAAAATGACAGTTCTAGTGGCCGATGTCCCAGCATCTTACGGCATCTTGCTTGGACGGAATTTTTGTAAGGATGTTGGAGGTGAATTGAGCATGGACCTATCAGAGGCCAGGATTCCAGTTCAGGGTGTCATGAAGAAGTTGCTTCCTGAAAAAGAAGCCAGGTACGTAGTTACCCGTTCCACAGCACCCGAAGCGCAAATTTTATTCGAGTCATCAGGTATGGGCACTTATTTCTTATCCACTGACGAAATCCATGGCGCCCCGGAGGAAACTCCTACGGATAATGATTTAGGTTCGGTTTCGCCTAGCGCTAGAGGTGGAATGTCAAAACCAAATGAACACACAAATCAACCCTTTCCCCAGAATGGGGAAGTTTGTGGAGAAAAAACCATGTCTGATGAGTTATGGACCTTAGAGTTTGACGGCAGTTGCTCTTCTACTGGATCAGGAGCCAGAGTTGTGTTGGTATCCCCTCAGGGAGAGGTTATCCCTTTTGCTTATAAATTACAATTCAACAATACCAACAACACAGCTGAGTACGAATCCCTTTTGCTTGGACTACAGGCTGCCAAAGACAAAGGCATAAAGAAAATCCATGCCAAAGGGGACGCTGAGTTGATAGTGTATCAGATAAGGAACCTCTATCAGACCAAAAATGAGAGGTTGCACCATTATCGCAATCAAGTATGGGATCAGATTGAGTATTTCGACGCCTTCAATATCTCTGCCGTTCCGAGGGAATTCAATGATCGAGCAGACGCATTGGCTGTCTCTGCAACTCTCCTGATTCCCCATCCTGATTTCAAAGGAGATAAGTATACTATTGAGTTGGTTTTCTGACCAAGTGTACCAGACAATGTTGACCACTGGCAAATATTTAATGACGATGATCAAATCATCGCTTTCTTGGAGCAAAAAGACGCTTTCAAACAATTGTGTTTTGAAGGCTGCGAACCTCGGGAGTATGGACCAACCCCTGAAACCCAGACCCATACAGGTGAAGATTTGCTGCAGCTGAAGGGAAATAAAATTCCCAAAGGTTTAGTTTCCCTAGAGAAGCTGTTTGATGACCATGACCGGTTTGTCAAAAAACAACAAACGGATTCAAGTTCTTCTTCAGATTTTGATCAAATCAACTTGGGGACCAAGTATGACCCTAAGATGGTAAACATTGGGAAATGTTGCACTTCCAAGGAAAGATTTGAGCTTGCTAGTTTACTCTGTCAATATAGGGATGTGTTGGCCTATTCTTATGACGACCTGAAATCTCTCAGGCCACATGACGTCCGTCATGATATCCCCCTGAAAGCCAATTCTGTGCCTTATAAACAGAAATCCAGGCAATATAATCCAAAAATCTCAGATACTATTTTAGCTGAGATACAAAAGATGCTGGATGCTCAGATAATTTTTCCAATCCATCACTCAACATGGGTCGCTAACATAGTACCCGTCAGAAAGAAAAATGGTGAGATCCGAATCTGTGTGGATTTCAGAAATTTGAATCAGCTGTCCTTAAAAGATAACTACCCCCTCCCCATTATGGATCAAGTCCTACAGATGGTAACAGGTTCGGAAATGTTATCAATGCTTGACGGTTTTTCAGGTTATAATCAAGTGGAGGTCGGAAAAGCAGATCAACATAAGACAGCATTCACCACACCCTGGGGTACTTTCGCTTATCGCAGGATGCCTTTCGGTCTGATAAATGTAGGGGCTACTTTTCAAAGAGCTATGGATCTCGCTTTCAAAGATATAATGGGAAAATTCATTGTAGTATACTTAGATGATCTGACGGTATTTTCAAAACAGCGTTCTGAGCATGTTCACCATTTGCAAAGAGTACTAGAGCGCTGCCGTCAAAATGGCATCTCATTAAACCCAAAGAAATCCATTTTTGGAGTAACTGAAGGGAAGCTTCTCGGACACGTAGTGTCCCTGAGAAGGTATTAGAATTGATTTAGAAAGAGTTAGATCCATTCAGGAACTGACTCTACCTACCAGCAAGACTGCAGTTCATTCTTTCTTTGGAAAGGTCAATTTCCTTAGGAGATTTGTTCCTGAATTCGCCGAGAAAACCCGTCACATTGTCAACATGATGAAGAGCAATGCCACATTTAGATGGACCGTCGAAGGCAAAGCAGCGTTCAAAGAAATTAAAGAAGCAATTGTAGGGGCACCAATCTTGGTCTGTCCAGACTATACCAAAGGTTTCAAAATATATAGTTATGCCTCCGAGCATACACTATCAGCTATTTTGGTTCAGCCTAATTCAGAAAATGCAGAATCTCCTATTTCGTTCATGAGCTACCCACTCAAAAATCATGAGTTGAAATATTCCCTTATGGAGAAACACGCATACGCCGTGGTCAAGGCTGTCAAGCATTTCAGGTTTTATATCCTGAATTCTCACACTAAAGTCCTCGTACCAGATACAACAATAAAATCTATTTTGACTCAGCAAGAGTTCGACACAAAGAGGGGTAACTGGATTGCCAAAATTCAAGAATTTGATCTGGACATCAAACCAACCAAGCTCATACGGGGACGGGGCCTTTGCCAATTAATCGTAAACAACACTCCAGAGGAATTAGGAAATGAAGATCAAGATATTGAAAACGTGCCCACAGTTCTCTTTGTCGCTACTACTGATGAGTGGTTTTCTGACATTGCTTATTTCCTAACATATGGTGAATGCCCTCCACATCTTTCTTTTAAAAAAAAGCGGAATATTAAATTAAAAGCAGTTGGTTATGTTCTATGGGACCATGGTCTTTACAAAAGAAACCTGGATGGGGCATTTCTTCGTTGTGTTGATAAAGCTCAACAAGAAAGACTTTTAAAATCCTTCCACAATTTGGCCTGTGGAGGACATTTCTCTGCACCGATGACGGCACACAAGATTTTATGAGCAAGGTACTTTTGGCCTACGCTTTTTCAGGATGCCTACAAATGGGTACGAAAGTGTGAGCCGTGTCAGCAATTTGTCGAAAAACCCAAGCTACCTGCTTTTCCCCTCAGGCCGGTTGTGATCGATGAACCGTTCCAGCAGTGGGGTATTGATTTCATCGGTGCAATTAACCCATCTTCAAGCACCGGACATGATTATGTCCTCACCGCGACAGACTATTTTACTAAGTGGGTGGAGGCCAAACCAACTAAACATGCTACATCTGAAGTAGTATGCACCTTCCTCAAAGAAAATATCATCACCAGGTTTGGAGTTCCACTAAAGATTGTGACGGATAATGCGGCCTGCTTTTCGTCACATGAAATCACTCAATTTTGTTTCCATTATGGGATTACTTTGTCTCACACTTCAGACTATTTCCCCCAGGGAAATGGACAAGCAGAATCAAGTAACAAGAACCTGGTCACCATCATCAGAAAGTTGGTGGACGACAATCAGAGAACATGGCACAAAGCTTTGTATGATGCTTTATGGGCCGACAGGATAACGCCTAAAAGAGCTATAGGTATGTCACCTTTCCAACTCTTATATGGACGAAATGCTGAAATCCCCATCACCCTTGAACTACCAGCACTCAGGTTAACCAGAGCAATCGAAGATTCAACCTTTGAAGGCTCAGTCGACAAGCGTATCATGTATCTGATGGAGCTGAATGAACAACGAGTTACGGTGGTAGATCGGATCAGGGAGCACCAGAACCGGGTAAAGGTGCTTTTCGATAAAAGAGCTAAGGCGCGTGAGTTCCAAGTCGGAGATCAAGTCTTGTTGTGGGACAAACGGTGTGAACCGAAAGGGATGCACGGCAAATTTGACTCTCTGTGGAGGGGTCCGTTCACCATTCGACAGCTCTGTGGCGAAGCTAGCTTTTTGCTGGAGTATAAAGATGGAACGCCGTTTACACTACCTCATAATGGGCAGCATCTAAAGCTTTTCAACCCTTGAAGCTTGGATGAGTCCATTTGTAAATATGTGCAGTTCTTTTTCTTTTTATCTTTTTTCTTTCGCTCGACTCCGTAACCCAGTGGCTTGGATGAAGGCACTTAGAGACTGGTTTCTGCTTCTGCTAATCCTTTCGATTGAGCAGAAGTTCCCCAACAGGAGCCAGCTGTTGTTCCCAAAATGAGCTTCGCTCATTTTTGCAAACGACCCCCTACGAAACTTGTCAGTTTTCTTGTTTTGCCTTGTCTTTTTCTGCAAGGGCGGCGAAAATCACCGCCCCTACACTTTTTCTGCAAGGGCGGCGAAAATCGCCGCCCCTGCACTTTTTCTGCAAGGGCGGCGAAAATAGCCGCCCCTGCACTTCATCTTTTTCCGTGCAAGGCATTAATGGCCCTGTGCGGCGGGTGGTTGGGGTTGGTTTTTCAACCTTTATAAACCATTTTGGGCCTCATTTCTTCTCACTACCTCCTCCTCTCCCCCTACCTCTTGCACCTGAGCGCTCCAAGTGACTTTGCGACGTGCCAACTCACGGATCCGACTTCGTGGCACGCGCGTCTTCCAGGTAGGGTTTGTTTTTAAGTTTCATTTTTATTTTTTGTATGTTTTTACATTTTCTTCCCCGCGGCCTCGAAATGGCGGCATTTCCTTGCCGCCGTTCCGCCCCTGCTTTCCTCAAGCAAGGACGGCATTTCCTTGCCTGTTCTCTCTGTCGCCGCCCCTGCTCTCTTCTTGCAAGGGCGGCGATTTTCGCCACCCCTGCTCTCTTCTTGCAAGGGCGGCGATTTTTGCTGCCCCTGCTCTCTTCTTGCAAGGGCGGTGATTTTCGCCGCCCCTGCTCTTTTCCTTCTTTTTTTTTCAACTCCCAGATTTTTTTTTTGGGGTTGTCCTTTTCGAGCTTTTTCTTCCTCGTTTTCTGTCTCTTAGCCCATCCTGACCTATTTAAGTGACCTCCTATAGCCTTTGTCACTTGAATTGCTCTCCCCATCTCTCACTCTCCTTTCGACTATGGCTGCAGCTCCTTCAGCAAGCTCATGCACGCCTGCCCCCGTTCAAACGAGATCGTCCCCCATGACGAAAGCATCTCCTTCAAAGGTGAAGAAGATGAAATACAGATACCAGGGCGTCTTCCCACTCACAGCGATCACCTCGAATGTCGACGACATTCGAGACACTGAGATCGGCCACGTAGATATGGCCGAATTCCTGGTACGAACCAAAGCGACCAATCCCAGCACTGGGATAATGAGGATTATCGAGAGTAACATCCACCTGGTGGCCACCTTCCCAGTAGCAGCTCATCATGCAAAATTTGTCCTTCAATGCGCGCACTTCTACGACAAAGAGACCAGATCAGTCTCAGATGCCAGTGGCAGCATGATCATTCGGTTGGACCCCAAATTTATCGACAAAGTCTTTTTATGTCCACCAGCCACCGAAGTGACCCAAATCGACTTCGAGAATGCGCAGAGGGAGTATGACAAAGACCCCGAGAGGGCAAAGAGGGTCATAAACCATAAGTGGTTAAAAACCCCAAGGACCGGCCTATCTAGATGGCTGAAAAGCTTCCCCAGAAGCGACTTCATTGAAGAAGTTGGTGACTTAATCACCCTTCTCAGCAGAGTACGGGGCCTCCCGTCTTCTTCACAATTCCATGAATGGATGTATCCGTTCATAAAGATCATTCTGCAAGGCAAACAGGTCATCTTCTGGGGATAACAGATCAGCAACGCTATTCACGAGCAGCTGACTAGGGTATAAACCTCCTTCAAATTCTACATGACCTCGTACCTGGTCTACATAGCTGCTGCCATGCGATCTTTCCCGGGCCTAACCACAGAGGGGGATAGGAAGACCACCCCGGTCTATTCATACTATCCGTAGCTGACACTTCAAGGATCGACACGTCATTTCAGGTGAGTGAATGACGCATTCTTTGCCGTATTTCTATGTCTCTTCGATCCTCAACTGGAGCAGAAGAGAATGTCAGACGAGGCTTGGATACTAGTGAACAGTTTTGGCTGCATGTTCCTCCAGTTCCCTAAATTTTCTTATCTATGGGTGGGTTTCTTCCAAGGATACCCTTATATGCTCCCCAGATTCCCTTCAGACAGGTTGGTTCTAATGGAGCTTTGCCGACAACTGGCCGTCGTACACTCAAAATAGATGGAGCTTAAGAGACCTGGTTTCAAGTTTCCTATCCAGATTCGTAGATTTTCCATTGCTACATCGACTAAAGCCAAGGTTATGGAAATAGAGATGCAGATGGTTACCATCAAACCTTTCAAAAGATGGGAAAAATTTGATTACAGAGGAGTCAGGGAGACGATTCGAAGGAAGACTCAGTTTCACGAGCCTATGATTGAGGACATCTGGGTAGATATAAGGACAGCTGAAGAGATAAGAAAGATGGACTATATCAGCCTCACGCTAGATCAGATAGAGTACCTCGGGCTTGTAGAGATCCCTTCAGGATTGATTGATGATGGAAATATAGTGAACAGCAGATATCTGACAGAGGTCGCTGGTTCTCCTCTTCCTCCGATCAACTGGTCTCAAAAAGAGTTGACTTCTCTAAGGAAAAGATTCAAACCAGTATTGGCTAACACCAATAGTTGGTTGGCAGCAAATGGAATCACCCTAAAAGAATTCATTACAGGGTCGGAGGCCGAATATCAAGCAGAGATGAAGAGAAAGGCAGAAAGCTGAACCAAAAACAAAGACGACGTCCCTTCATCTTCTAGACCTCACAAGCCTAGGATCGTCTTTGTATCCAAGAAACCTAGGTCAGAACAAAAACCTGAGGCAACAGTCGAAGGAACCACAGAACGAAGTCCCAGGGTACAGGCAACTCAACCGATGGGGTCAATAGAACAACTTTCAGAACGACCAGGTGTTGGGTCTCCAACCTCAACGGAACATGTGCGGCCGATCCAGGGCTCCTCTCTTCCTCATCAATCTCCTTCGGTGCCCACTTTCCCTATCTCTCCCATTAGAGTTCCATCTTCCAGTGCTGCTTCTCCTTCCAAGGTGGTTTTTGGTGATCCACAAGATCCTTCAGCAGGTTCCCCTCGCTCTTCTGCATCCATTCCAAGTTTATCATCTCCATCTTTCAACCTGCCATCAAGCCCGGTGCCTAATCCTGAATCAATAGTTGACACAGTCTCACCGGTCACTCCAACTACCACTACTGTCACCACCAGTAGCGTGGAGGCCGCTACCGTGACACCAGTAGAAGCAACTATTGTTACAACAGGCACTTCTCTCCCACCGTGGATGTCTGCTTTCACACCAAAGAGAAAGAAAAGGGCCATCTCCCCAGAAGAATTCGATTTCGGCAAGATTGTGCCGGCCAGAACAAAGGCTCCCAAGAAACCAAAGATCCTTTCCAAGTTGGTCGAGGAAAAGGGGCAGAAATTTTTGGAAATTGCCAAACCCCCACAGGACGCAACCCTTGAAGGTTTTGAAATGAGCAGTTATTCCTTTTCTCGTGTTGAACTAGGCAAGGTTACACACGAAGGTGCGAAGAGTGATCTTCAGTCAGCAATGGACATTATGGTCCAAAAATTTGACAAAGAAAAAGAGATGAAAGATTTTTATAAAGCCAAGGCTGAGCAGTTAACGGCAGTAATCAGAAGATTCACCATCCCACCTGAAGCAGCAACTCCAGAGGCCTTTTCAGTGGATGATTCAATTATTCAGAAAGCTGAAAAGACTTATTTAAAGGGAAAAGTAATGGAGGAATATATTGACCGAATACATAATCAAGGAATCTCTCTGCTGTCTGAGGTTGCAGAAAGAATAGGGAAAATGAAGAGATTGAAGGCTCAAGTAGACAGTTTTGTTTCTCTCACCTCTCAAGAGATTAATGGCTTGGAGAAAGATCTCGGGAGATGGAAGGAAATGGAAGGTCTAAAAAAGAGTACCCTGATATCTATCGGAGTTATCCCCAACAAGGATTCATATGTTGAGATCAAAGAGATGATGATTTTTAGGATCCAGGTACTCAAAGATCTAATTGATGATCTCAAAGCTTTTAAAGAAGCTAGTGATAAAAGTGACCTGAGCTTGTTGAACAAATTAGAAGAGCTACCCTGCGACTTGACCTCTAAGGATCATCAGTTCCTTCCAGCAGATGAAATGATTCAGAATTTTGAAGGGATGATCCTTAAGGATTTCAAAGGAGCATCTTTTTCAATGACTTCAGTTGATAGCATTTTGGATGCTCAGTTGACTCTGGAAAATTTAAGATCCAGGTTAACTGGCCACTATAAAGCCATCACAGCATTAAAAGACGCATTGATCAGAGCAAGGGTCGTCTCCAACCACGCAGTTGCACTGGATAGCATCGGGATCCAGGCATCAATCACCATGTACGATGCTCATCTGAAGAAGTCCAGTGGCAAGAACTGACACTTTCTCTCTTTCTTCTTCTATCCTTATGCATTTCTGTTTTCTACAGAATGCATGTAATTTTGTAAAATGTAATTACGAATAAAATATTTTGGAAAATATCTAAAAGTCAAAGATGAGTCATCTTTGACCAAGATATTTTGTATATTTTATTATTTTGTTTTTGAGGATTTTCTCCCTATAAAAAGCGGAGACCTCATTTGTGTATGGATCTTGGAAAAATTGAGAGCAAACACTCTGCTGAAATTGAAGCAACTTTTGAGACTTTGTGCTCAAATTTGTAAATCATATTTTGTTGAATGAATGAGAAGCAAGTGATTTCAGACTTTGTGTTGAAGTTATCTGTGTCATCTAGGAAATAGTTTCTTATGTACTCTTTCCTGATAACCTCTTGTTTATCTGATTTAATAAGCAAAGTGAATGTGTTGATATTATCTGAGAGCGCCTCTAGAAGGTAGAAGATAGACTTTGTGCTGCTTTTATCTTTCAGATTCATTTATATTTTGTAGTTTCAGGTGAAGACTTTGTGCTTCATTTTACTCTACGGTTGTACTTGCTCCGGATCGGTGGAAGAAGCTACGAAAGACTTTGTGCTTGCGTGAGCATTCTTGAGTACTTTATTACTTCAGGTAATCTCTTGCTCTTCGTTTGATACCATTCCTGAAAGAAGAGGAGTGTTGTTAGCTTTAGACCAGGGATTTTCCTCTTTCGTCCTTCATACATTACTTCTGAAAGAAGAGAAGTAGATGCTGTTTTACCCCCCCCCCCCCCCCATGTGTTATTTTCTGCTTAATTATATATATATGCTTATAGCACACAAATACTGATAGGGAACCTCCCCTTGATGAGAGGAGAGATTCATCTCGTCTAGATCTGGTAAACCCATACTATTCATAGTGTAAATCTCCCTTATGCTGTGGCTGATATCCCCATTTTACCATCAGTTAGTTGATGACAAAATATTCACCCAACAATATCATCCTTTTATGAGAAAATTTGTGCCATTAGATCTTCCCCCATTTGAAAACAAATAGATACTTCATGGGATCTAATGTTAATGCTCATAGGACCGTCATAGACATATGAATCCTAATGGATATTTTCCATTACTTAAAGTTGATATTCATGTGCTTATCTTGGAGAATTTGAATTCTAATGGCTAGTCCATATAACTTTAAATTGATGTCTATATGCTCATCAAAAAAATCCATGAGAGCATCACCTATAATTTAGAAATATTCCTTAAAGGAATTTATTCTGTGGCAATATTTTGGGCACCCTCTTGGAACAATTGCTTCAAATAAAATGTCTAAGACAACATCCCCAAATAAATTGGTTTCTACACTTTTATTGAAGGAATAGGACCTCTGTACTTTTTCTAAAATAATTTGGCACTTAGCTCTTTTGGTTATGTCAGGATAATTATTTTGGAAATTTTGTTCAAAAAAATTTACCCATAGAAATTGACCTTACTACTTCTGAAGAAATGCAATTCTTTCAGACTTTTTTTCTCAATAAAAATATCTAAAGGGAATAATACCTCTACTCCACAACAACTTTAATAAAAGTACAATTTGGGCCTTTTGAATATACCCTTCATAAACTTTGTCAAGGGAACTTGCCCTAAAAAACTTCCCTTCGACCTTTTGGAATGGTCCTTAAAACTCTTAAAAGTGCCTTTTAGGACTTTTACAAGGGTAAAATAATCGAAAGAAATGATTTTTAAAAAATTTTGCAAAGGCAAAATGACCCTTTGAAAGTGCCCTTTAGGAATTTTTCAAGATAAAAATGCCTAAAGGAAATAATCCTTTATAACTTTCACAAAGGCAAAATGAACCTTGGGGATTTTTGTAAGTGTACTTCACCCTTTCAAAGTGCCCTTTGGTAATTTTACAAGGGTAAAATTCTTGAAGGAAATGATCCTTTAGAAATTATACAAAGTCAAAATAACCCTTTGGGATTTTTGGAAGTACCTTTGGCCAAAGAAAATGACCTTACAATTTCTTCAACATTTTTATGTGAGAAAAATTCCCAAAGAGAAAGTTCCCTTCCAACTTTTTATTGTGGACAAAAAATCTAAAAAAAATAAGACTTAGAATTTTTCCCAAAACAAAAGATTTTCTTTGGGTTTTTTGTGCAGGTAACATGCCTGAAGGACAAGTTCCCTTTATACTTTTTGTTGTCAATAAAAAGTCCAAAACAAATGATCTAGAACAAATGAAATATCCCTTCAGATCTTTTACAAAAAATGTAGCTCAAAAGAGATAAGTTATTGAATTCCTTCAAAACTTTTATAGTGGACAAAATGTTTGATGGAAATAAGTCTTTGGAATTTTTGTCCAAGATAAAAACCCTAAAGACTTATTTCCATCAAAAATTGTGTTCATGAAAAAAGCCTAAAAATTCTAAGGGAAAAACACTCTCACCAATAAAAAATAAGACAAAAGACTTAGCCAATTTTTACATGATCTTAACCTTCGAAAGGAACACATAGAGTTAAAACTTAGTCTAATGACTTAGACATTGATATATACAAGGGCCCAATTACTTAAATGTAATCTTGGTAACTAATAATGTCTCTCATATTGGGATGCATACCCCTTATGGGTGTGCAAAGAACCATAGAAAACAAGACTAGGTGCTAGTTTATTAGACTATGGAGTCAAGACATAACAACTTTCAACAAGCATTTATGACTATTCTAAAAAACATAGAAGACTTAAAAAAATAGATTAGGAGGATCTAGGAATGAACACACAATAAAATGAAAGGAAGAGAACTATAAAAATAATGCCTAAAGTAAGGGGAAATAAAACAATAGAGTGACAAAGCAACAAAACAATAAATAATATGGTACACATTTTACATACAAACTTCAATCAAAAGTGTTGTAAATGTTTGCAATTTATTGGTAGCTGTAGTATTTCACCATCTATATCTCTCAATAAAAATATATGATACCTAATGCTATATTTAATATAATAGGGACCCAGCCATAAGGCATCAAACTTGCCATGCTTTCCTTTCTCCTAATGCCTACTATCCCAAAGTAGAACTAGATCACCTACATAGAAGCTTATTGGAGTGATTTTTCTATAAAATATTTTCTCTAGCTTCTCCTTGAACTTAAGATGTCTTTCATGAGATTTTCTTTGAATTTCATCAAGCTCAATAATCTAGTTCACCCTAATTTCATAGTGGTGGATCTGCTCATAATCCTTTAGTTATTGTATGAGCTGATAAGTGGGTAGCTCTATATTTATAGGAAAAAATACTTGAGATCCATAAATAAGCTCAAATGGGATTATTCCTATGTATTTCCTAGGATTAATCCTATCATCCCGCAAGGCAAACTTCATCTATTTACCCCACTTCTTATTTGCTTCCAATATTCTCCTGATGATCTTGAAAAAGTTCTTGTTATTTGATTCAGCTTGTCCATTCCCTTAAGGTTTATAGTTAGAAATATATGTTAGTTCAATACCATAGTATTTTCATAATTCCACTAAATTTTTGGATTTTAATCTCATAACATTATCATTAATTATCTTAATATGCACACCAAATCTACAAATAATTTAATTTATAAGAAAATCCATAACTACCTGGTATGTTGCTTTCTTTGTATGGATTTCTTCAACCCATTTGGTGAAGTAATAAGTTGTAACTAGGATCCGCTATGTCCAAATATTGATTAATTAATGATTTCTCTAATAAAATCCATTCCCTATTATATGAATGGGCCTTCAATCATCACTAGATGTAAGGGAAGATAACCTAAAACTTTCATCCTCCCCACAAAGTGATGATATTTCTCACATCATTTGACTGCCTGAGAAATATCCTTGAATAATGATAGCCACCAATAAAAAGCTCTCAAAATTTTATGAGCTATGAATTTAGGTGAACAATGTCCCCCATAAACTCCATTATGGAGGTCTTAAATCATAACAACACTCTATTCTTCCAACACACATCTTAGGAGAACCCCATCTAGATTATTCCATGTTAGTCCATCCTAAGTTAAGATGTATTTATAAGACTCAAGCTTAACTTCATTGATTCTTATCCAATTCAAGGGGATAATTTATATTTTACATGTAGTAAACAATGTCTCTATACCAAGGAAATACATTAAACTAACTCAAATAATCATCAACATTAAACACAACATTATTTACCTCAACAAATTTCAAATTGGTCTTATCCATAAGCTTGGCTAACCCATCCCCTTTACCAACTTGGTGATCTAGATATCCATGACATACTCTTGTAGCTTGTTGACCCACTTGCACCTCTTAGTAGATACATCAATTTGAGTTAAAATGTCCTTCACCATGGTGTGAGGGACATATGCAATAATATTTGAACTCAGAATATATGGCTTGAATGTTTTAACAACCTTTAAAAGAGTGAAATCATGTTTCTCCATATGGTGTATTTCAATTCAGGATCTTGCATAGGTTTTTTAAATAAAGTTATGGGCTACTCATGACCTCCCTCATTATCTTAAAACAAGACAACAACCAAAGTATTAGATGATGCAAAAGAGAATATTTGGAATGGATATATGTAATTAGGATTGGAGAAAATAGGGGTAGACTTTAAAGTTACCTTGATTTCATTGAACACTTGTATGAAATTATCTTACCATTTGATGGTTTGATCATTATTTAACATAGAAGTGATAGGTAGAGTGATATTTTTAAAATTAGACACAACCCTCCTTAAAAAGTTGATCTATCCAAAGAAAGACTGAATCCCTTTCCTGGACTACAAGATAGACACTTTCTCAATGGATTCAACCCTTTCAGGGTTAATCATGATACCATCCTTGGACACTATATGTCATAGTAGCTTAGCCTTTTACACTCCAAAGTGTTAATTCTTGGGATTAAGTGAAATTCCAAACTTCTTGCATCTAATCAACACCTTTTTAAGATTCTCCAATTGCTCTTCTCTTATTTTGGATTAAAAGATAATGTCATCTTGATACACAATAATAAACTAATTAATTATCCCTACAAAATCAATGTCCATAACTCATTAGAATATTATACTAGTATTCATCAACCCAAAAAGCATCATCATGTATACATAAGTACCCCAAGGATAGTAAACACAGTATTAGACCTCTCAAATTCCTTCACCATAACCTAGTTGTAACATGAGAAGCCATCCAATCTGGACAACAATTTAGATCTAGTAATGCTTTGTAGTAGGTTCTCCATATTGGGTAGGGGAAAATTGTATTTTAAAGAATATTTGTTTAGATTTATGAAATCCACACACAAGTGGATGTCACCATTTTTCTTCCTTATAGGGACTAAGTTTGTGGCCCATGATGAATACCTAATGGGATAAATGATTCCACCATCCCTTAGCTTCTTTAAATCCTCCCACATATATGGTAACTAAGATGGGGTTAATGGGTCTTTATTTTTCCTTGAGAGGTTTGATATTAGGTTGTAATGGGTTGATGTGCTAGAAGAAGTCTTTCCTATATGATTTTAACTCAGAATAAGACCACATTAATAAATATTGGTACTTCCTTAACAACAACATGTAAGCCATTTTCTCTATTTCACTTAGGTGAGTACCTAGTCAAACCTTCCTTGGATTCTCATGAGAACCCAAGTTGTATTTAGTCACATCCTTTGAGATGAATAAGGCTCTTGACTTGATTTTGTCTGCTCCATCAAAAGATGCTTCTAGATTAACCACTCCTCTTAGGATAGTGTTTGTCTTCATCTGAATAATATCTTTCCCATCATTGACCTAAATCATGGATTCCAAGTCTACAAGTTGATCATGAAACTCAACCTCATAGTTTAGAAACCTTTTAATCTATTCATCATCATCAAAGACATACCAATGATGAACATTGTCTAGGATTGAAGAACTAACAAGCACTTCCACTTGATATTGATAGTGAGGGATCATATTTGTAACTCTAAATTTAGTGCCTGGCCCTACAAGTTTATCTACTTTTTGGTTGAAACTTATATCATGATAACACAAATTGAATGCATTAAATAACTCCAGCAAGTCCTAAATAACATTTAGATACTATTTCAACCTTTTATTTTTCATGGAAAATGCACTATAGACTAGCTTTACCACTAACTCAAAATCACCCTTAATAATCAAACATTTGATTTCATATGAATGAGTAATCCTTAGAACAAGCAATAGTGCCTCATACTTAGTGGTATTGTTAGTGCACTAAAAAAAGTTGAAAAGAAAACATAAATCATTTACCATTAGTGGCATAGAAGATAACTCTAGATCAATTTCCATGATTGGAGCAAGCCCCATCAAAGCACATCCTCTAAATTATATTTTCTTTATCAAGATTAACATCAAGAATATAAGGCTATTCACTAACATCAACATTTTCAACAAAGTTGCCAGACTCAACGTCTATGTAAAGAACTGCATTGAGAGCATGCTTCAAATCTTCAATCACATGTATCATCTTTGGATCTCTATAAATTCTAACCATATTACCATCCAAAGGAATGATGGCGTAGGAAAGGTCCATCTGTATACTTCCACCCATACTAGTAGCCCATTTACATGACAACAACATCCCTCATTTAGGTGGGTAGTATACAAACACCATATCCATGTTCAAGTACTTACTAGGATGAACTATCAACTGTACCACAAGCCCCTTAACTTGTATAAAAAATAGAATCTCTCATGAGACATGGCATAACACTTGCCAAAGTCTCATGTGATCTTCACTTCAATCTCATTAAGGACACCTAAGGGCATCACATTACAATAATCTCCAAAATCAAACATGCAATTGTGAATAAATAGACCATTGATTAGTAGAGTCATATAAAAAAGATCCACATTCAGCTAACTCTCCACTAGTGTAGTCCCCAAGTAGACCTCTAGAGTAGGTTCAACAACCTCTTACGATTCTTCATATTTTTCTAGGGGTGTTTGGGGTAGCTCAAATTTATTCATGGCCAAACTTTCACCAAATTATAAATATTCAAAGAACCTCTTCATTTTTTTAATTATTCACAATAACTCAACAAGTGGTATGGTGATCTCTATTTGACTCAACACTTGAGCCATGTCACACACACTATACTAAGAAAGAGGCATATTTGGTGGAAGGATAATGACACCTTCAACTAGAATGCAATCATTCAAGGTTTAAAATGGAGTAGGCTAGGGTGGATTTAGAACTTTGAAAATAAGCTTCAAAGGTGGATTCTATTTAAGCTCACTTGCACCCTTAGGGATGTTAGACAATATAGGTGTTTTTTTGCTCCTAGTAGGAACAACTCTAGGCTTAGTAGCTTGGGTTATAGGTGATATCTTGGAGGATTTTAGGACTAATATAGCTTTCTTCATTTCCTTGATTGCATTCGTTGCCTTTGAATTTGTAGGGGCATAGTCTTGAAGAGCAACACTTGGTTCCTACTTCTCAAATTATATTATTTATTTTGGGAAACTACCACATTAATTAATAATTACTTATACTCAACTTAGAGAACTCCCATAAGATATTTATTGATCATCATATATCATAATAAATCAAAATTATGGATGGGTAATTCATATGCTTGTATCACATTGACATCACAAGCAAAATCAAAATTTGGGACACTCTCTATTTCAACATCAATCCAAAATTGTTCATCCATAGTATGATTTAGCAATTCCATGAAGGTAGTCAATTTATATTGAGGTCTTTGATAATTGAACATAAATATCTCATAATCAGATTATGCATATTCAAGTTTATCTGGGTCTTCATCAAGTTGTTTAGTAGTATCACATGGAGGGTGTGGTAAGAAGCACTTATCACACAAGTAAATGTCTAAATCAAAATTCATATCATTTACCTTGGCCTTTAAAGGATCAAGAACCTCCTTTATATCCCATCTATTTTGGTTTCTTTCCACTCTATATTCACATGCAATCCTCTTTCCTATATCATTATCTTTATGGTGGAAAGTTTCCCCCCTTTGCATTTAATTTAGATTTAGAGCCTGTTCATAGATGGTAGACACTTGAGGGAACCCCTTCTTATTTCTATACAACTTGTACAACATTTATTTGACAACAAAGGCCAAAGTTTTGATAGTTTCCTCCAAGTTGGTTATCTTCATGGGCTATGTCATTTCTATATTAACCAACTTCACATCATCCCACTTGTCCAAGGGATTTCCCACAGCCTTGATGTTGTTCTCAAATTGGATGACCATATTGAATGCCAACCACAAGCTAGTGGGAGATTTATCTTGTAAGAAGTATGCAGCCTTATTATCAAAGGTGTTGCAATACTTTATCAATCATTTTATGTGGTCGGGTATGATGTTTTCAAGTAGCCACATCATGATTTTATTGAATCAAGTGTTGAATTCCTACACACACTCATTAGGATTATTTTTGATATTTTCAAATTTAGCCAAGAAAAACCTTGGATTAACCCTAGCACCATACTAAGTTATAAAAACATTTTACACCTCTTCCCATGAATTAATGCATCCAATAGGAAGGGAATTAAACCATTCACAATCATCTTCCTCTAGTGTGTGCATAAATAATTTAATGCACATATCCTCATACTCAATCTCATAATCTTTTATGATATTTTGAAAGGCCCTGAGATGTTGATCACCACTCATTGCATTGTTCTCTTGGCATTTTTTGGGAGAAATTTTCTAACTTCATGTGTAACCTTATTAGGATATCCTTCCATCTCATCAAAATTGATAGGTATAAACCTTAGAATTATAAATGTAGGATGTGTATTTTCCTCTTGGTCCCTATGCCTCATGATTGGTTTAATAAAAGGTTTAATAAAAAATGGCAAAGGGATATGAGAGGGTGAATGATGTGGACTTGATGGATCGGACCAGTGAGGAGATTCAGCTAGTGGAGAAGGAGCTGGAAAATAAATAGGACTATGTGTTTCAAAATTAGTAAAAGAGTTATGATAATCCTCAATGATGGGGGGGGGGTTAACAAAGATTTCAAGACTATCAAGATCTTGACAACCTTTGGCAGCTAATCTCTACCCTTTAACAAGTTTCCAAACTTGTCCCCTTCTTCTATGAGGAAGACCTAAGGGTAGAACAAGCCTCTTTGATGGGTCACCTTTGAAAGATGATCTTAGTCCTTATAGCTTTGTAAATAAGAAGAAACTCAAAATTGAAAGTTAGTAAATAATCAGAATAGGCACCAATCTTTCTTCAAACCATAAAATGGATTCATATTCACCATTAGAATCAAACTTATAGAATAGATCAGTTTACAAACTATTGTGATACAAACTAAAAATAGACTTATTAAAGCTAAATGAGATAGAGAACAAGGACACTAAAATTTTCAAAATAGTGTTCAAAAGGGGGAAAACACATTTCAATATGAAATATTAATATTTATCTATAATAGACTCAACATAAGTTGAGTTATCAAACCTTGAAAACTTTCTAGTACATCCCCAATGGAGTGTTGCGATAATGAAAACCAAGATATTTAGATCAATGTAATAACATCAGAGAACTTCTTAAGGTGAAACACTTATGGCACTAGCTCTTTGCAAGAGTCCTCAATAACATGGGTGATAAGAATTGATACCCACAAATGGCATGATTTAAGTGTTGGTTCCTAGTTCTACAACGCTCTAACCTAGCCTTGCATAATTGAAGAAAATGACAAGTAATGATGAGAAACCCACTAGAATGTCATTGTAGTCGAGGGAGGATTTGGTATCAAAAATAGACTAGACTAATAAAATGATTGAGAATTACCTAAAAGGGTATGGTTAGCTCCCTAATACTTTTGGCTCTACCTAAACCAAGGTGAGACAACCTATGGGGTAGCTTGCTCACATGGAGGGATTTTACAATTAAATATCCATGGGGATTCTTGGCATAAGGAACAAATATGACTAGAGCATAACCACATTTATATAATTTACCCATGATGGGTTATCATATAAAATGCATAAATGCTCTATATCATACATAAGCTATTAAAGATAAATGAAATTGTGACTGTATTCTTCATTTCATAAAATATTAAATATCAAAAGGAATTAAACAAAAGATTGCAATGCTAGGATTTAAAGTGCAAACTGCAAACACATTCCAAATAGGCAAGATCTTATGCATTTGAAGGGAAAGTAACACTTAAAATATGCAACATAGTGTGTTATTTATAGGGTAGGACAAGTTTATAGTTGATTATAGAATGGAGGGTGGTGCACTAGTGGCTTCCAAATAGAAATGTATCTAGTAGTATTGCATGATAATTTTCCTTAGTAATGATGCAAAAAAGACTTCAAATACAAGACAATGATAAACATCAAATGATCCCTGAGAGACTAGGACATACACTAAAAACTAGAATCTCAAATACTCTCTCCTGCTAATTCATGAACCCAAGGCACCCTTAAAAGGTATTCAACAACACAATTTTGAATGTAACCATAAAAAGGGATTTATAACTAAGGTTCATGCTTATAATGACAACCAATAATGAACAAAAACCCAACTATCTAATAAATAAAAATAGTAAAATATGCTATTTCATTTCATCAATAGGATACAATAAAGAACCACAAATATTTTCCAATGGATTGAAAAGAAATATTATAGACATCAACACTTCAGAATGCTACCATGAGGATATGCACAAGGAGATTTATCTTTTGAGAAGGGAGACATAGACAAGCTCTCAAAGTTTTCTAATGGTTATATAGATATAACCACCTTAGTAAGGGAGAAAAAATCTACACACATTAACTGATGAAAATAAAATTCTATAGAACCTAAACTTAGAGGAAATGTACACCTAAAAAATGACCTATATCAAACAAAAACCAACCACCTTGAGATAGAAGACAAAGCCCCTATTTATACATTTCTAAATCAATAACCATGGGTCAAAACTTGAAAAAATTTATTAAAAAACTTTTCCAATTCCTTAAAGATGCTCCTAGCTAGAAAATTCCCTTTTTGTTATGCCTAAGATCTTCATCAACTTTTAAGACGAATCATTATTGTAACTACCTCTATAAGGAATTATGAGGACTTAAAATTGCATAGAGCATATCATTTGATATTTTGACAAAAAAATGCCTTTCACATGAGCCTGGAAGGAGGATATTCATCTAAGGAGCCAAATATATTTTGTCTTGATGTAGAACTACTTGGAAATCCCCTTGATCACTCACTTACATAGCTAGAAGGAAAAAATAGCTTGAAAAGCCAAACAGATTATATCTTCATTCCCAAATTATTTAGAAATGCTTTTCTATTACTCAAATACAAATCATAAACACTTCTAGACATGAAATCTCTTCTTTTTACATGCTAAGTAAAATCCCATTACCTATAATGATGGCTCAGGAGTCGATCTAATTGTGACATGAAACATAAAAATATCTACGATCATGATTTTGGAAACTTCCACTCTAGAATGGATACTAAATGTTCTTGTGTGATACTACTCATTGCCACATCCATGGAAAAGCCATCAATTTTAACTTTAACCTAAACACTTATCATTTCCTCATGCAATCTAAATCATTTGAAAAGTTTATCTTGGCTCGCATCATTGGATCTTCACTTCTTGAGCAAACATGAGCCAAAGATCTTGAAATAATATTTTTGAGATATAATTAAAGGCATGAAACTATGCCACTTATCACTTATAAATTTTTCCATGAGATCTCTAACTTTTTAACCTTCGTTATGTACTATCAGATCTAGCTAGGTTGAACAAACATGCTCCATTAGATCAAGATCTGAGGGGTGGAGTGTTATTGGATATTACCTCTTCCTTGGCCCTAAGGATATGCCATTTGGTATCCCTATAGGAATATTATGTACCTTACAAATAATTAATACTATTTTGAGCATCATCATGCCATATTTAAGTGTCTCTCTTGATCTTTGGGTCCTATTGACTTGCCCATTGATAGCTTGTAAAGTTAGATCATCTTTAGTTAAAGCAAATGTGTACCATTAGATATACCTCCATTTTAAAAGAAATGAGAACTTTAAAATATCTAAATTTGATGCTCTGTGACCATCATGGACATTTTAATCCCAATGATTACTTGTCATGACTTAAATTTGACATCTATGCACTTATCTTGGATCATTTAAATTCTAATAGCTAGTCCGCATAACTTAAAATTGACATATGTGTGCCCATAAAAAAACATCCATAAGACCATCACCTACAATTTGAAAATATTCCTTTGGGGACTTTGTTCTATGGCAATTTTTTGGGTACTCTATCGAGATAATTATTTAAAATAAAATGTTTGAGACAATCTCTCTAAAGAAATTGTTCTCTGTACTTTTGTTGAAGGAATTATACCTTTGCACTATTTTTGAGAGTATTTGGAACATAGCTCATTTACCTATGTCAAGATAATTATTTGGACATTCTATTGAAAATAATTTCTCATGTAAATTAACCTTAGTATTATCCCAAATAAATGCAATTCTTTCAAAAAAATTTGCTTGAGCAAAATGTCTGAAGGGAATAAGACCTCTATTTCACAACTTTGTTGAAAGTACCTTTCAATCCTTTTGAACATACCCTTGGGAAACTTTATCAAGGGAACCTACCCTACATAACTACTCTTCATTCTTTTGGAATGGTCATTTAAACTTTTGAAAATGCCTTTTAGTAATTTTACAAGGGCAAAATGCCTAAAAGAAATTATCCTTTGGAAATTTTGCAAAGGAAAAATTACCCTTCAAAAGCTCCCTTTTGGAATTTTTCAAGGGAAAAATTCATAAAGGAAATAATCCTTCAAAAAAAATTCAAAGGAAAAATGACCCTTTAGGATTTTTTTAAGTGTCCTTCACCCTTTGAAAGTGCCCTTCAGGAATTTTGTAAGGGAAAAATACCCAAAGGAAATGATCCTTCAAAAATTTTGAAATGGTAAAATGACCTTTAATATATTTGGAATCACCTTTGGTTGAAGAAAATGACCTTACAATTTCTTTGGGATTTTTGAGTAGGAAAAATACTTGAAGGGCAAGTGCCCTTTGGACTTTATGTTATAGATAAAAAGTCTGAAACAAATAAGACTTAGCATTTTTCCCAAAACAAAGCATTTATTTTGAGATTTTTTGGGTGGGAAAAATTCCCAAAGGGAAAGTGCCCTTCAAACTTTTTTATACAAAAAAGAATTTCAAAACAAATGATCCAGAATAAATGAAATATCCCTTCAGATATTTTGAAAAAAACTTAGCCCAAAAGAGACAAGTTATTGAATTCCTTTAAAACTTTTGTAGCAAATAATAAATTTGATGGAAATAAGTCTTCAAACTTTTTCTCTGAGATAAAAAAAACCCAAAGACCTATTTTTGTTGGATATTATGTTAATAAAAAAATATTGAAAAGTCTAAGGGAAAAACATCCTCACTAAGAAAAAATAAGACAAAGGACTTAGACAATTTTTACATGCTCTTGACCTTCCAAAGGAACACATGGAGATAGAACTTAGGCTAATGACTTAGACATTGATATAGATAAGGACTCAATTACTTCATTGAAATATTTGGAACTAATTTATTTATTTATTCAAATAAATGATGAAGATGAAGAGGAGGAAGAAAGACAAGATACTAAAGCTCCATCTAGAAGAATTCCAAAAGATAATCTAATCTCTTAGATTATTGGAAATGTTGGTGCAAGGTTGCAAACTATAAAGAGAATGTTTATTAGTCAAAATAAATAAGACTCATCTCCTTTATCCATGATTTAACCCAAAACATTTATGGAAGCTAGCAAAGATGAAAGTTGGAATGATGCAATGGATGAATAAACTGATCAAATAGAAAGTAATGAAACATGGGACTTAGTTCTTAGACCAAAATGTTAAAATGTGATAAGTACCAAATGGGTTTTCAAAAATAAGATGAATTAGAAAGGATAATTCACAAGAAACAAGGCTATAATGGTGTGTAAAGGATATTCTTAGGTTGAAGGAATATATTTTGATCAGACTTTTGCTCCTATGACAAGGATGGAAGTAATTAAACTCTTTTTGTCATATGCATGTTTCAAAGGTTTTAAGGTATATCAAATGGATGTGAAATCCACATTCTTGAATGGTAATTTATAATAAGAAGTATACATTGAATTACTTGAAGGATAATTCATGTCAAGTAATCAATAGTTTGTGTGTAAATTGAAGAAGGCTTTATATGGTCTTAAATAATCTCCTAAAGCTTGGTATGGTAGGCTAGATAAGTATATTTTGAGTCAAGGTTTTAAAAAGGGGTAGATGATAGTAATTTTTACATTAAGATAGAAGGTAATAATTAATTGATAGTTGTTTTATATGTTAATGACATAATTTTTGGATATGACAATGATAAAATGAGTAGAAAATTTGTAGATACTATGAAGACTGAGTTTGAAATGTCAATGTTGGAAGAACATTCTTACTTCTTAAAATTATAAATTAATCAACTTGACTTAGGGATTTTCATTTCTCATTCTAAATACATCAAGGATATGCTAAGGAAGTTTGACATGATGGATTGTAAGATAATGGGTACTCCAATAATCATAAAATGTAAGTTAAGTAAACTATATGACTAACCAAAAGTTGATCAAACTTTATATAGATCTATGATTGGAAGTCTTTTATACTATACTACATCTATGTCTAACATCATGCAAGTAGAAGGTATTTTAGGAAGTTTTAAATATGATCTTAGAGAATATCACTTGAAAGCAGTCAAAAGGATATTGATATATTTCAAAGGCACCATAGACTATGGTTTATGGTATCATAGGAGTAAATAATTCTCTTTGAAATCATATACTAATGTTGATTGGGTAGGATGTGTGGATGATAGGAGGAGTACCAGTGGTAGGGTCTTCTTCATGGGAGAATTTTTGGTGTCTTGTCTAAGCAAGAAGCAAGCCTCAATTTCTCTATCAATTGTAGAAGCTGAGTATATAACATCTACCTCTTGTTGCACATAAGTCATGTGGATGAAATAAACTTTGGAGGAATACAAGGTAAGATAAAATGGACCTTGTCTTATTTATTATGACAATAATAGTGAAATTAAAATCTCAAAGAATCCTATTATTCACTTAAAAACTAAACACATTATTATTAGATATCATTTTCTAAGAGAATAATTGATTAATCAATGTGTTAAGTTAGAGCATGTGCTTAAAAAAGAGCAGCTTATAGATATTATGACCAAACCATTGTCAAAAGTTACTTTTGAGTATTTAAGACAAAGCTTGGGTGTCATTTCTTTCTCTATGAATCAATAGATGGTCTATGGTTAAGGGGGAGTAACATGTTCATGATATTTCTCCATATATTTATGAAGGAGCTATAGAATAGGGTTAGAATAGGTTTTTTTAGATTGATTGAGAGCATGTTTGGTCAGTGGCCTGAAGTTTTGACTGGTGGTCCTTGTAGTAGCTTGAGAGAGGAGGATAGTTATCATGTGTGATGGCTATTCATGGTGTGTAGAGATATGAAGATGCTTAGAAGGTGAAATTTATAAAATTTATTAGGGGGAGTCCATCTTCGATGTTTCTTGGTGAGTTACATCAGATTTTAGTTATTTTGGGTGTTATTTCTTCATTGGTTGTAGTGCTTGGTTGAAGAAAAGTGTTAGCATGGAGCAAGATAAAGTTGTTAAGACAAGAAGTGGTTGGCTCAAGATAAGGGGGATTTTGTATCATATTTATGATATGTTCCTTTCCTATTTAATGGCCTTTATAGGTCCTTAGGATTAGTTGGTGCCCACTTTTTCATTGTGTTAGTGGGGGAGAAAGTTCCTATTGTGGAAGTGTTTGAAGAGAAAGAAGGTGATCTTTATATTGTTGTATATGATGGTTATTGACATCAATGAGAAAGGGGGAGATTATTTGAGATTTTTCAATTATGCCATGGTGATTTCATGGAGATATCTTGGTGATTGGATGAAGTGTTTTGATAGCCTAAGATATAATGACAAAGTGTGCAATATGTTTGTTCTAGTATACTTGAAGAAGGCTTGGTTGATCTTTAGAGTTTACTTGGTTTGAGATGTTTAGAGATGAGTCTAGATAATTTATCATGTGAAAATTTTCCCTAAGATATTTTATAATATTTGAGTTCTTGTGTGCATGAGTGGATTTCATCTATTGATCATTGTGTTCATCTAGACATTTTGGTCCAATGGTAGAAAATATGGGTAGGTAGTTTGATGACATCATCATTACCATGTGAGAATGAGTCAATGGAATTTATTCATATGGTATTGATAAAATTAGTCCCTAGTTTTTATGTGCCATATCTCAAGTCATGTGTTGAATCACAGTCAAAGATATGAGGGTGTAAAGTTGGCTTCTCATTCAGAATTATCTAAGTTCCCATACTTAGCCAAATTTGCAAAAGGGTTTAAACAAATCCAAATAAGCATGTTGATGAGGTTAACATTAGTGAACGTGGAGGTGTCAAGATAAAATTATCATATGGGTTTTTTCATTTTTATGCCTAGTTTATTTTCATTAAATTTTAGATCATACAATGAATCATGTCAATAGATATACATATGCAAAGTTGGGCTCCCAACTAGTTTGACTTTTTTTTCCCATACTTAGCCAAGTTTCCAATGTGTCAAGAAGAGCCTAGTGAGCATTTATATGGTGGAATATCTTGCACATGTGAAGGTGTCAATATAAAATAATCATATGGGATTGTTTAGATTTGATCATAGTTGATTTTTGCCCAATTTTAGATCATGCACTGAAGCATGACAAAAGTTATGCAGGAGAAAATTTGGTCTCCTAGATATATTCTAAGCATAGTTGGCTCTATGAAAGAATATTTTGATAAGGCATTTTAATGAGATTATATGTCACATGTGGGAAAGCTTCACGAGTAGTTTTTTACATGGTTAGATTATATTATGTGAGGAGATCATCTGGTCTAAATTTGAGATCATACAAGTAAGTGAAAAAAAAATTATTGAGGTGAAAAGTTGTCCTTCCAAGAATATTGAAAGGATCCCCATAGTCATTTCTACACAAGTTAAAGTTTGAACAAGATCGATAATACTCATTACTCCAAGATGTTTGGAATCATTAAGATGATGATAGGTCCATGATTTTTATTGATGGGGAAAAGTTATAGGATAAGGATCCAATGGTGAGTAGGTGTTCATACAAATTGATTAAATGATGATCATTTCTAATTAAAGACCTAGTTGATTCACATAGATCGATAGAGCATATAGAGTCAAAATTATAATATTGCATGAGATGAGGTCAATGTGACTGAGGTTTAACATTTGATCTTTGGTGCCTATGCATTAAAGATAGGAAAATATTTATGGTGTATATTTGATCTAAGTAATGAGGACACAAGATTATCACAAAGTTTTTGAGGTTTAATTTTAACCATTACCATTTAAATATTTAAATTTAACAAAGATAAAAACCAGAGCTATGTATTTTGCCTATGTGTTTCAATAGAATTTAAATTTTCTATTGTTATTTTGACTAAATTTTAGCCTTTTAGGCCAAAATTGGGCACACCTTTTTGAAAAAAATCTCTAATTCTATACCTTTGTCCAAATCTAGCATGCAAGTTTCATGTCTAGTATGCACGAAGTGTTCTCATATAAAGCTAAAGTATTTTACATGTAAAATCCCAAGTGTTTTCCTTTTGATAGATTTATTCATTAGTATTTTGGGTAAGTCCTTGAAAATTAATTCTTTAAAAAGGTTTATTTTGGTCCTTCACTAAGTATATTTATTTCAGACTTTTGTTCTAAAGTCCTTATCAAATTCTTTCAGACTTTTTGTCCAAAGCTTTTTACTCAGGTGAATTCTTTCAAATTTTTTTTCTAAAGTAATGTTATAAAAGGGTAGGTGAAAAATTTTCAAAGGACTCTTTCAAGCCAAAAGGACTTTGCATTTTTCCAAAGGGTATCTTTGAGAATAAGTGGACCATTTCCAAAAGTCTAAAGGACAACTATAGGTTTTTTGAAGGACACTTACATTATTTTAAAAGGGTATGTTCATATTTACAAATGGTACATTATCAACTTTCTTGAAGGGTATTTTTCTTTAGAAAGTGAACACTTTCCTTTTCAAAGGGAACCTAGCAAAAAAATTAAAGGAAAGAATTGTTTCAGACATTTTATCTGAAACAACTTTTCTAAAAGTCCAAATAATTCTTCCAAAAGGTCACTTCCATTGTAAAGGGTACTTCATATAAAGTCTGAAGGATTATTTTAGAGAAAAGGTGGACCATTTCATTTTTCCTAAAGGACCATTTCAAAATCTCAAAGGGTATGTTATTTTTTTTGAAGGGTATCCACAGGAAGGCCAAAGAGAAAGAGACCATTTTGAGAAGCTGAAGGGTTCTTTTCAAAAATACTGAAGGGAAATTTTTAAAGGAAATAATTACTTTAAGATCTTTATTCGAATGAAGTTTACAAAGGAAAAGGCTTGTCAAAAGGCCTAAAAAACAAAATTTCTTCAAACATTTTGTTCAAATAAATTATTTGAATGAAGAAGTCCATAGAAAAGTTGAGAAGAAAGGAAGAAGAGTTCAAATGAATTATTTAGGATAAATTATCTAAAAGAATTCTAAAAACACAAGTGCTAAGGACGTGAAGTCCAAATAAATAACTGAAGGAGAGTAACAATGTGTAGGATATCAACTTCAAACTATGAAAATAGTTTTTGGAGTTTAAAAGGAGTTTGGTAGGAACCTAAAAACAAATATGGAAGTGACACATGGAAGAATCCTAAACATATGTGTATAAGCAAATAAAATTAGGTAGGTTGATGGAGTGAGTTGGTATACTAATTCATATCTCGGTAAGCCACTAAGGAATAGCTATCATCTAAACAAATTTATAACCAATAGACCCATCTATATCCAAATGAAATTTGAGATATCTTCATCCTATTGGTATAATTGTCAAAAGCTTCTTACAGAATATAATGTAACTATTGATATTTTTGAGATTGACACATGTCCATGTTACGTTTGAACTCTTTTGGCTTGACTTCCCTCTAGAAGGCTATATATATGGTTGTTCTTGGCTCATTTTAGGGGCTCCACCTAAGTGTGGTGAAGATATAATTAATTGTGCACCTTTTGATCAATAAAATGACTAAGTGTTTACCTCTTCCATGACTGTTCATAGTGTGATCTACTTGAATGTTGAATTTTCTTAGTAAAGCTATGGATTTATTAACATTGTACTTCATTATTACACTTATTTGTAGCTTGTTTTTGCAAGGCACATGAAGTGATCTAGGAGATGTCCATGTCTAAGTGAGTTTGTCTTTTCATTAGTGCCATTCAAGGCCTCCTATCTAGTCCTCCTAGCATAATACAATCTTTCATGACCTCACAATGTAGTATTGATGCAAGAAGATAAAGACTAAGAAAGTGTATGTTAGACATTATTCTGGTCATAAGTGTCATATACATGTGGCTAGAAGCCATCATCTATTTTGGTGTATCACCTCCATTAGTTTAGTTTTGCTTCAGTTTCCCTCATTCCCTTTTTAACCCTAAAAATTTGGAGGTAGTAGAAGCAACAGTCAAGTTATAAATCAAGGGGAACCAGCCCCTAATATAGAGATTCTACTCAATGAAATTTTCACCCATAGAAAGAGATATGATTCCATTGTTCCACTTGGATGAGGAGAACTAAGCATATTCTTAAGGGTACAATCCAAGCATCAATAGTTTTTGGCACACTCAATGGAACCCTCAATCCTAGAAGATTGTTCAATATTGGTGTTGGTCTTGACATGGTTACAGAAAAAGAAGCATTTACATTTAGTACCTAGAAAATCCATTGAATAATTCAAAGTATTTGGTTGATTATCAATCCTTATTTCCATGCCAAAAGTGACCAATACTAAAGGTCTACTGCTAAAGGTGTACACTTTATGTTTGTGGAATTACCTTCATATTCCACCGACAGGTCTAAGTTTGTCAACACTCATCCCTTAAAAAGAAAGTTTGAGTTTAAATCTTCCAAATTTGTGTTTCATAATACTCCTAAAATTTATATTAATATTACTAATATGGATAAAAGACAACCTTTTGTGCCTTTCCAGGGGGCATCTCCCTTACAACTTGCCCAATATGATCAAATTCTAAGAGCTACCCTAAAAAATGTCCCATCTTTTAGTGGAGATGATCCAATTAATGCCATTTAGCACATCAAGAATATATAAAAATATTAATATCCATAACATCACTCAAGAAAATGTAGCCATTAGGTTGTTGGCCTTGTATTTCAAAGGAAAAGTTTTGGACTAGTATGGGACCATACCTATAAACTCTATTGGCTCATGGGATGAGTTGGGGACCCTATTGACTAATAAGTTTGGAGAAAAGAGTTATTAATTATCTCTAGATAATAAATTTTCCATAATAAATAGGGTACCACATGAATTAATGTAGGATTTCAATACTAGGTTTAAAAAAACTTAGGACAAAATCGCAATTCTTGTGAGGCCAACTTTAAATTGTGCATTTTTATACTACTTGAAAGCATTGAATAGTGACATTGTCATGACGATTCAATATATGGGTGGAAACACATTTATTTATACCTATGGAATAGCCATAAATTCTAAAAAAATTCTTCTCCACACAAGAAAGATATCTCCTAGACCTCCAATGCCACTATTCCCTGATTTTCATTCTCCTAGTCAAAGTGCATTGCCCACTTTAACTCCTTTGCCTGGTTAAGAAAAATATACCATTTTCCATACCAATGAAATGAATGAAGTAAAAATCCTAATTAAAAGTTTTACCAATGAATTTATCTCTCTCAAAAGGCAACAAGCCCAAAAATATAGGCCTTATTAGTCTTACAATTAGTTTAGACAAATAAATAGACCTCTTTTTCAAGGTAATGCACAAGGTCAAGGTCAAATCACCCATGTCAAGCCTTATAAATTTTATAATCCTAATGTTACCTCATCCTCTAAATACCTTATTCCCATTAAAAATAATTTGGTCTAGGAACAACCCAATTACTCTTCTTTTGAACAAGGCTAAGAGCATGTTGCTTATGCAAATGAGATGCACAATCAAGGCTTGGTAATGCAAGGCAACCAATCTTTCCAAACTTAAAATTTTGAAGGAAATATTCAAGGTGGAATATAAAATTGATAACCTCAAACTAATTCCACTCTCATTAATCATTTGGAGGGTGAGTTTTATGCCATTAATTATTTGGGGAATACAAGCAATCAGAATGCTAGTGTGGTTGCCAACACTAGATAAAATAAAAAGGTCATTAAAGAAGTTTATGAAACCAATTAGGGACTTATTTTGACTCATAGATAATTTTATATTGGATGAGGACATAATTAATCTCTTTAATAATAATAAAATTATAGGATTCTAAATTTTATGATAGCTGCTACAACCCTACCTCCATAAGCTACATCATAAGGTGCAAATGTTCATAAAGAGAACCCTAAGGTAAGTAATCCTTCTATCAATGTTGTGGAATAAATGAATAATATGCATATGAACATATAATAATGGGATTATATATCATTACTAGGGAATAAAGATATGCTCCAAAAGGAATTGCATGGATTGGGTAGACAAGTTGGCCCATCTAAAAGTGAGAATCTAGTTTTGGTCAATGAAACTCAATCTGTATATGATCAGGCAAAGAAAGATGAGAAGACTCATTATTTATACCTATAATTTATTATTTAATAATTAAATCATATATAGTGGATAAAGTACATCATTTATGCCAAAATACATAACAGATAAGCTAGGCATCAGAAACGAGCCAATGACTAAAGGAGTTTTGCAATTGGACAGATCACCAACCAAGAATTTAGGTATTTTGAAAGGTTTAAACTTGATCATTAATGTTTTTAATACCTTTTAAATTCCTCATTGTTTGATATTAGTATATTTACCTCCCTATTTTTCTCTTTTCTTGTCAAGAGACTTCACATCCAAAATTGGTGTATACTTGGTGGCTAACTGGTCTTACATGGTGTTTAGAATAAACTATGGAACTAAGGTGAAGATTAAGTCAGAACCTATTAATAAATATCACTTGGAAACATATTAATATAAGGAAACACATTTTAATTATGATATCATTGATGAAGAGAGGTTTCACATTAATCAATCTCCATCATCTTCCCTTGAAGGAGTTTCTGATTTGTTCCTAGATGAGTGGGGAGATGATAACTATGTGCATGATCCTTAAAAGTTTATTAAATAATATGGTCTTGGGGTATATTATATGCATGAGAAGGACTCTTTCATGTCCAATTTTATCAATTTAAATGAAGATGTGAATGGTTTGTATCATCTCTTCTTTGATGGATCTAGAAGCAAGGTTAGGGCAGGTGGTGGAGCTATGTTGGTTTCACCTTCAAAGGAAAGGTATTTTTCAAATTTAAAGTTTTATTTATCTTATACTTGTAATGTATTTTAATATGATTACCTCATTTATGTCCTATAGTGGGCAAGGAAAATAGGTGTCAAAGAATTTAAAGTGTTTGGCAATAGCGAGTTCGTTGTTAATTAAGTTAGAGGGAAAAATTTGACCAAGAACTCCTTGAGTAAGTCCTATAAGCATAGAGTTTGGGACCATTTATAAGACTTCATGGAATTTAACATCACTTATATCTAAAGATAGGATAATAAACATGTTAATATGATAGCAACAATTGGAGCTTAATTTGATGTTCTAAAAGGCATAAGAGAAGATAAGAATCAACTTCATCTAAAGGTGATTATGAAACCTTTTATACCAGATAATGTCACTAATTGGAAGATTTTTTATAATGACCATTAGATAGATATCTTCCTATAGGAGGAAGTTGAGTTTCCTACAAATAAATATTCTAGGATTTAACAATAATATGGAGGGCAGATTGTCCAGCTAAAGTCTAACAAGCTTCCCAAAAGCCTAATGACTCTTGAAAGCATATTCAATGAGGATGAGCATCTCAAGAAGGAGAAGGTAAGCATGTCAAAAAAGAAATATAACTATGAAAGGGTATATATATTCAAATATAAGTTACTTGCACTTGGAAAAGTATGTAATAGTCAAGAGAAGCATGATTTCATTGAACTATGCAAAGATTTTAGTGATATTTTTGCATGGGAGTATAGTGATTTGAAGGGTTTTGACCCAAGATTAGCTCAACATACTATAGATATAGATGAAAATTCCAAAACCATCAAACAAATACAAAGACCAATCAATCTCAATATTGAACCACTCATGAAAAAACAATTCACTAAGTTGATTGAGTCTAGAATCATCTTTCCTATCAAGCATTCTTCTTGGCTGGCCAACTTAGTCCCTATTAGAGAGAAGAATGGGTAGATGAGATCATGTGTGGGATTTAGGGACCTTAATAAAGTATCTTTGAGATATTATTATCCCTTCCCTTATATGGATCAAATTATGCAAGTGGTGGTAGGCAATGAGAGGTTTTCTCTCCTAGATGGTTATTATGGGTATAATTAGATTCTAGTAAAAGAAAGTAACTAGTACAAGATAGCCTTCAATACCAAATGCAGAAAATATGCCTAAAAATAGATGAAATTTGTATTTTCAAATGTTAGAGCTAATTTCCAATGTGTAATGGATATGGCTTTCCAAGGACTAATTAATGATATTATATTAGTTTATTTGGATGATGTAACAGTTTTCTCCAAGGAAGCAAAAGATCACTTGAAGCATCTAAGGAAAATTTTTTAGAGGTGTAGAAATTTTGGGATCTCTCTAAAATAAAATAAGTTTGTATTTTTTGTTCATGAAGGTAAAATACTAGGACATATTGTTTCTAAGAAAGGTCTATCCATTGATTTGGAAAGGGTAAGTGCCATCTTGGCATTATCTTTACCTAAGCATAAGAAAGGTTTGTAAAGTTTCTTTAGAAAGATAAATTTCATTAGGAGGTTTATCCTATATTTTTATAACTTGGTCAATCCCTTGACTTATATGTTGAGGAAAGATGAGATATTCAATTGGACAGGAAGGAGAAAATAAAGTTTTGAAGAGATCAAGCAAGCCATTCCCCTGGCCCCTAGTCTTTCAAGCCCGAAATTCTCCAAGGACTTCAATTTGTATACTTTTAGAAATAAAGAGGTAATATTTTACATGCTCACTCAAGATAATGAGGAAAATCTAGAACAACCTATTGCCTTCTTTAGTCAAGGTCTAGAAGGTTATGAGACAAGATACACATATGTAGAGAAACAAGTGATTTTAGTTATAAGGATCTTAAAGAAATTTAGACACATGTTATCTAATAAATAGATTAATATTTTTGTGCCTCATCCTAGTGTGAAATAATTTTTTTTGAGAATATATTTGAGTGAGAAAAGGGTAGGTTGGATCACCAAAGTGATGGAATATAATGTGGAGATCAAAACAACCAAACTAGCTGTTAGGTTGTGGAGCTAAAAGCTTCACCCAGATGCAAACATGGAGGTTGTTGACTATCACAGTCACCAGTGTCGGTCAGGCCAATTGATGTCAGTCAAGTGTAGATAGGAATTTGTCAACATCGGTCAGGGATTGGCTGACATCGGTCATCTCCAGGTAGATAGGGACTGACATTGGTTACCTGTGTGGTTCCAAAACTGCTAGTTCACAAATAGTTTATTAACGAACCATTTGTTTGCATGTTAAAAAGCTAATTTTAGTCTTGAGATATATATCTAATTATTGTAATTGGATGTATAATTATTGTTTGCATGAGATCTATTTAAGAGACTCATGGGCTGTATTGTAAAGTGTGAGGGATCAAAGCAGGGATTCCTAGGGTACTAGATAGAGAGAGCAAGGTTGGCTCCTCTTAGTGCCATAGTGCCAAGTGTGTATGATCAGGTAGATCTGTGAGAAAGCAAGGTCTGGTAGAAGATCCATAGGGGTGCTGGTTTGGAGGACAAGGGTTCTTCATGGTATGTAAGATCAGGTTGGTCTATAGGTTGTGCAAGATCAGGTAGGAGATCTACATGGGTAAGTAAGGTTGGTTGATCTACAAGTGTGTGTGTGTGCAAGGTCAAAAGAGATCTACGGGGGAGCAAGATCAAAGGAGATCAACAAAACAACAGGGAGCAAGATCAGGTGAGATTTACTTGGAGTATATTGTGTACTTGTTTATATTGGCAATATTGTTACTGACTAGTGGACTGGCAGTATTGTTACTGACTAGTTGGAGGTGAACAACAACTCTATGTTTGAGTTGTTTGTTGTGACTGTGATTGAGAGAGAGAACTATCGATTGAGAAGTACTAGGAGTACTAGAGGTGTGGAAGCCTCATATGTGTGAGAAGAGTTTGGCATCTTCTTGATTGTATTTTCTTTTTGGATGAGTTGAATACAAGATTGTATTGTCTCTCAAATTCTGTGTTGTTTCTGATTTCTTGTTACTTGTTACTTCTAGTTAAATTCTATGTTTAGTTACTTGTACATGGTAATCAATCATGCTTCCTAGGTCCTAACAAAGTGGTATCAGAGCCAAGGTTGCCAGTTCAGAGCTTGATACCATTGACAAGTGGTATTAGAGCTAAGGTTACAAGGAGTAGGTTTGTGTTTGATTATAGGTCACTCTCAAGGGTTTCTGATTGAGTGGGAGTATAACAATGGTAGATGAAAGTACGCTAATAATGGAGAAATTCAAAGGCATGAATGGTCAATTACGGTGTTATGGAAAGAAAGAGCAGGTAAAGAAATATTGTTGGTTGGTAGTAGATCAGCATGAAGGAAATAAAGAAGCAGGTATTGTTGCACTGGTTGCTCTTATATGTTCCTTGGATAAAGTAGAATCTTGGTTTATAGATTTTGTTGCCTCTTTCCATGCAGCCCCAAATAGAGTATTTTTCCATGTTAAGGTCCATAGAGACTTTGGAAAGATTTATTTAGGGGTTGGTGAGCCTTGTCAAAGTATTGGAAAAGGGGAAGTGTGGTTGAAATTGTAGATAGGAAACACATGGGTGTTGAAGGAGGTCATGAACGTCCCAGTCCTAGAGATGTGGCTAATTTTTATAGGAAAGTTGGGTGATGAGAGATGCACAGTAACTCTCACAGTGGACTCTTGGAATGTTTCCAAGGGTGCACTTGAATTAGCATGTGGTAAGAAAGTAGGTACTCTTTATCTATCTACTTGTATTACTGATTCCACTTCTATTGCAAAGATGTGGCTCTGTAGGCTTGGTCACATGAGTGAGAAGGGAATGGATGTTCTTAAATCAAATGGTAAGAGTTCAGCTTCAGAGAGCATAGACTGAGATTTCTGTGAGCAGTAGGATGCTACAAGAAAGGATTGGATTTATTATAGGAAAAGGAAGTCTAATGTATTTGACAAACTTAAGACCTAGAAAGCCTTGGTGTTTATGGAAGAGATGATGGATAATGATCAATGGATGTGGATTGATATTTTTTAGCAGGGTAGTTTGGATAGGGTTTTGATCCAAAGAGAGCTCACGGGTAAAAAGTCATCACTCATAGGAGAACACAGTTACTGACATCAGTCAGGTGGTAACCAATGTCGAACAGGCAGGCACCAATGTCGGTGATGTGTAGACAGACAAAGTCAGTGGTGTCAGGTAAGTGGTGATCAACGTTGGTTAGGGAACTGGCATCGGTAGTCAGGTTAGTTGCATGGAATCGATGTCAGTCAGATGCAGACTGGGTGGTGACTAACATCGGTCACTAGAATAGATTTTGGGTGGACAACAAGCTGTCAAGGAGTCTCAAATGCCCATATGGAGGACTAAAATGGTAAGTAAGCCTCAAATTCATTATTCCCCTTATTTATATTTATTGCTCACTATAGATCAGGTAGGATCTAGGAAACAATGGGAGCATGGCATGAATTCTTTGGAGAAGAACCAAACGGGAGATTTGGTAGAGTTGCTAGCTGAGATGAAAGCACTGAGAGATGAATGGATTCCTTGGTTAAAGAAGAAAGGGAATGGACACGTGAGATGGAAGGCTAGGTCATATGGTCTTGAAGAAGCTGTAGGACAGTGGTACAAGTTTGATAGGAGTATGACAAAGCATGGCTTTAGTCAGTGTCATTGTAACCATTGTGTTTTCTTTACTAGGTTGGATGATGGTCACGATATTATCCTGTTACTATATGTAGTGGGGTCACACATGCAAGGTTTTTCTAAACTAAAGGTAAATTTAGTTTAGTGGTGTGCCATGAAGAATTTGGGAGTACAAAAATTCTATGGCATGAGTAATCCTAGAGACAAGGAAGATCACAAGTTGATGTTGTCACAAGATGATTGTGTGAAGGTAGTGCAGGATGCATAACCAGGCAGCACACCTATGGATGGATAGTTCACAGAATAAGGTCCCCAATCACATGATGAGGTTAAGTACATGTGTACTCCCTGATATTTCCCTAGTAGTGGGAGTTGTCAGCAGGTTTATGGTCAATCTAGGAAGGAAACACTAGAAAGCAGTTTAGTGGGTTCTCAGGTATCTGAGAGGGACAAGTAGCAGGGATTCATGCTATGCAGGGTTAGTAAATTTAGATAAGGCAAGTTACTTGGATGAAAAGAGTTACACCATAGGATGTGTGGTGCTTGGTCTTCAGGATTGAGCTTGAAGAGGGATACAAGCCAAGAAATAAATTAAACGATGTACAGGTATAGGTATAGGTGTAGCTGTTTATCTCCAAGTGGGAGATTGTTAGGTTGTGGAGCTAAAAGCTTCACCTGGATGCAAACATGGAGGTTGCTGAGTGTCACAATCACCAGCATCGATTAGGCCAACTAACATCAGTCAGGTGTAGATAGGAAGCTATCGACATAAGTCAGGGATCGATCGACATCGGTCATCTCCAGGCAGACAGGGACCGACGTCAGTTGCATGTGTGGTTCTAGAACTGCTAATTCATGAATAGTTTGTTAATAAACCAGTTATTTGCATGTTAAAAGGTTAATTTTAGTCTTGAACTATGGATCTAACTATTGTAATTGTATGTCTAATTATTGTTTACATGAGATCTATTTAAGAGACTCATGGGCTATATTGTAAAGTGTGAGGGATCAAAGTAGGGATTCACAGGGTGCTAGATAGAGAGAGCAAGGTTGGCTCCTCTTAGTGCCATAGTGCCAAGTGTGTATGATTAGGTAGATATACGAGAGATCAAGGTCTAGTAGAAGATGCATATGGGTGCTAGTTTGGAGGACAAGGGTTCTTCATGGTATGTAAGATCAGGTTAATCTACAGGTTGTGTAAGATCAGGTAGGAGATCTACATGGGTAAGTGAGGTCGGTTGATCTACAAGTGTGTGTGTGTGTGTGCAAGGTCAAAGGAGATCTGTGGGGGAGCAAGATCAAAGCAGATCAGTAACACATTAGGGAGCAAGATCAGGTGAGATCTACTTGGAGTACATTGCATACTTTTTTGTACTGGCAATATTGTTACTGACTGGTGGACTGGCAGTATTGTTACTGACTGGTTGGAGGTGAACAACAACTTTGTGTTTGAGTTGTTTGTTGTGACCAAGATTGAGAGAGAGAACTCTTGATTGAGAATTACTAGGACCACTAGAGGTGTGGTAAGCCTCATAGGTGTGAGAAGAGTGTGGCATCTTCTTGATTGTATTTTCTTTCTGGATGAGTTGAATACAAGATTGTATTGTCTCTCAAATTCTGTGTTGTTTCTAATTTCTTGTTACTTGTTACTTTTGGTTAAATTTCATGTTTAGTTACTTGTACATGGTAATCAATTGTGCTTCCTAGGTCCTAACAAAGTGGTATCAGAGCTTTATGTTCTAGATTCCTGACACTAGTGAAAAGAAAGGGACAGTGTGAGCATCTTGCTTCAAACTTGAAAGAGCAAAGGGGGCTTATTTCATCACTTCATGATGATCATATAGAAGATGTACCTTCATCCACAAGGAGATGGACACAAGACATGATTCATTTCCTACAAACCAGTGAGTGTCCACAAGGTCTTAACAGGACCAAGAGAAGGTACTTTAGGCTACAATCCATTCCCTATGTCCTGGTTGATGGAGTGACATTTAGAAAAGACTTTTTAGGTGTGATTTTGAGATGCATTGATTTATATCAAATTGACAAAGTATTGCATGAGTTCCATGATGGACAAACTAGTGGTTAGTTTTCTTTGAGAACTATGACTGCCAAGATAATGAGGGTTGGTTACTTTTGGCCCAGCCTATTCAAAGACACCCATGATTGGGTGAGAAAATGATATAGGTGTGATCATTTTTGTGGAAAAAAAGCTATCTATTTTGCATCTTCACCCAATTCAATTTGAACAACCCTTTATGCAATGGGGATTAGATTTCATAGGTCTAATCAATCCTCCTTTTAGTGATAGTCATAAGTGGGTGTTGAAAGTAAAAACTTGGTCCTAGACTTCTATGAAGGTATAGTAACTAGATTTGGAGGTCCTTCAATAATCTTCTTAGATAATGCATTAGCATTTATAGGAGTAAGGACAAGTGAGTGGGCTTTGAAACATGGAATCTACCTTAACACCTTCTCTAACTACAACCCCCAATGGAATGGAATAGATAAGTCCACAAATAAGAATTTAATTAGGATCATAAAGAGGACTATAGAAGAGAATCTAAGGACTTGGCACCCCAAGTTGAAGACAACTCTTTGGGCTGATAAGATCACCCCAAAGAGAGTAATTAAGAACTCACCATATACACTTATGTATGGAAATGAAAAAAAACTTCCTATTTCACTTGATCTACCAAAATTAGACCTCACCTATCATCTACAATTGATGGATTATGTGAGCTGATGGAGCTTGAGGAAATAAGAGATCAAGCTATGCACACTATGACTACTCACCAACATCAAATAAAGAAGTATTTTGATAGGAAGTCTATGCCAAGGAGTTTCAAAGAAGGAGACATTGTCCTAAAATGGGATGAAGATAGGGCCAATCCTAGAAAACACAAAAAGTTTGATGCTTTGTGGAGTGGCCCATATGTAATTACACCGTGCAAATAACACAATGTTTTTCAACTTTTAAAGTTTGATGGAGAAGAACTGCATATCCCAGTCAATGGGATATATTTAAAGCATTATTATTGATGGTTATCTTATTTTTGTTGTACATAATTTATTATTTTTCCTATGTTCCCTAAGTGCTTATGTACATATGTGAGTTTTTATTTATATTTTCTTGGTCTTTTTGTTGTGTGGTGTGTTTCCTTGTGTTTGTTTTGGCACAATCCTTACTAGTTATCTTCAATAAATCCATTGACTCCATTGGCCCTTAGTTACATAAGGATATTAGTCTGATCAATGTAGTAAGCACACTACCCCTATGAGTCACTAATTTTTTGACCAATTTTTTTCCTTTTAGGCCAAAATTGGGCACCCCTTTTTGTAAAAAATGTCTGAGTCTATACATTTGTCTAAATCTAGCATGCAGAATTCATGTCTAGTATGCAAGAATTATTCTCATACAAAGCTGAAATCTTTTACATGTAAAAAACCAAGTGTTTTCCTTTTGATAGCTTTGTTCTTTAGTATTTTGGCTAATTTCTTGAAAATGAATTATTTTGGAAGGTTTTTTTTGGTCCTTCGCTAAGTGTATTTCTTTTGGGATTTTATTCTAAAGACCTTACTAAATTCTTTCAGACTTTTTGTTCAAATTAATTTTCCTGAAGGGTAGGTGACAACTTTTTTAAGGACTCTTTCAAGCTAAAAAGGTCCTTTTCATTTTTCCAAAGGGTATCTTTGAGGCTAAGTTGATCATTTCAAAAAATTTAAAGGACAACTATAGGTTTTTGGAAGGACACTTACATTCTTTTTTAAGGGTATGTTCATCTTTCCAAAGGGTACATTGGTAACTTTCTCGAAGGGAATTTTTCTTTAGAAAGTGGACACTTGCCTTTCTAGAGGGAACTTAACAAAAAAATTTAAGGAAAGAATTAGTTTGGACATTTGGTTAGAAACAAATTTTCTATAGTTCTAAACAATTCTTCTAAAAGGTCACTTCCATTCCAAATGGTACTTCACAAAGATTCTAAAGGATTGTGTTGGAGAAAAGGTGGACCATTTATTGTTTCTTGAAGGACCATTTCAAAATCCTGAAGGGTATGTTTTTTTTTTTGAAGGGTATCCATAATAAGGCCAAAGAGAAAAAGACCATTCTAAGAAGATGAAGGGTTTTTTTCAAAAAGCTCGAAGGGAAATTCACAAAGGAAAGAATTCCTTTAGACTTTTGGTTTAAAGGAAGTTTACACAAGATAAGGCTTGTTAAAAGGCCCAAAAGACCAAATTCCTTCATAAATTTTGTCCAAAAAAATTATCTGAATGAAGGAGTCCATAGAAAAGCCAAGAATAAAGTAAGAAGAGTTCAAATGAATTATTTTTAATAAATTTTCTGAAAAAATGATGAAAACACAAGTGTCAAGGATAAGAAGTCTAAATAAATACTTGAAGGAGAATGGTAGCTTCTAAGACATCAACTTCAAACTATGAAGAGTTTAAAAATAATTTGATGGGAACCTACAAACAAATATGGAAGTGATGCATGGTAGAATCCTGAACATATGTGCACAAGCAAATAGAATTAGGTAGGTCAACAAAGTGAGTTGGTATACCATTTCATAGCTCGGCAAGCAAATAAGGGATAGCTAGCATCCAAACAAATTTACAACCAATAGACTTGTCTATAGAAAAAGGCAATTTGAGATATCTTCATCCTACTAGTATAACCATTAGAAGCTTCTTATAGAATATAATGTAACTATTGTTATTTTCAATATTGACACATGTCCATGTAACCTTTGAAATATTTTGGCTCAATCTCCCTCTAAAAGGCTATATATATGGTTGTTCTTGGCTCATTTTGGGGGTTCCACATAAGTATGGTGAATCTATACTCAATGTACACCTTTTGATCAATAAAATGACTAAGTGTTTACCTCTTCCATGACTATTCATAGTGTGCTCTACTTGAATGTTGAATTTTCTTAGTGAAGCTATGGATTTATTAGCATTCTAATTCATTATTTCACCTATTTGTAGCTTCTTTTTGTAGGGCATGTGAAGTGATCCAGGAGATGTCCATGTCTAAGTGAGTTTGTCTTTTCATTAGTGCCATTCAAGGCCTCTTGTCTAGTCCTCATAGCATAAGACAATCTTTCATGACCTCATAGTGTAATATTGATGCAAGAAGATAAAGATTGGAAAAGTGTATGTTAGTCATTGTTTTGGTCATAAGTTCCATATATATGTGGTTAGAGGCCATCATATATTTTGGTGTATCACCTCAATTATTTTAGGTTTGATTTAGTTTCCCTCATTCCTTTTTCACCCCCAAAATTTAGAAGTAATTAAATCAATAATCAAGTGGTACATCAAGGGGATCTAGCCCCTAATCTAGAGATTCATCTCAAAAAATTGTCACCCACAATGAGAGAGATAATTCCATTATGTCACTTGGATGAGGAGAACTAAGCATATTCTCAAGGGTACAATCCAAGCATCAACATGTTGTAAAAATTAAAGATGAAAGGACTCTATGGTGTATCTAATGAACTTGATTTGAAAATCTAGAAGTGTGTATAGTCAAAGATATTGATCCTAGAAGTTGAAAGTGTGTTCATGCTTATTTTACAAGTGACTTGAGAAGGATGTTTGAGCTTGTTTTGATGTTGTTTCAATGTCTCATGATGAATTTTTTATTTGGGAGTGTTTTAGACACCATGAGGATGCTCTATGTGTATTTTAGAGGTGTGATCAATCTATCTTGAGTATGAACAATGCTTAAGTAGTTGATTGTATGTTTGGTAGTAGTGTTCCTCTATATAAGGTCTCTATTTGTGTTGTTTTAACATACATAAATGTGAGCTAAGATGACTATGATAATTTGAGGATAATGAAGGGTCCATAAGGAATAGACCCATGCATTTGGAAGTGTACCTATATTCTTTTTTTGTTTGATGATGTGCTATATGGATGGATGAATAGGTCTCATTGAGACCTATAAGAGCTAAAAGGGCCTTATTAAAATGTATAGCTACTTAAGGGTGACCCATAAATGCTATGGAAAACCTATGAAGATTATATTGAGACATGTATTTTTGTGTGAGATGTCTTAATTGATAAAGCATGCCTAATGTCTTACCAAGGTGTTGATTATCAAGATTACTCTAGAAATAGTGAAATCAAAGTTTGTGATTTCAAGATTTTGAGAGAGAGACTTGGGAGAGACATGAGAGAGGCTTGTGTGTGAGATTTGTGGAGAAAAGGAGGGGTAGATTTACTTGAGGATTATTTGAATATTATGATAGATTTAGGACTATTTGTATGACTTGTATATCATAATTCTATTTTCAGAATAGTCTTCTTATAGATTGAGAGTGAGTGAACGTGAAGAGTGATAAGCAAAGGTCCATAATTAGATGTTGTAGACATTAGTTCAAAGGTGGATGTGTTCATAGGTGTTGTTGTGGAATATTATCATCTAAGGTGGTTATAGCCTCCATGCAAGGTGAAACTTAATAAAAGGTCTAATTGGTATTGTAGCTCACCTAGATAGGTGTGATAGCACCTTGTGGGATTGAAGTATCACTAAATAGAGATTATAGTTACTTTATCATATATATGGTCTAAATTAGATCTTGTTATTATAGGATAATAGTCTAATTTTAGGTTCATGTGGGTTTTCTCCCCTAAGAGGGTTTCCCATGTATGTCATGTGTTATATGATTAATCTTGCATTGTCTTTCTTGCTCATTGATATGAATGTTATGTATGATTCATGAATGATTGTGGTAACTGATAAAGTGTTTGCAAAGATCAGAATTAAAGTTGATTTATTTGGGTTCACTGATTCACCCTCCTCCCTCTCATTGATTTTACCTCTAAGATTATTCTAAGGATAGACCTCTTGAGTTTGTAGAATATATTCATTTAGCCTAATATTAATGTATGCCAAAGGCATGGAATAAAAATACTATGCAAGTATGATTGTAAAGTATTTTATATCAAAAATATGATAATGTGGTTGTTAATGCCTTAAGTAGGAGGCACCATGAGTTAGAAACACTAAGTTTGTGTACTGACTTGAAAATTCATATTTTGGATTAGATTTTAAAATATAGCCTTTATAAATAAGTGTAACAACTTTTGGATTCTAGTTTGAATCTAAAAGGTAAATTTGAAGGTTGTTACCTTAAGCTAGATGTCCTTTTGCTTCATAAATGGCATATATTTTTCCATTAGTAGGTGAATTTCATGAGCTAATTTTGTCTAAGTTTCATAGAGATCCTTACTAAGAACACATTACATTTATGAAGTTGCATATTGAGTTAAGGAAATTATATCATTTGGTTGATTTAAGGCATGCTATTTTTGATTTCATAGATATCTACCTAGAATGTTAGATGGTTAAGGATGAGAATAAAAATATAGTAGTATTATTATATCCTCATGAAATATTGGAATGGAAATGGGATACTATCTCCATGGATTTCATTGTAAGTTTTCCTACCTCAATGTATCATCATGATGTAATTATGGTCACTATGGATAAACTGACTAATGTAGCTCAATTTTATCCCACGAATACTAACTAAAATTCCACATCAATGGTAAAATTTTTCTTGTATGATATTTTTATATTTCATGAGATTCCCCATAATATTATTTTGGATATAGAGTAAGTATATATTTCATACTTAGTGACTTATTTGCAGATGCAATTGGGCACATAGCTCAATTTCAACACCTCCTAATATATTAAGACTAATGGATAGACTGAGAGAACCAAATAGGTTTTTGAAGACATGTTTTACATGTATTATATGGACCTACAATATTATTGGGAAAACTATTTGTAACTGGTAGAATCTCCTTACAATAATAGCTATCACAGTTAAATTAAGATGGCACCTTTCCATGATTTATATGGCCAAGCTTGTAGAAGCCCACTGAGTTGGGATTGACTTGAGGATAGATTCATGATTGGACCTACCATATTACAAGATATGGATAAGTAAGTAGTTAATATATGACAACACCTTGAAATTTCTAGGGATAGAAAAAAGAAGTATACTGATACAAAGAGGATTGATCAATATTTTAATATTGGTGATAAAGTGTTCTTGAGGGAGAGACCCAACAAGATCCCTATCTATTATGGAAAATGTTTGAATTTGACACCTCATTTTTTAGGGCCATTCTAAATCCTGTAAACCATTGGCCTAGTAGCTTATTGACTAGCCTTGCCACCTATCCCATCTCATGTTCACGAAGTATTTCATGTATCAATTTTACATCAATATATATCTAACATTTATCATGTACTATTATAGATATAATTTCAAATTGAGAATTATATAGATTTTATTTCAGAGCCCACCAATATTATAGCACAAAAGACACTAGCCCTTCAACGTAGATACCTAGACTAGGTCAAGGTCAAGTGGGAAAAATATGATTAATCAACATCTACTTGGGAAGATTTTTCACCTTTGAGGGTTAGGTACCCTCACCTCTTTTAGTTACTTCCAAGAGGAAGTCTACATAAGGGTATGGGGATGTAATACCCCATTTTACATAGTGTTTAACTTTAACATTCAAGTACTAGGATATTTTGGATACTCTAACTTGAAGTCATGAGTTATGTTGTTAATCACGTCTAACTAAGGCATGCATGGATTTATTGGAGACTTATCATGTGTTGGGAACCATGAGAAAGACCTATTATCAATCATGTTTTTATTAATTATAAAATTATAATGCTTACATTTCCTTTATGAGATGTTGTAATTATGAATCTGATTATATATATGTTAAAAGGTGTTGGATCATTGTTCATAAACTTGTATATTGGAAATTGCATGTGTATAAGGTTATAGAATCTATCTATGTGAATGATTATTTTCATTGGTATGACTTTTTTTTAATAAATGATGTAATGCCCTATTTTATTAGAATTTAATATCTTTAGCTATTAGTCTAGAATAATTTTATGTGTGCGAGTGTGTAGGAATAGGGAAGGGCCAATGAAGTAAAGGAATACACCAAACATGGTTATATCACTAAAATCCTTACCTTAAAAATTTATTAAAACCATCCTAATTATTCAATTGTCTAAAATATTTTTCATCACCTCCTTCTAACTTAGCATGCCATTTAGGCAACTAGTTTTTAATTTTGGTTGTTGAAACTTGTTGTCTCATCAACTTTATATCTCATAGCCAACATCTAGAATTGTTAGTGTCCAACTAATATATATTTATGTAAATTTCCTAAGTCTAGAACATAGTGGGTATAGGTGAGTGAGTGTAATAAGAAAACACAAAAGTCTCTAGATCTGTAATGTATCTTAAGTAAACATGAAAAGTAATGTCCCTTAATGAGGCATGGGTTGGCAAGTGGAGGGTGGTTGGTTGATTCTAGGATGTGTATATGTACAAGTTGAGATATTCATTTTAAGTCCTTTTTTCTAGAAAAACTTTGGGACCCATCATACAAGACTAAACTAAGGAAAGGAGAGAAAGATAAGGAAGATCAAAAAATATGAAAAACTAGTTAAGAGATTCAAGGATTAGACAATTAGAGGATAGAACCTAGGAGTTCTTGGAGTCAATAGGTGGGTTTATTATTAACCTGATAATAGCTTATTTCATTTTAAAAAATATATTTTTGGTTCTTCATTTCTTATCTTGCTTTAAGGATAATAAGACCACTTATTTTATTATATCTATTTTATTATATTTCCATCATTACGCATTGGTCACCATATATCTATTTTCCTAATTGAGGGATTTCAAGAGGTTGTGCCCCTCCTTGATGGACTTGAATGCTTCATCTTATTTCTTGAGTGTATTAATAATGTTGTGACATAATTCAATGTTCTTATGTGAGCATCATGTTCAAGGTGGCATATTTTTAAGCCCTCCCATATTTTGCATGGTGGTAGATATATTGACCATATTATGAACATCATGGTGTTATATTATAGACCATCCCATGCTGAGGTATCATGGTAGATTACCTGACCCTCCCATGAATATTAGATGAGATCATTTGAGTGAGGTGTCCTCTTGATATCCAATCAAATGATGAGCCTTATTTATGATATGAAAGCTTGCCTATTTATTTTTTATATTTATAAATGATTAGATTCATTGGATGTTAATTGAAGCTTGCTTACCTTGTCATTAGGATTAGGAGTCTCCTTGGGTAAGAATTGGGAATAGGACTATACTTTGTGCACAGTCTTTCCTTTGTGTTAATATACCCCTTTTTATATATCCACCTTTGACTTAAAAAGTGATGTAAACATGCTTGGATATAGGAGTCACAAAATTTAGGGTGTCTAGAGTAGTAGCTTAATGATGACAAAGGGTTGGGTGGTGAGCTCTCCTTTAAAAGGCTAATAGTTTTTATGGAGTAGACAAGGATCTTATTGAAGACTATTCTTCTATTATTAAATAAAGCCTAGAGTTGTACCACATGCATATGTATCAGATTGATGATACCTATTATATTAATAAATGTAAATAGCAACCATACTCGTAATATTATTATGAAAGACATTCTTTGTATAATGACCCAACTATGGGTAAAGGCTTTTGTTTTCTTTCTGATTGAACCATATTTATATATTGAGATGTAATTGGGTGTTGTGTTATTTGAATGTAGATCCTAGGGAAGGATTTATTTTGTAATAAAATATTATTGAACCAATATGGATCCTTTAATAAAATGATAGTGTGTTTTATTGCTTAAATCTTTGTTAAGATCAATGTATTGAATGCATATTCTATCTTTCTTATATTAAATAATGGTATATTTTTATGGATTGAGCTTATCCAAATGTGTTTAGATATCAAATAGATATTTATAATATTTTTATTGGGAATAAAAATATATCTTTAATATATAGTCTAAATATTGATGTTATTCTGGTAAAAACATGTCTTATGAGATGAATGTGTCTATGTGTTAATACTTGAAGTGTAATCTTATAATGAATAGGCCAATCAAACCATAGGATTGATAAATTTCCTTATGAAATGTTCGGCTAAGGTTTAGCTTTCCTTGTGAATTGTGTTATCTAAATAAACCAATGAAAATATTGGTTTAGTGTCATGATATAGATGTACACCTAATCGTATTTTTATTTAATAGATAAACATGAATGTAGGATTATTTGGCATAGTGAAGACCTTGTGAGGAAGGTATGATTAGATTTAGATTCATTAATTGATGGTAGATCATTAATAAATATGTTTTTTCTTCCTCTAACTTATTTTCATTCATCTAAAAAATTTGATTTTGATTCAGCTTGTACCTTTATTGATTTGATTGACTATCTCTAGATTTTTATTCTTTCCTTAAGCCTAAAGATATTTGTATTTCTAATTGTATTGTGTCTTCATGATTATTAATTTTATATTATCTATTTGCCTTAGTGTAATTCCTTTTCATTCATTTATTTTATTTTTCCTTATCTTTTATTACCTTAGTTTTATTTTAACAACTTTGCCTTAGTCGATTTGTAACTTTTTGAAATTTTGCCAAATGAGTCCATGTGGCACCATCCCACTAAATTGGGAGTGACATAAAGATAGTCTATTATATAGACTCTATCAGGGAAGTGGATTACTAAGATCCATCCATGTGGAGTCATCTTTCAAACCTAAAATTGATGTCACCATAGTCTATTATATGGACCTTACTAGGAAAGCAAATTACTAAGATCCATCCATGTGTCATCATCCCACTAACCCAGAGGTGATGTCAACATAGTCCATAGTATAGTCTTCATCAAGAATAAAATCACTAGTATAATGACATGTGGAAGGAGGTGGATCCAGGATCCCAAAGAGAAGCTAGTGTAGTCAAGGAACATGCCCAAAGTGGCCACATGGTCCCTGAATGCATTTGCACTGGTCAAGGTTAATTTTTATAGTTCTCTCAATGTCATAATGTAGTAACTTTAGCCATAGAATATAAAATTAGTTCTTTATCATTTGGTCCAATGAAAATAATTTTTGTCTTTGTAACCTATGGCATGTTCCTATTATATGAGTAATGAAAATTATAAGTAAGTTACTTATATCATATATTAAATTTGAATTCCATTGCTTACTCATGTTTATGGTCTGGTTACGTGTGAAATAATGGTCATCATGTCTATTTTTATGATAAAAAATGGGCATGAAAAATTTAAGTAGGTAGGTATTATATACATATAATATTTTCAAACTTTTAACAATTACTAAAACTTTGTATCTTATAAAAACCTATTGAGTCTCAATCTCTTTGAGTACACTCCCAAGGGGTGAACTAGGAAAGTGGTGGGTATACCATTGGTGATTTGTAGGATTGTTTTCCCTTTTTCCTCTTGTTACCTACACACTTATCTCCTAAAATCATTAACCCTAAGCTTGTTTTTCTCTATTGTACCTATTCTAGGAATTTACTACATTTTATCCTCCTTTTCCTCACCTACATCCTTTTTTTAGTTGGTTGTGATAGGTCAACTGGGTTGACCCTATAAATTTTCAAGATATGTTCACTTTGGAAATAGTTTAGGCTTTGGTTGAGCTAGCTCAAGACCTAATAAATAATTGTCCATAATTGTGTTAGGTTAACGAGGTCAACCCTATTGATTAGAATTTTTGAAATGGTCAAGGGTTAAATATACCTATAAATACAAATTCATTTCCATAATTTATCAAAAATAAGTGAAATAATAAGTAAGAGTGAACAAACATTTGTTTATTGACCATTCTACTTGAGAAGTAAAGGTTGGGGTTCCATACTTTCTTTAAAAATATAGATCTTATCTTGTGGATATGTATCTTGTATGCATTGATAGGTTACATAGCCTAGAGCTGATTATATTTGCCATCCTTACATACCACAACAACCTCTTGCAAATCACCTTGTCCAAGGGAGAGATTAAGGCTCGATGGCTTCATCTTCAAAGCTAAGTATTCCTAGCTTTTTTTCTCCTTTGTGAGAGTAGATAGATATGCATTTATGTTTATCTTCCATGCATTAGGATTCTGTATACATTGACATGATCATATATCTTCTATACATGTTTAGTTTTATTATTTATAACCCCCACTTTGTTCCATAAAATTTAGTGAGCACTAGATTAGATTTACTTTACTTGTTACTAGTATAGGTAAAATATCAAAATCTAGGACCCCTTAGGGTTATTTCATGATTGTGTTAGACTGGATGATTTTTAACTTCCTTATCATGGTGTATTGTGATAAATGATCCCCTAATCAGGTCTATCATATCCCAATATTGGTCATGATCCCATTTAACAAATGTTTTCCCAATCGGAAGTGTAGGCATACTCTATCTTCTCTGAGCTAGGATTGATTTATAGACATGATGCATCTTTTGCTAAATATATTTTGGTGAACTTGATGTGAATCTAACCCTTGAAAGATTTTTATTCACTTATTTAATTATTTTATCATTTTTATTATTATATATTTATGATTTTGGGTTGATTGTGTTGACACAATACTAACTTTTATGCACAAGTTTAACACAGTCACATCCAAATGACTATTTTTTTTGTGAATGTTCTTTTCTAGGTACAAGATAATAGATCAAATTAGTCAACATAGTAAAAAAAAATAGACTTTTATACATCCAAATTAGACTAATATGTTGACCCACTCAGCCCTATACACTTTTAAGAATCATATTCAGACTACTAGGTCAACCCAATCGACCCTATATATTTCAAGCACTCAACAACAATTTTATACAAAGCATGGTCAACCCATTCAACCCTATTATCAATATTTTCAAGCATTTACCAAGGTTATTTGATATTAGTCTCACGTATATACATCCTACAACCCACCAAGGTTCCTTTCTATCCTTTCTCTCTTTCCTTGTAGTCTTTTTTTCATAGTTTATAATATTTTAAATTTCCCCTGTACAATCAACTAGATTGACTATGTTGACTAAGTTCTATATTTTATGTGTATTTTGGAAAGATAGGTCAGATTTGTTGACTTACTTCACTTTCATAATTTTTGCTTCCATACTATAGGGTTGACTCGATTGACCCTATTTTGTATTTTATGCACACACTATCAACTGAATTGACACTGTACTATGTTTCAAAATTGAGATTAACTTTATATGTTAGTAATTAGCTCACACTTTCATTTCCTATTGATTTAATTCTTATAATAGTTCACATAGTATAATTATGTGGTTTTCAATATACCATTTAGTTTCATTATTTTCTATTTGATGCACACACGACCAAATCATAAAATATTAAACAAGCATTTTAAATAATTATCTACCCAAAGCCAACCTACTTGGATTTCATCACCAAAGGGGAAGCTAACTTGGGTTTCTAGATAAGTATAAACATATGGTTAATGGTATGTTTTGGCTAATCACTTGACACCCTTATCATTGTAGTGTGTGAAGTGAGGGGGTAGGCCCCAATACCAAGCATGTTCTATTGCCAATACATATCCCTTTCAACCCAAACATCTTGAAACCATCCTTAGATTACATTTTAGTTCCTTACAACTAACTTCCTATCAGATCTAAAGTTATATTCTAATAATGTAATAACATTTAGGTTGACCACTTAGTTATATTTTACTTTCCAAGTTGATTTCTTGCTCTTTATTCAATTGTATGTTGTATTGAAAAAAAATGCATTAACCAAAATTAATGCAATGTTTTGTGTTATGTGACTCAATGAGATCAACCTCATTGATTTAATTAATTATTTATTTCCTTCGGTTCTTAATTTTCAAAATAATTAAAAAATTATTCTTGTTTCAATGCATAATCATTTTAGTCAACATAGTCTATTATAGGCTATCTAATTTTCCTTGTTTCTTATGCTTGGTTAACCTTGTACACTTTTTCAACCTCTATCTGCTATGTTAGGTTGACCCAGTCAACCCATTATAGTTTACAAGCCCTATTCCCTATGCTATATCAACCTAATCGACTCTATATAGTTTATTTCACTTCTTATTTCTTTGCTTTCTCATCTCTCTTACCTATTTTATTATTTCTCCTTCATCATGAATTTAATATTTGAAAACAACACCAAGTTGAATTCAATAGACATAATGATTTTTACCAATCCTCATAGGGTCTCCCATATGTAGAGTAGGGTTCCTCTCTTAGATGAGATTAATGTTCAAATATCCACTTACACAAAAAACTATGGGACCCTTCCTCATTACTCTTCATATAATAATCCTCTCATCTCCCTATAAGATCAACCTAAATTAGCGTATACCCCTAAAATGTTTTTCTTTATTTTTAAATTTCCTTAACATCGAGGAGAAGATCCCTCTATTATTTACCACCTCATGATTAGTGGTCAAGTTGAAGAGACTCAATATCCTACTCCCACTTTCTCAAATAGATTTGGGAGGACCACTTTCTTTCATTCTCAACCTCTTCCCTTGATTCTCATACCATGACCTCTTCTTATTTAATTTCTTATACCTCCATACCTAGTATCTCTACTAATATGGTAGAATCTACATCTGGTGGGCCTCTTATAAGATCCACTACACTTAATCCCTCTATTAGTTCATAATTTTCTACCCTAGGTAATCATGCTTCTAGTGCTTCTTCTCATCCCTTCACTATTCCTCTCTAGCTCCTACCAACACCAATAGTGGTACCTAAGCCACTAATACCAACTCTAATATTTCAATTAGTGTTAAAAATACCAATCAAATCCACCAACTCTTATTACAAACACTCAATCAAATGAATATTTTTCAAGCTCATAATACAAATCAAATGATGAGAATGTAAAATCACCATCTCCATCATCAAACTCATCCTTAACCAATGAATTAGGGCATGCATAATCAAAATGTTCCCCCTCTACCTCTTCAGGATTCTCAAGCTAATCTAATTTTTCAACCTCCTTTGGTCAACAAAAACATTAAGCATCTTCAAAATGAGCCTCTTACAACTCAAATTTCTAATATTGATATAAGAGGTATCACTCATACCATTTCTTATAATGGATCAATTGATCCTACTCTTCATCTTAAACCATTTGGAAATATTTATAAGGATTGGGTCAAATTTAACACCTTTTTCACTACCAATATTTTATAAAAAACTCTTATCAGTGATGCTTTATATTGGTACAACCAACTTAGAACCCATTTTATTTCTAGTTTGGAAGATTTAGTGAATGTTTTAGTTAAAGAGTTCCAAACTAGTGATCTTCCTAAATAAACTTTGGCCCATTTAATAAATTTTAAACAACTTGAAAATGAAATTACACAAGATTTTATTAAAATGTGGAAAACTTTGTCAAATAAGTATGAACATAACATGGCTAATCATAACCTTTTTCAGATCTTCACTAATGTTCTTTTTCCTAAGTTACAAAATTGGGTCTGCACTCTCTCTCCACATAATTTGAGGAGGATATTGACTAGGATAAACATCAATATTTACTTATTCATAAATTTGAGCCACCCCAACCTTCTACAGGTCCTTGTCTCTTACTCAAGAAAAAAATCATTATGCTACCAATGATGGTGTTATAGACTCCTATGACACCATTCACACTATTCAAGTTGTTATTCCTAACCAATATTTGAAACCAATTCCCCCTTCTCAAAAATATACCAATTCTCATTTATCTTCACCAAATACCATCAATTTTTGTAAACCCTTATTCTTAATTTAATTAATTAAATATCTACCTAGGCCTTTACTATGAGAACTTGATCCCACTCATCTTATAAAATCTTGGTATGATCCTAATAAGTTTTGTTGGTTTCACACTAGTTGGGGTCATTCTCATGAGACCTATAGGAAAATTTATAATTTAGCTATGGATTTTCTTCTTGGTCCTAGTTTTGATCATTATTCTATCATTAAAAAATGTCAATAAGCCTATAACATCAATTTTAAGGCTCATGAGACACATACTAAACCTCAAGCCTTAAATCAAGCTAATGTTCATTTAGTTGTCTATAAAGACCCTCTTCTTAATCACCAAGTTAATCAAGAGAACCAAGACAAGACTACCCCTTCTAACAATAATGTTGAAATTCTTGTTGACCCCACTTCTAAAGAGAATGTGGTTAACATGACTAATATACAAAGGGTGGTTTCTTTTATTGATCCACAACCTATCTACACTCCTACATTGTCCCAAAAATTTCATGTTATATAGGATTATTCTATAACTCATTTATACTAGCTGGGGTAAGATGAATTTATAAAATTTGATAAACCAATTCTAAATCCTCATTTGGATAACACTTCCCATTCTATTTCTACCATCCCTCCATTTTTTGTTTCTAATACTAATGATAATCAAGCTTCTACTAATACTTAGTCTACTAATCCTCAAAACCAACATAAATTAGCTACTTCACCTTCTCAACATAGTTTACAACCTTGATCTAAACCATCTCCCTATTTTTAACACAAATAACAATGCACTTTGGATCCTCCTTCTGAGGACCTCATTAATCATTATTCACCTATTTCTACCAACCTTAGTATGGGTTATGATGAGTGGGGTCCCATCATGGAACTCATTAGAATCACATCCCAAATTCCATTTATTAAGCGTATGAGGACCTCTCCATGTCATAGAAACCATCTTACAAAAATATTATTCAAAATGAACATCCCTCATCCTTCCCTAATAGGATGTGAATCAACCTTATCTTAATCTAAGGATATCATATTAAAATAATGTGAAGATATGTCTATCTATGTTGATGAAATAATGGACACTTTTATATCCTTAAGTTTTCCTATCACTTCTATGATTCCTAATGAAATTTTTTTGTGTGTAGATGATCATCCTCTATTAATTAATGTCCAAATAGGTGATATCTAATTCAAGCATGCATTGATTGATGAGGGTTATGGAACTTGTGTTACCTCTCTTAATTTTATCAAAACACTTAGATATTTTGAATGCAATCTCAAGTCCACATATAGCACATTCCAAGGATATGATCAAAGGTAAATGCCTCTTTTAAGTTATATGTGGATTCCCATTACCATCCCACCTATCATTTTTCATGTGAAGGTAATTATATTTAACTTTCCTCTCTCTTATAATATTTTTATTTGTAGGTCATAGACTCACTATATGAGTGTAGTTACTTCCTTTTCCAACTAATGCATTAAATTACATCATAATGGAGATATTTATAGCATTAAGGGTGTCACTAACGCCTGAAATTTAAAAAAATTTCAAGATTATGGTGTCTTCAAGATTATTACTCTTGAACCTTTGCCCAGTGTTCCATTTTATGAGTCTCAATGCTTTAATATTCCTATTAATTCCATTCAAGGTTACAACAAACATCCCAAGATCATTAAAAATAGTCCTCTTAAGCTTTTAGATTCCAATTATGATGATCCTAATGAGATTAACATAAAGATTAAAACTTTTGATCTCTCACCTCATCTCATCTCTTAGCTTCCTACTTATTTATAGCCTCATTCTTACAAACCTCCTTGTGATGATATTCTCATTATCTTGACTAAGACTCAGTATTCTGTTCATCACACTTCATTAGATGGAAAAGTCATCCCTACATACATCATTGATATTCACACACTTGATTATGATGATGGTTACACCTTAGGCTATCCATTCGTAGGTGGTCTTGTCCAAGCCTATGATGTTGATATTATCTGTTATCATTCTTATTTGCTTTAGTATTTTAGTGATTCTTCCCATGTTTCATTATTTATAGTTCCTCATTTTAGTATTTTTCCTTTTATCATAGGGTATAGATAGTGCTAACACATTTAGTTCCTAAGGAACCTCATAGGCATAAGCTCATAGATTATGCTATGACTAGGCCTTACCATTTTTACTAGGTACCTTGACCCCTATAGCTTACTTATCCCCAAGATGAATGTGACCCTTATTTGGAATTTTATAGACCCCACCCCTCCCTCATTAGATCCCATATTGGAGCCTATTCCTACTATCGCTATATTTGAGCCCATTTTTTATCTTGTTATTGCTGAGTCTCTCCCTACTTTTGATCCAATTGGTCCTTCAATTGAGCCTAGTTACATTCCTTCACCACCATCACCTTCTCTTAGTGATGGTTTACTTAATTTTACTTAGATGTATTTTTTTCCCACTAAATGGGCTATTGAGCCTTCCTAAGCTCCTTATATTTATTCTACACATCCTCTTATGAGTACCTCTACCAAGACTACTCACAAGTGTATATGTTGCTTCTATGACATAGATAATCATTCATTCATACATTGTCACAAGCTATGGAAATATATTGATACTTTGTGTCCTTCTTCCCCTCAGTCCTTAGACAAGGCCATACCTCCCCCAAAGGTACTACCTAAATATATGCCTAAGTATGGAGATGTGTATTATCTTTGACACCAATATGGCATCTATCACACAAATCATTGTGACATCCTTCAAAAACACCTTAAGGATCATCTTATAACTATTACCAAACGTTCTACCATTCCTCCCATAGTTCATTATCATAATAAGGTTCCCTCTTCTTCTCCCATGGTTCCATATCTAGTGGTTCCCTCCCTTCCTATAGTCCATTAATCACCTTATGTGCTTCCACTCATGACTCCTTCACCTATGGATCCCTATCCACCCATTATTCCTTCACCCATGGACCTTCCCTCACCCATGGATCCTTATACACTTGTAAGTCCACCTATGGATACCTCCTCACCAATTATTCTTTCATCTCCCATAGAGCCCACTCCCTGCATTCTTTTGAACATCCCTTGCTTGATATTCCTCCTCAGCACAATCCATCAAGTATTGCTAATTTTTATATTGAGAAGATTATATGAGAAGTATTTTTTCATTTTTTATTGAATATTGATGAGACATTAGCATTAGTTTTCATCTAGCTTTATAAAGATCTATTTGATGTTTTTGATAATGTGTGTGGGCAGATTTATCAATATTTATGAGCACATGCATGATACTTTTACATTTTCATTTGATTTGGATGTGTGATCTAATCTAATATATATATATATATATATATATATATATATATATATATATATATATATATATATATATATATATATATTGACATTGTATCAAATTCTTATTTATCTTACATGGTGATATTACTTTTTGCACTCTATATTGCTTACATCATTTATGTTTGCTTATGGATATTTTTCTTTTTCATTGCTTTATTTTTATTTCTTAAGATTTATTTCATAAAATTTCCCTTCTTATTTCTTCATGATTGATTGCTTTCTTAGCTCTATTTTTCATAGATAATTATCATTGTAGCTCAGTTATACAAACTTGGTTCCCTTTAGTCATTCCTTATTAAAATGTGATTAGTTAAAAAATAATTAATTTCATTATAATATCCTTTCACTGATCCACTTTGGATCTCCTTTTTCCATTACTTATTTTCTCACAAACTAAGCATATACATGGTTGACACTTGAGATAACATGTTGGTTCCTTGTCAAGCCTAAGTGTCCTCATATATCTTGTATTTGGTTACTTAGCTTCATTTAACCTAAACTGATAACTCATTCATGTGTATCACTCTATCTCTCATGATTGGTCATTCCAAGTCTATATGAAGGAGGAATCTTAAAAAGCCTTAAAAAAATTTAAAAGCCAAATCATTTAAAAGGAAATGATCCAAAAGGAAAAAACATTAAAAATTTATTAAGAGTCTAATCACACTAAAATACATGATTAAAAATACATCTCCTTATTCTATTTTAATCTCAAACTCCATAGTTGGACTCACAATATAGTCAAGGTCCTTTGGGGTGTGGTAAGCCAGTAGACTAGAAAAGGAGAATAAAAAATATTCTAGTTCTACATACTTTCTCATGCAAGTACCCAATATTTGTAGTAGACTAATGGATCTATAAGGGTTCTTAAATAATGAAGAACATGTCATGGGAAGGTAGGTCCATTTTTATTTTTCTTGTACCAATATACATTCATGAGTTGATATTAGCAAAATATTTATTTGCCTACAAATCTTAGTGTCTATAAAGAATAGGTTTGCTTTGTACATTGATGATCACTAGTCACTTAGTGTCTTCTCATGTCCTTAGTATGCCTCCTATCTCCTAATATCCTCTCATAATATGCCTAAGTTATGATTTTTACATTCCATTTTTCACTCCCTACATCCCTCATATTTCCTCTTGATAAATATTATTTTGTTCACTGATCACTGCCCTAGGGATTTCATTTGTGAGTTACATTATAAGACTATGGATAGGACTTGGCCTTCCTTAAAAATTAACATAATTTCACATTCTTATTAATAACACCCTTTATTTCCATATTTTCACATTTATCCCACCTCATTGGTGCTCCATTTGTTATTTTTAGTGTAAGACCATGGATAGGACCTAGCCTTCCTCACAATATTTTTCCAATAATCCAAGTCACAAATAAAATTACAAGTGTAAAATATGAGATAATATATGATCAACCTTAAATTACATGTCATTGACCTACTTACCAACTTGATTTAGTATGTTTTATTCTTACTTCATTTTTCTTCTGCTTCTTTTATCTTCTTATTTTCTGATTGCATGTAAGAATCCAACCATTTCTTGAATTTTTCATACTTCCTAGCTTGAATTAGTGTGTTACATTTAAGACCAACTTTTTACCATTTTTTTCTAATACTTCCCATCATTATTTAGTAAAATTGATTAAATTAATTGATTTATTTTTATACCATTTGTTCCTTTTACATGATCTTCCATTTTATTACATTATTTTCATACTTCCCAATGTGATTTAGTGTTATTTTTTTTTTAATTTGGTTGATTATCTTTCATTTGGTTTAAAAACACATAAATTTTTACCATCTTGTTTTACCACCCTTTTGTTCTTTATATTTAGTCATTTTTATTACACATTTCCTAGCTTAAAATAGTGTGTAGTACACTTTTGATTGATTATATATTACCAAGTCTTTTTTATTGTTTTTTTAACCATACATGTGTCATACATAATTCTAGAAAAGAAAACAAAAAGCATATATTTCCTATAGAATATACAACAAAAATAGATAAATACATGTGCTACAAATAAATATATCTAAGCATCAACAACCACAACCATAATGATAACACATACAATCAAAATCCAAAATGATCCATATATACATACATACATACATACATATGTATTTATGTATATATGTATGTTTGTATGTATGTATGTATATATCATGAGTTGTGATAAAACAAATATAGCCATATATAATGCTCTAGCTCTATGGTTGGGCCCCATCCTACCTATCTCATGGCCTAACCATGCTTCCTATCAATGCCTCAATTAAACTCCTCCATAAAAAATGTTTTAATGAGCTTGTTCAAGATCTAAATCTCAACACCTGCCCCTATAAATTAGCTACCTAAGCCTGTACCTATGCAAAATGGGATAGGGTCACCAAATGTGTTGCTCTCTCCTGATCCTATAGCTATGACATATGGATCAATGTCATTACATGTGTCACCCTCTCTTGGGCATGTGCATGTGTCATATATGTCACTATAACTAGAAGCGTAGCTCTCTCCTTACCTAGGGCCTATCATACCCATGTCTTTCTTACACCTACCTCTGCTAGTGGCTATATCCCCTCTCTATGCACTCATAGTTACTTCATGGCCTCTCCACTTAGTCTAAACTAGCTCATTTGAGATGGGTTAAATTATACACTAGGATCCTCTAGTGTAGTAGGGTCATACATCATTAGTGCCTCATCTAGGATATCAGGGAGTGATCCCTTACTAGAGACCCCATATAATTTCCTCATCCTCTATCACACCTAAATAAATCATACCAGATAGATATTAGATCACTCATATATCTCAAAATCTATCTCTAGTCTATTTTAAATAAAATTAAGCATACTTTAACCATATTTTTATTACCTATTTGTGTGATTTTCATTATTATCTCACCATCTTCACAACCACTGAGCACAATATCCCCATCTATGTAGTGATGTAGGAGCATCTACATACATCTTGGCAAGACATGGTTACAATTGAATTCAAATTCAATTTATTGTATTTTCCCTCCAATATGCAATTAATGAGGATTAATTGTAAAAAAATAAAGGTAAAAAGTAATTGTTGGCGCTGTTGAGAAAAGAAAGGAGGAGTGGTTGAAAATATTTCAACCTGGGTATATTGTTGCAATTTAAAAACTATTTTTGTTTTATCTTGAGCCCAAGTTGGGCGTAGAGGTTTGGAAGAGATTATTTAAAACCAAAAGAGTAGGATATGCATTAATGAGAGAAAAAGAAGTAAAAAAATTCATTCAGGAGGACAGTGGGACATAGAGAAGAGAGGAAGAGAGATAGAGAGGTGAATAAAAAAGTCCTCAAGGTGCCTGGAATTGAGAAAAAGGTACTTGATATTACAAGCAATGAACCATGGGGCCCTCATGGATTCGTAATGGAAAATATTTCACAAGCCTCTAGAAATTATCATGAATATCAGATAATTATGTCTATGCTCTAGAGAAGGCTAAATGATACTGGCAGGAACTGGCATCATGTTTATATGTCATTGATAGTTATTGATTATTTAGTGGGACATGGCTCATAACATGTTATAGATGATCTTTAGGAGCATTCTTACCAAATATCGACTCTCTTCGATTTCCAGTATGTTGATTCCCATGGGAAGAATCAGGGCCAAAATGTTAGAAAGAAGGCCCAGGAAATTGTTGCTCTTATCAATGACAAAGAGAGAATATGAGAAGTGAAAGAGAAGGCTGTGGCTAATAGAGACAAATACTAAGGAGCCTCATCAACTGGAGGTATGTACAAGCTGAGTTCATATTCAAGTACTGGAGGTGGATTTATATCAGAGGTTTGATTGTCTCCTTTCTTTTGATCATTTTTTAGGTCAGTTTGGTACTTTCTATGGTTATGAGGAATCAACATTGGATGTGTTTGTCATTGGTTCTGCTCTATGTAATTTCTACTCTGTGTAATATTTAGTCATAATCCTTTATTTCTTGAATTAGTTCTGGTGATTCCAAGTAGAAACAAATAACTGTCTGCTAATCTTTTGTGGAGAACTTGAACAGAAATAAAGTTTCACTAGTTGCATGTTATGTGAAGGAGATTGGAATTAATAAGTTAGAGTTTCATCAAGCAAATTAGTGGGAGAAGGTAAGTGGATGACTAAGAGAAAATATTGTGGAAGTAAGAGTGCATGCTAAGTATAGTTCAAATACTTTCAATTAAAAGGCCACAAAACCCATGTTATTTTGCATACAAGAAAGGCAAGCGTGAGTTCAAAATGTGAATAAGAGATTTCGAGGGAATAAGGATAAGTGATTGGATAATCAATTCAAAACTATATCAAATCAAGCTATTTTGGTGTCAAAAGACTGATGAATCCCTGTTTGCTAATTAAATAATTGTGCCTATCTGTATTGCATGCAGTGAGTAATCATTTCGATAAATGATGGTATGAATGTGTATAAGTCAATTGACTTCTACTTGAATTGAAAGGTTTCCTATTGGGTTAGATGATATGGATGAATAAAACATGCATGGATGGAGAAGAGGAATTTTAGACTGCACTGGTAATTGGCAAGTGTATTGAATGTTTATTAAATTCTTCTGTAAGTTAATCTTTGCAAGTTTCTACAATCCTACGTGCTAAATCAGTTGCAAGGTTTAATTAAGGATTTTGCACCATTTTTGGTATCAGAGCTTGAAGCTCTTGGGATTTTTTGAGGAAAGGTATGAGTAACTTTGATATTTGATTTGAATTTATTGTGTTTGAGAAGTAAACAGGTGAAAGGAAGACTTAAAGCCATTGAGGCTTAAGAGGAGAAGAAGCCAAGGAAGGCTTAATGAAGAGCCAAGAGAAGCTCTAGAAGAAGAGAAAGTGAATGCTCAAGAGGAAGATCTAAAGGAAGGTGAGCTTGGATTTGTGATTTTTGTTTGTTGAAGTGTTGTATAAAGAGTTGCTACAGGATTGAGAAAAGGATCGAAAAACTAAGATGCAAAAGGCCTAGGTGAGAACAAGGAGATTATCAAAAGACCAATCAAGGAGAAAGACTTGGGTGAGACAAGAGGACCTAAAAGGGATTAAGAGACCAAGGTGGAAAAGACTTGGGTGAAGATCTCAGAAATGGAAGTACTGTTGAAGGCACTACAGAGCAGCAAGATACATGAGAGTAATAAGAAGAAAACAAGCACCCCAAAGTAGAAAGGAATGATTAATGTTGACTTTGATAAAGAGATTGCTAGTTTATGGACATATTTAGCTAATATTAATAGCATGTTTGTGTCTGGGATGCAATCAAATGAGAAAGTGTGGGTATGGCCAATGAGGAAGAGGTCGAAGTGGCCAATTGATCTCCTAAGAAGAGGAGAAGAAGGCAAAAGAAAATTGCCATGAAGATAGAAGCCCATAGAGGCTTGAAGAGGATGAATAGGTTGCCAAGTGAGAAATAAGAGGAAGAGGTGGAGAAGAAGGTTCTCATTATGGAGAACAAGAGAAGAGAAGAAATAAAAGATGAAGTGCCAGGAAGAGCACATGAAAAGATAAGAGTGTTGGTGAAGAGAGCACTCATGGAGACATTATGGTCTCTTGTTTTTATATCTAATGCTATTTTTGCATGGGTAATTCTATGTATGAGCAGCCTTATGAAGGTCAAGAGAAGGGCCTTGGAGAGTGAAGAGATTGGTGCAAGAGAAGACACCAAGTACATAAGTGAATGTGTAGGAGAAAAGAAAAAGTTTGTTGTTATTGATATAGAAGAAGAGATGCATTGGTTAATGCATGAGGGAGGTGTTGAGGACCCCATAAAATCAAGGGGAGAGATAGAATATGAGGATGAATTCCATGATGCCATTTAATTCCAAGAAGAGGAAAGAGGACAGCCAAGCACAAAGGGAGAGAAATATTGCTACATGGATCAAGCTATCAAAGAGGTAAATGAAGTGTTAACACCTGATTTTGATTATTTTTATGAGCATGAAGATGTTAATACATAGGTTAGAAGAGGTAAGAGGAAGATGAAGTCCTCACATAAAGCAGTCAATCATGGATACATAATGCCTAAATGGATGGTGAAGCACACAAGCAAGTAACAAGTAAGTAAGCAGGGAAGTTTACCTTATAAGATTGGATTTTCTCATATTCCTAATATGAATGTAGGTGTGCAAGAAAATAAAAGGAAAAACAAGGGTGGTTTTTTAGTATTGTCAAAAGATCATGGTTACAAGATGCCTAAATGGCTTGTGAAGTCAAATGATAAGAAGGAGAAACAAGTATGGGTGCCTAAGAAGGCAAAAAGTGAAGAAGATGTGAGTGTTGAGACAACAACACCAAGAAGTCAATGGAAGAGGATTGAACGTGATTTAAGCAGCCAAGAGAATGAAGGTGAGATCGTGAGTATGAAAGAGGCATTCCATGAAGACAGGATGCTTGAGAAGTATACCAAAGAGGTAAAAGGTAAACAAATTGTTTATGATGATGTTTTTGAATCTTTCAATGATATTTTCATGAGAAATGAAAGATGGAAAGTAGCTATGTGGATTAATATTTAGCAAGGAGAGAATTCCAAATGGATGGATGATGAGGAAAGGGGAGAGTATACAGCAAAGCAATGCTTCATTAAAAACAAAGAACAAACAAGATGGCTTCAAGCAGAGATTGAAAAGAGCAAGGAGACATAAGGTAAGGATACTGCAATTATATTTGATAATTATATTGATGTTGATGAAGAATTTGACTTGTATGAAGAAACCATAGAGTGGATGAATGTATTTATAGAGGATGAAAGACAATTTGGTCCTAAGTTTGATATAGGACATGAAGATTTAGATGAGCTTGTGTTAAGTGAAGAGTTGAAGCTGATATAAGAGTTGTTGAATCCTCAAAAAGAGTTGTGTAGAGGCACATATCAACATGGTGGAACCATTGATCAGATGGAAAATGAATTGAGGCAAGAGCTAAGAAAAGATGAGATAAGAGATGAAGGGAAAGTAATCCTTAAGAAAGAAGGACCCAAGTTTGATGAAGATAATGGTGAGACAGATGAGAGTTCACTAAAGGAAGAAATGAGAATGTTGGAAGAGCTCTTTTGTTCTTCAAGAGAAATACATAAAGGTACAAGCCATGGTGAAGACACCATTGGTAAGAGTGAAGCAATAAAAGAGCAAATCCAAGAGGCAAAGACAGTTTTGATCAAAGAGCAGAAGAGTGAAGACAACCAAGAGGCTTCATGGTCTAAAGATTTTGATTCTAAGGTAGATTTGAATATTTTGTATGTAGGTATGAAGGTTTCTAAAGTGAATGGCATATTGAGTCATTAGAGAAGCTCACGAAACAAGAAGAACAACAAGAAGATCTAGAAGACATGTATGAAGATGAAGAAGCATGCAAGCAAGAGATGGCAGCTGAGAAAGGAATGAGAAGAAGAACATACCAAAAAAGGAAGAAAATCAAAATAAAGGAAAAAGACTATTCCAAACAAAGACAAGCATTGGTATTGGTAACAAGACCTTGGGATCTAGGCATATAGTGAAGACTAATGCATGGAGGAAGCATTTCATTTGAACTAAGGTTCAAATTGTATCTAGAGGGAGAGTATAATGCAGGAGCATCTACATACATCTTGGAAAGACATGGTTACAATTGAATTCAAATTCAATTTATTGTATTTTCCCTCTACTATGATATTAATGAGGAGTAATTGTAAAAAAATAAAGGTAAAAAGTAATTGTAGGGGCTGTTGCGAAAGAAAGGAAGAGTGGTTGAAAATATTTCAACCTGGGTATATTGTTGCAATTTAAAAACTTTTTTTATTTTATCTTGAGCCCAAGTTGGGCGTAGAGGTTTGGAAGAGATTCTTTAAAACCAAAAGATTAGGATATGTATTAATGAGATAAAAAGGAGAAAAAAAATCATTCAAGAAGATAGTGGGACATAGAGAAGAGAGGAAGAGAGATAGAGAGGTGAATAAAAAAATCCTCAAGGTGCCTGGAATTGAGCAAAAGGTACTTGATATTACAAGCAAGGAACCATGGGGCCCTCATGGATCCATAATGGTAGATATTACACAAGCCTCTATAAATTATCATGAATATCAGATAATTATGTCTGTGCTCTAGAGAAGGCTAAATGATATCAGTAGGAACTGGCGTCATGTTTATAAGTCATTGATAGTTCTTGATTATTTAGTGGGACATGGCTCAGAATGTGTTATAGATGATCTTCGGGAGCATGCTTACAAAATATCAACTCTCTCCAATTTCCAGTATGTTGATTCCCATGGGAAGGATCAGGGACAAAATGTTAGAAAGAAGGCCTAGGCAATTATTGCTCTTATCAATGACAAAGAGAGAATATGAGAAGTGAAAGAGAAGGTTGCAGTTAATAGAGACAAATACCGAGGAGCCTCATCAACTAGAGGTATGTACAAGCTGAGTTCATATTCAAGTATTGGAGGTGGATTTACATCAGAGGTTCAATTGTCTCCTTTCTTCTGATCATTTTTGAGGTCAGTTTGGTACTTTCTATGGTTATGAGGAATTGGCATTGGATGTGTTTGTCATTGGTTCTGCTCTATGTAATTTTTGCTCTGTGTAATATTTATTCATAATCCTTTATTTCCTAAATTAATTCCAGTGATTCCAAGTAGAAACAAATAATTTTCCACTAATCTTTTGTGGAGAACATGAACAAAAATAAAGTTTCACTAGTTGCATGTTATGTGAAGGAGATTGGAGTTAATAAGTTAGAGTTTCATCAAGCAAATTGGTGGGAGAAGGTAAGTGGATGACTAAGATAAAATATTGTGGAAACAAGAGTGCATGCTAAGTATAGTTCAAATATTTTCAATTAAAAGGCTTCAAAACCCATGTTATTTTGCATACAAGAAAGGCAAACGTGAGTTCAAAATGTGAATAAGAGATTTCGAGGGAATAATGATAAGTGATTGGATAATAAATTCAAAACTATATCAAATCAAGCTATTTTGATGTCAAAAGACTGATGAATCCCTATTTGCTAATTAAATAATTGTGCCTATCTGTATTACATGCAATGAGTAATCATTTTGATAAATGATGGTATGAATGCATATAAGTCAATTGACTTCCACTTGAATTGAAAGGTTTCCTATTGGGTTGGATGATATGGATGAAGAAAACATGCATGGACGGAGAAGAGGAAGTTTAGACTACACTGGTAATTGGCAAGTGTATTGAATGTTTATTAAATTCTTCTGTAAGAGAATCTTTGCAAGTTTCTACAATCCTACGTGTTAAATCAGTTACAAGGTTTAATTAAGGAATTTTCACCATGTAAACTCTAAGAGCCTCTTCTATCGATCACCTCCTAAAAACAAATCTTGGATATGCCACTCATATCTATCTTAGGCTACACCTGGGTGGTCTTTCTATAGTCTAACCCACCTACTAGGTCATCTAAGACATCTATTGTCTCTACTATCTCCTACTCTTTTTACCTCCATCGACATCATGTAGTGGTACCTACTCATCTCTACTCATCCCACTATATAACTAGTAGTGGTACCTTTGTTTCTCCTACCTCCAGCCCCATATCCTCTTACTCTACTACCTATCATGCTCAACTAGTTCATGGTTTCTCATGATGTGGTCTATGTGTTAGCCTCACCATTGGTGGCCATACTCCTCATTTCCCCTATATATCTCTCATATATCAGACCTAAAACATGGGCACCATTATCAGTATCACTAGGTAAGGCAAGCCCATTTATCTTAGCACTCATACCACCAGATGTGGATCTATCCACTAGGTATAATGCCTTGTCACCTCTATCCATGTTAAATATGGTGTAATTATGTCCTAGTTAGGACATGTAGTAGTAATGTGCCCATATATGCCATACTATATCTACTTATCTCACTATCCACATCACTATCATGTGGGGCACAACCTATGCTACCTGGTCCTATCTCCATCTTTGTACCCAAGGTGACATATCATCAATTGTGTGAGGCAACCCAATTGATTGATACATGGGAAACCTATCATCTATCTATGAAATAAATAATACTATCAACCCTATCAACTTATAACCTCTTAATGTCATGCACAAGTTTTACCTAGATGATAGACCCTATGTCATATAACACCCTCTCCTCTAATATCACTTGACTCAAGGCTATCACAAAGAGTGGTACCTTGTCATTCCACTTGTGGAACATCACTCATGTCATCACAAGTCTTATTATAAACTTATAGATGTCTATAAAATGTGATTTATACACATCAAACATTCTCACCCTCTAACCTAAGTATATCCTTTGTAAGCCTATAGCCCATATAGTTAAGGCTCTCCTATCTTCATCATTATCAGGTATCCCTATGACCACAAGTGTCCCTATTATGGGAAATCTTAGGATGGCATACACATCCTCTAAGGTAATTCCCACCTCTATATTACCCCCTCCACCTCCCACTTGAAGGTGTTAGTCAATCATTCCCAACATCCCAAGAACATGACTAATAGATTTGAGCTTAGGGGTATCCTATACATCTCTTCTATGCCTCCTGGGCCTAAAATATCAGTCTCACTCTATAGTCTATCAATAATCACTCCAAAATTAGGAGCCATGATGCATCCACCAAATTCCAAAATCTTAGATGCCCCTATAATTAATAAATAACAAAAGATGTATTAGATCCTCCATGCCATGTATATTTAAAATACATTTTTTTAAATAAAAAACAAGCCTAAATTAATTTAATTTAGTCATTTTAAAGTTAATTTCCCCTATTTTAGCTTACTTGACCCTTTTATCCCTCACTCAATCATTATGGGCCCTTCTATCACTCTTTTGGCCACTTGCACACATTTCCATATTATTTTGGTCCATTAGTCAATACTAGTTTGACAAAAAAAAATCTATTTTTGACTTATTTAACTTAAAAATCTAAGTTAACCCTCGTATTTTCCTCCCCTTAGTACTACATTATCATACTATACTTTTTTGCTTAGTCAACAAAATGTACTAGGTTGACAGTCTAGAAAATGTACTAGATCGACACATACCTATTGGGTTGGTAATATGGATTTTGTCATTTTTTATCCTACTAGGTCGACTGGGTCAACCTAGTTATTTTTCCCTATTGACCCCTTACATTTTGTGAAATAAATTCCTTCCAGTAGATATTTCCCTAAACCCTTCAAACTCATTTCCCTAATTTGGTTTTTCCTACCCTTCGCACTTGATTTTATTTCATTTTGATGTCTAGAAATGATTAAAACTATAAATTTCTAAAAATACACTTAAATCACTAGAATATTCAAAAACTAGCTTAATATTATCAATTTCTTATCTATCCTAAAATTTTTATTACCTCTAGGGGTCCCTCTAACCTAGCCTATCATCTTCTCACCATCTTATCTCATTTGGTCTCTCAGATCTCCTTTTTTCTCCTTCACAAGTCAAAAATAACAAATGACTTTCATTTCACCTTATTTAAAATCACTTTTCAAAATCTAAATCTTTCAATTATTTTTTAGTAGATTCCTTGTTTTGCCTCTATCTTTGTTTTTACTTATCCATTTTCCAAACTATAAAATGTTCTAAAATCATGATGAGGTAGAAAATCTTTTCCTACCATATGCCTATCTTCCAAAAAAATTGATTTTTGTCTAGTTTTTGCACTAACTTCTACAGGTTCACCAAATTTTCTTCACATTAGATGCCTTCACTTTTCTTATAGTCTACTTATTTATCTACAACATGAAGGTAATTAAAGGTATGTGTTTTTAAATTCTATCCTTTCATTTATCTTATTTATTGCCTAATGCACTTTAATTAGCATCAACATTATGTGCTATCATGTTCTATTTCCTAAAGCACCATCTCATGTTGTACTCACATGACATGTGATGAATTTCAAGTGGGGCATATGTATACACATAATATTTTCAAACTTTTATCAATTATAGACACTTTATATTATTTAGGAACCCATCAAGTCTCAATATCTATGAGTGCACACCCTAAGGGATACATCAAGAAAGGGGTGGGTAGAAAATTGGTGTTTCATAAGATTGTTGTCCCTTTTTTCACTTGTTATCTACACACTTACATCCTAAAACCATTAACCCTATGCTTGTTCTTCTCTATTGTACCCATTCTATGAATTTACTACATTTTATCCTCTTTTTCCTCACCTAAATACTTTTTTTTCAATTGACTATGCTAGGTCGATTGGGTCAACCCTGTACAGTTTTAGGATATTTTCACTTTGGAATTAGGTTAGAATTTGGATGGCCTAACTTAGGACCTAGTGACTAATTATTCAAAATTTTACTAGGTCGATTGGGTCAACCATGTCAACTAAGATTTTTAGAAGTGCCAAGGGTCAAATTCACCTATAAATACAAGTTCATTTACATCATTTATCAATAAAAAGTGAAAGAAGAAGTAAGAGTGAATGAATATCTTCTTATTGACCATTCTACTTGAGATTAAATCTTAAGGTTCTATACTTTTTTTGAATATACAAATCTTATCTTATGGATAAGTCTTTTATATGTATTGATAGGTTGTGTGGCCTAAAGATGATTTTTATTTATCATCCTTACATACCACAATAACCTTTTGAAAATCACCTTGGCCAAAGGAGAGATTGAGGTTCAGTGGGTTCATCTTCAAAGTTAAGTATTCCTAGCTTTATTTTTACTTTGTAATAGTAGATAAATATGAATTTGTGATTCTATTCCATGTATTAAGATTCTATATACATTGACATGAATATATGTCTTCTATGCATGCTTAATTTTATTATTTATAACCCCCACTTTATGCCATAAGATTTGGTGAGCACTAGATTATATTTACTTTACTTGTTATTAGTATAGGTGAAATATGAAAACCTAGGAACCCCTTAGGGTTATTTCATGATTGTGTTAGATTAGAGGATTTGGAACCCTCTTTATCATGGTGTATTGTGATAAATGATCCCCTAATTTGGTCTAATAGATCTCCATATTGGTCATGCTCTAGCTTAACAAATGTGTTCTCAGTCAGAAGTGTAGGTATGTTATATCTTATCTAAACCAAAATTTATTTATAGACATGATGCATTTTTGATTGCATAAAGGTACCTCAAAACACCAACCAAAACATGAATAACCCACCTCATAATATAAATTACAACTTTTAAAGGATAATAGGTAGTGGAACATTAGGACTAATAATGGAAATATGCCTAGTACCCTTAACAACACTAATCAGAGCAACAGTAGTGCCTCTAAATTAGTAAACATAGTAGACTTAGACTTACCCACTTGGTGTATATTACACAATATAATAGACCATGTTGAGATATATTGTGCTTAGATCACATTGGCCTCAAAATTATTACAAAGGAGATCGATAACCTTGAACTAGTCCCTATACCATACAAGAGTAAAAAAATCCCAAGTAGAGATAACCCAATTCCTATCATGGTCTTGGAAACCTATGATTTTCCATTTGAAAGTGATAATGGTCTTAAGGATAACTTAGAGGAATTCTATTCCTTTAAATAATTCTAAATGGGGAACAACTATTAGTTGAGAAGTTAGTTATTGAATATTTTGAATACCTCTACTCCTCTAAACAACATTCACATTCCACCTTATGGAATCTCAAGTAATAACCCTTTCCCTCCTAAAGGACCTACTACCTCATATCATCCTAGGAATCTTGATACATCTCCCTAAGATGATAAACCACTAGAATAAAATAACTAGGATAGAAAATTATTATGGACCTTAATAAAACCAAGGCCAACATATAAATGTTTGAGTTGCTTTAGATGTATAACAAAATGGACTTGTTTATAAAATAATTATCTACTCCTATAAGGAAAGAAGATAATTACATATTTCATTATCATGTTATTGTTTTATAAGTAAAAAATTAAAACTCCCCCTTTTATGATAATAGTTAGAATTTTTGGCAAAACATTTACATAATTGTTTGGTGGATTAATGTGCTTCAGAGAATGTGATGTTTTATGGAATTTTATATAAGTTGGGACTAAAACCTACCAAATTAATCAAAAAATTAGTTTCATTAGAAAAATTAGAGGTCAAGTTTGTTGGTGAGCTCAACCAAATTTATATATAGTTGACTTCTGATCCTAGGGTGCAGTAGTTTATTAACATCCAATTAGTGGATACACCTGAGGCATGTGAGATACTTCTCAAGCAATATTGCTCAAGGACACTCAATAGATATATGGCCACTAATTTGTCCCACATGTGACTTCCATGGTATTTTTGTGAAAAAAAATTGAATGTAAAAATATATATTTTTTATAAATAGTCACAAGACAAGGTCCCTCTCCTATTATCAGGTAGGGCTACATTTATTGAAAACTAAAAATGATGCAAAAAGAGGAACTATTCATAGTAAAAATGGTTCATAATAGGGTAGTAATTATAACCATAATGTAATAAAATATGACAAAAAGATAATATGAAGGAGAGTGACAAAGTGAAGAAATGTGTATAGAAAAAGAGGAAAATAACAAGTCTAGTGAGCCAAACTCAGAGACTTACTAAAAATGTCAAAAGGGTGGGTAATTTAAATATAAGGAAATATTTCTCATTAAATGGATATAAAAGAAATCATATGTCCATGTTAACATGAAACATACACCAAAATAATTGTCTATTACTTATAACAAGAATTTGATAGCTATTTTGTATTTCCTTATAAAATCATTAAAAAAATAATTTTTTTACCCCGCCAAGGTTTCACTATTTACAAAAATTAAGAATGTAGATTCAAATAAGAAATTATAAAACAAAATCCCTATTTTTTTTAATAATTAACTATAATCACATCAATATTTTGAAATAAAATAACCAAATACATATAGATGTATACATACACATTATCCATGAAGAGATTGCAAACAAAAACTTTACAAAATTTCTCCTTATATTTATTCTTATCGAACTCCAAATACAATCTCATCTTGCTTTGTTTTTTTAGAAAAGTGTAACTATTAATAACCTTTATAGATGAGCCTCTAACTTGTATTTATAGGTTAGAATGGGTGGTTATAGTGCATAACCACCTTTTTTCATTTTTGGGAGCTTGTAAAATCACATTAGTTAATTTGCATAACTTAAAAGCTACAAAAGCATGTTGAGTAATTTTAAAAACTTATAAAAATGCATTGAGGTTTTTGCCTGACTTGAAAAAGTACAATGACAAATTTTCACAACTTGAAAAAATGCATTGGTAAATTTTCACAACTCAAAATTACAAAAATAACTTAGTACATTTTCACAACATATAATGTGTGAATTAATTATTACAATAAGGTGCGATAAAAAATTAAAAGAGTGATTTGGGAGATATAAGATTATAAGAAATATCAAAATTTTATTTATAATTATTACTTATCATCTTCACTAAGGAAAATTTGGATCTTCTCTTTCTTGGGTTGTGGCTTCTTCTCTTAGAATTTATCAAACTTTTACATGATTTCTAACACTTTATCTTCATCTAAACCATATAAATATGTAACCTATCTATGCATCATAATATAGGTCCATCATCTTCTAGGTTGTTCCCTATAGTTTATTAAGCATTGTATTGAACTTATCTAAATTGACTCATATTTGAATTCATACTTGGGAGTTAGGATCTTTTCAATATTCTTACTGAATAGATTGAAAATGGTCTCCTTAGAAACCAATTTCCCATTATCATCAGTGAGTATGCATTTTAATTTTCCTACTCCCATTATTTCAAGGAGAGCATCACCACCCATTAATTTGGAGTCATTGAATTTATTAATACTTTCTTTGATAATACAGACCCTAAATTTAGTATCTCCTAAAAACTTATTGAGGTAAAAAACTTCTTATTTTTGGATAACCTTTTATTGAATAAGGTCAACTAGAAAAGTATAGGAAAAATCTTCCAACTTTGGAAGCAATTCATTCCATTTATATACATTTTCATCATATTTTTTTACAGCTTTGTTTGATTAATAATATTCTGATTAGATCTCATAAAATATAGCCATTATTATGTTAATGATAGTGATACCTTGCTGTAAAATTTTATCAGACCATTATTTTGTTGCCTTGCCCATATGACCAATTTATTCATCAACATTTAACATTTATGTTTCTTAAATTTGATGAATAATTTAATGGAAGGATTGAATTGGCCTTACCAATTTTTTAACCACTAATGTAAATTTCTCAAACTTTTCTCTAATATGTTATTTAGTCACTTTATCTTGATTTTTTTTTCAAAAAACTTGTCAATTGTAGATTGAATTTTTTCCTTCATACCTTCTCTTGCAGTTTTTCCCAAATGTATGGTTGTGATTTGATAATCAGAAGCTTCAACATTGTCTTTATCTTTATCAATAAGAGGAACAACTACCTTTACATATCTATTTCCTTTTTGATCTATGATTATTATGGAAACTATTTTGGGTTTCATAGCTTCTTGAGGAGGAAAAATTTTCAAAATGCTAAAATCAATCTCCTATTACTACACAATTCTCTTTCTTTCCTTGAATATATCATTCAACCAACTAGGAAATTTTATACTAGGATATTGTTTCACAAGAGAAATATTATATTACTTTTGATTCTAAGAAGAAGGAAAATGAGTTTTCAATACTTGAAACCTTTATAATACAATTTCACCTTCCTCTTTTTCTAATGTATTAGTTGGGGCTTTAAGATAATATTCAAGAGGCAATTCAACATTTTGAGAAAGATGCAATGGAATTTAACTATCAAGCTAAGAAGGAATAAAAGACTAAAATGGTAAGGTTGTATCTAAATCTATAATTTTTTATGTAGTATTGATTATCATAGTTTGAAACTAGGAAAAACTATTAAGAGGATCTTCTTCTAAAATATAAATTCTAGGAGTACTTGGTAACTTTTCACTTAGTCCTCTTATTTTCAACTTAAGTGGTTTTTGCATTGGAATAGTTTATATGATAGCTTTAAATTCTATTTATATTTTAATTTATTTTGAATATTTGTTAGTTCTTGCTACTGAATATTTTCCTATTTCTACTTGTTATTATATATGAGTATTTCCTAATTCATTTTCCTTCAAGGGAGGAGGAAATCCTAATTTATCAACATTAATACCTCTACTTTTCAACCATTTAAGGGTCCTATTCAACAAAATGTGAGTCTTGTCAATGATTGAAGTAGATTAATTTTTTGGCATTTAGAATATATTTTAATTCAATTCCTTAATCCTAATATATGGGTTCCAATGCATTTTTGTCATCTACTATATTATTCTTCATTTATACTATGCCAAATATAATAATCTATTACAAATTAAATCATGAGTAATCATGGCTTATCACATCTTTGTCATTATCATAATCCATCTAATAATATTCAAAGTGGTGCACATGTTGACATGAAGAGTTGATAATATTTTGAATTAGGCCTTTGGCATTAAACAAAGTTCTACTTTTGAATGACCGAATAGCAACTCGATTAATTTCTTTATCAATCAATTTTAATTTAGCCAAAGAAGCATAAGTGTAATGACCAATAAAAATGGGAAAATTTATTCTAGACTTGTACTTATTATAAAATAGCTTATGTGTCTTAGTCAACTACCTTACTAGTTCCATTAAGGCCCACTTGTCATCTACATACATTGGGAGTATGTATGGAACAATCTCACAACCACAAAATTCTCAAATAAGTGAAAGTTGGGTAGTATATGAACCAAGATCCCCATATGGAAATCTTTATATAATATTGAATTGATATCCTCAAGTTGTGTGGCTCTAGTTCAACCATTTGAATCACATGTTGTAAAAATACATCATTTACTCTATGGAAATGACACACTTTCCTTCGATGAGAGTTGAGGATAGAAATCATATAATTTTATAGTTTTCATATAACCTACTATATTCAAACCATTTTATAATATTCTCCTAAAAATAACATAGATGAGATAAGAGGTCACATATAATTTGGAAGTGGTATTAACATTTATTAGCTAATTTTTAATAGAATCATTGATCAATTATCCCCAATTAATGTATTGTTTATTCTGATGAATGATATAACATTTGGAAATTACTTGCAGTCGGGATCCCCACTACATTATGAAAGAGTGTTATCATATAATTGATTTTATTCATGAATTAAAACTTGGAAAGAATCTTAGGAATACTTGTTGATGTATCCCATGGCTTTTTCAATCATTGCTTGTTGATCCATTTAGAATAGGAACTAATATTGAAATCCCAAAATCATTGAGCAAAGATGGGATTACAATTAACAAATGCTTCTCTATTAGATAACATTGGTAGGTGATAATTATGATTTTTACCTAAGCACAAGATTTACTCACCTTTTTTATTCTCGACTTCCCTCTTTTCTGCATCATAGTACTTTGCCATTGTTATTACTAGTTTTGGTCACTATACTAAAATAGGAAAGGTAGTTTCTTTAGCTAATCCATTATCATGGATTCTTTGTCCATAATTTGTATTATAGACCCAATTGATACTATTCCATAATTATTTCATGTTTATGTGACCTAGATAAGTACCTTTTATTTCTTCAACATTTGAATCTAGGTGTGAGAGTAGAAAAAACCCTTGAAATTTATACTTCATGTTTGTGTCTTCTTTTAAATAGAGAATCTTTTTTGTAGGGCATTTGATGCAAGGTAATACCATGAGGAGCCCAAAAATGATCCATTTTTGTTTTTAGTTGGACTATTAGGTGATTTATAGATGTTATAGGTCTTAGAAAGTCCATATGTAGAAGTTAGATTGAGTCAAGATGCATAGAATTCAAATGATATGTTTTCCCTCTAAAAACACTATTTGAAAATTTGAATGTTATTAAACTTTATATAAGGAATTTTTAGAAATTTATGAAGGTGGTAGATGTATTAACATGCCTAGATGTTTTAAATAATATAGAAAGTCCATAAAAAATTCATTAGTATATAGTTATGGTCTAAACATATCATATTGTGTGCAAACCAAGATATAGTTATGTATGAAGGAAACCTCCACGTGCAAAAGGAGAGCCAAGAATTCAGTTATGCATTATTTTTAAAGTAAAGGAATTAGATTTTTGAGATCATCTCATATTCCATTCAAATAAATTAATATAAAAAAAAATGGACAAGTTTGAATGACTGAGTTTTGGTGTTGGTAAAACCCTATTTTGAAAATGAATAAAGACAAACCTCCGTTGAAGGTCTTTGTTAGTATTGTTGTTTACATATATGTTTGTTAATAAAAGAATGAGATGGTAATTGTTTTGAAATATGTTTAAAATATTATGGTCATATGTTTGATGAAGAATTTTTCCAAGACATAAAGCATAAGGAATTATGGATAAAGAATGCAAACTAAGTCCCTGTACCTAAGTATTCTACTTGTTACAAATGGTATTAGTCTTTTGATAAATTATTGATGTTAAGAGTTATTTATAATGTCATTAGAATATTATTGAACATGTTATGAGGTTGTGTTGTAAAGAAATGTGTACAAATTATTTGGTAACCATACATTACATGAATGAACCCATGTTTTCATAACAACCATTATTGGTCATACTATGAATGAATTCTTATAGGAAGAAGAGGACTTGAATCAATTTTCAATAATAAAAAATTGGTGAGGTAAGTATTTACATGGTTTATAATCTATTTACATTGTTACCTTGAGTGGATGATTGCATTTATAAGTCAAACATAAAAATATCCTTGTTTCTTGAAATGACTTGGTATGAATGACTGTGTAACTGGATTCTTGTGAAGACATGATCCAAGTATAAAATTGTAAATTATTTAAATTTTTTAATCATGTATTTAAGAATAAATTTAATTTTTTAAAATCCCTTTGTTTGGTCAAGAACATGAAGGGAGGTTTTTAACTTAGTAACAAAATTGTAGATGGTTATTTTGTTGACAAAATCAAGTAGAAACCCTAGACACTGGATTAATAAGAAACCTTTGATGATTATAGAACCTGAATGAGGTCAATACATACCTAAAATCATGTTAAAGGATTTTAAACTTGTCACAACAAATTCAATAGAATTTAATGTGCTCTCAGGCTGTGACTAAGACAAGAAACCCTAAACCTAGGGTTTTTCAAGTTTAAGGAGATTCCACCATTAATTTTTATTTAAAATTTATGGAAAGCTCAGGAATAAGGTATGTGAAAATACTTTATATTTTATTTTGTGTATTCATACATCTACATATGGATTTTGAATACTATTTGAATAAGGAACCCTAACATACCTAATTAGAGAAAATAGTTAGTAGAATAGCTAAAGGAAAGTGCTTTAACAGTAGACCTAGGTTTGGAAAACTTGTGAATAGATGATAAGTGAAATATGGTATCTATATGAGGAACTATATTTCAAATATTTGAAGGTAAAAATTTGTACCAAGTTATAAATCACAAAAATAGGGCTACAAGGAATGTGGAAAGTGTATGCAAATTGTGTAAAAGAGATGGTTGAGAATTGGGAAGGGTTTATAGAGTTGAGTATAGGGAAAAGAGGGATCATGAACCTCCATTTAGTAATATTAATTAATGTTGGTGTAGTATTTTTTCCTATGGTTTTGGCTACATGGATACATTAGCTTACTTAAGGCTATAAAGGCTATTTAGGAGGATTCGTACCACATTCACTAGAATGTGGGGTTTCACTATCTCTCCAACCTATAAATACCTCTCTCCCTTTGAATTATTCATTCAATTAGCCAATATTTAGTGAGACAAAGTTCTATTTTTATTTTTTGTATTTTGATCTTGCGTTGGCATCCTCATAATGCTATTTTGATCTTGTATCATTTAAATTACTCTCATGGAGACTCTCTTTGTGAAATATTCTCATTTGATGGTTTAAATTGGTCTCAAATATGTTATGTATGCTTGATTGAGTCACATGATCACTTCATCATGACCATTCATTGATCCAATGATCCTAGAAAACTCTATTATGGTATTAGAGTGCTAATCTGATATTTGATTATCTAGTTTTATTGTTGTTAAGTTTTATTGAAATATAGAGTTTATTTTGGGTAATTTTTTAGTGGGTTTATGAAATTTTCAGGTTTTTTTTTGAAAAAAAATCTCAAAATCCTTGATATTTGTTAAAATGACTCTATCGCCCAAAGTGATTGAAAAAATTATAAGTGTCTTTTATTTTAGTTTCAGGCTAGATTCTCTCTTGCTTGTATTAGTTTGGAGGTTTATCCAGCTCTTCTCAGACTTAAAAGTGCTTCAACATTCTGTGTGAATCTATTCTAGTGTGCATAATCACCCTTTTCATAGATATATATTTTGGACTAGATTTGCAAAAAAAAGGTTGCATTGAAGTTTTTAGTTTTATTCTTATCTCAGATCTATAGTGGTTGGGCATTGCAAGAATTTATTAATGCCTTGCAAGCCAAGAATAATTAACATCTACTTTGGTGTCATCTCATGTTCATTGTGTTGCAAAGAGAAGGACCAATCTAATCTTGGCATTAGAAGTATATTGGTGACATTGCTTTTTGCCAGATCTAATTTTTTGCATCCAACTTCATCCTATGGCATAATAGATTTATTATTTCTAAGATATAGCACTTGGCATCAGTTTACAAAGCTTAGCATCAATCTTTTTTATTTCTATCATTTTTTCCAATAGTGGCATCATTCTTTGGTTTTGGTGTCATCCATCAAAGCTTGGCATCCTTTTTCTCTTGAGAAAGGCGTTGGAGATATGTTTAGATCTAATGTTTTTAGCCTAATAAAGAGTCTTTTTTTGGTATATTGAGGCATATATATGTTACAACAGAAGTGGCATTGAGCTATGGAGGTGAAATGTAGAAGTGAGGCATTGAAGGAGGAGAGATATGCATTGAACCAATGTTCCTTTTGCATTAGAATCCTTTCTCTTTACCTTGGAATTTAATATATGATTTATTGTAAAGAAATATAAGGAAAGATAAATATTTAAGGTCCCTTCCTGACTATTGTGTTGAAAACTAGATCTACATTTCCACCTACAAGACCAATTTGTTGCCTGGGGCATCTTTTTCCACCTTGGCATCACTTTTCCTTGCAACAATTTCATCAAATTTGACCAAAATTTGTCCTTAGATCCTTTTTTTCTATCTGGATCTTATTTTGGGGTTCTTATTTACATCTGAGCTAAAAAAAACAAACTACTCACTTCCTTCTTTTTTACATAGCTAGAAATTCATTTTTTGCTTTAATTTGCTATAATTTTCTTAAAAGAGGAAGTCAACTTTGCTTTCATGCATACCAAGGCAAATGGGTAAACATTTTTTCAATTTTTTTGAATTTTTCAAGTTTTTGGAAAAAATTTGGTTCCAGTGAGTGGTTGGAAGGCATATTTCACCTCAATCAATAGTGTTTTTTAATCATTTTGTGTAATTTTTATTCAAAATAGGTTATTTACGAGAAATTATTTCATTAATATCTTGAAAACGGTATCTCAAATTTGAGTACCATATTTTGAAAAAGTGTTTATTTTTTTATTTCCCATGCATTGAGACAATTTTCATTATAAAACACACTATTTTATATAGTTCCAAAATTTGGAGGGGGGTACCTTACTAGTTCACATATTTACTTCTTCATGGACACATTATCGACAGAGTCCAATGTCCTCCTACTTAGTCTATTTGTAGTTTCCATTTGTGCCAATTTATTAGATATTGTATTAATGTATCACATTTATGGATGCATTATCCAATGAGTCTGACATCCATTCATTGAGACATTTTTTTCCACTCATGCACTAATTGCTCTTACTAGTGTGGATCCATTTTGGTTAATTCTAATGTACATACTTAGAGCATGTAATGGTACTAGATCATAAGCATAGATTTCTCATTCTTTGAGTGTGATTTGTTATTGCAAACATAGGGGGGTCATTACTAATTATCCTTGGGAGATTTTGTGGGCCCTACATTCTTTCTTGTGCACATTCAAATTTTCATAATTGTTACATGTGCCCACTACTTGCATAGATTACTCTTGTATTTATAGACACATTATCATAAAATCCTAACATCCATTTGATCATGCATTATCACTTGTGCATAGATTTTTCTCATTTGATTGGACTCATTTTTGACATAGTCTAAAGTCCATCTTTAGAGTGTGCACTATTACTCTTAGTTATGGTCATGTTGACTCCATTTGAGAGATACCTATTGATGAGGAAGGTTGAGTCTACTCTAGCGACTCTTATTGTTAAGACTAATTATTCTTCATGGAATGCTTATATGGAAAATTTACTCATAGATCAAGAACTTATTCCATTTTTATATGGACAAATTCTTGAGCCTATTGACCCAGGTCAATACAATGACTAGGCCAACTCTTGTGACTGTGTCTATAGTCACTTGTTGTTGCATGTTTCATGGTATTTGCATCACCATGTAGAGCACATAGACTATCCCTCCAATATTTAGATCACTCTTTAGAGTCTTTTTGGAGATCCAACTGAGACTCACATCACACTTACTCCTCCACTACCCATTGTCTCTTATGAGACTATTGTACTCTCACCTCTTGCTTTTGTTTCTTATGATGACACATCCATGGTGGATTGTGTTCTACCTTATGTCAACCCACCACTACAAGATGAGATTCTACCAAACCTTAGTTGTCTTATTGCAGATTCTACATTCATTTCTATGTAGATTATTGCTCTTTCAAAGCCTTCATAGACTTGCACTTTGGAGGAGTATACTATTTCTAGTATGAGTACACACATTGAGAGTATCGATGACTCAAATGTTATTAAGGATGTTCATCTTTTAGATATGAGTGCTTCATTTATAGACTAGTCTTCAATTTTGATAGTTCTTGATATTTACTCTCCTCTTCTCATGGACATTTTAATAGTGAATGTTCCATGTCTATCTTCTTCTCTAACTATTATCTCTCCTTCATTGTATTCTTATTCATTTCCATATTCTACTATTAGGATTATTTTCCTGATCAGATTTTGGCACATTGAAGCACTATTAGGGAGACATTTCAACATTTTTCAAAGATCTACATCATGATTCCTACACGCATTCCACTTGAGTGGGAATTCAATAATTTAAAATCTCAAGGTTTCTTTCTTACAAAATGAAGAGACATCATCTATTACAGGGGCACCTACTACAACATTCATCATTTGACATTCTACATTCACATTCTTTCTCTTCTATATAGAGGCACACTTCCTTCATGTTTTATAGGATATTAGGGATCATTTCTATGTACTTGGAGTGATGATTATTTCAGCATCTTCTTTTGGGAGTTCTTTTAGTCTCTTATTCTTAATTTTTCTCTTTTTTTTTTGGGGTGGGGGGAGTTTTATCCCACTAGTTTTTCTCCTTTTCTCTAATTTATGATATATTTCATTGTACATGGGTACTTCATCAAGCCTTATTACTGGGACCCATTTTTTGCATTTTTTGTATCATCACCTACCTAAGCTATGCTTATAGGGGGTGTTGGTGTAGGCCTTATTCCTATGGGTTTTGGCTACATGGATACATTAGCTTGTTTAGGCCTATAAACGATATTTAGGAGGATTAGTACCATATTCACTAGAATTTGGGGTTTCACTATCTCTCTAGCTTATAAATACCTCTCTCCCTTTACACTATTAATTTAGTCAACTAGTATTCAATGAGATAGAGCTATTGTTCTTCGATGTATTCTGATCTTGCTTTTGCATCTTCATAATTCTATTTTGATCTTGTATCATTTATATTACTCTCGTGGAGACTCTCTTTGTGCAATATTCTTGTTTGATTGTTTTAATTGTTTTCAATTATGTGATGTATACTTCCTTGACTCTAATAGAAAATTCTATTAATTGCATTAATAGGCATAAAGGTAACTAGGTGAATATGTAAGCTAAAGTAGTGAAGAATGAACTAAGAAGTCAAGGATAAGGAAAAAAAATTAACTAATGTAAAGAGTGAGAAGAGTTATGAAAAGGGTTGATAAGTTATGGAGAAGATTGTGGATAAATTAAGGGGTTTAAAAAGATTAGGAAGAGTATATACATTATACCAAGGAGAGAGAAATATTATGAACATTATGCATGAGGTCTAAAAGGAACATGGAAGAATGAATTAGGGAAAGGAGATAGAGATTTGAATCATTTTGGTATCAGATTAGGTTGATTTTTCAAGAAGAGAAAGGATAACAACAAGCATGATAAGGTACTTGTTAATTTTGTTTTGATGTTGAGTTTTGATTTGATGTGTTGAAGTGTGCATGAAGGTTAAGAGAAGTTGTTAGCATCCCTATAACAAAGTGTGGCTTATTAATCAAGAGAGATATTAACAAGCTCAATTGAGAGAGAAGATCATAAATAGAGATTAGGAGAGAGAAAATGGTCCTATAGGTAGGAAAATAAGATAATTCCCAAGTGAGGACTATAAGAAAGACCTAGTGGAGGTCAAGAAAGAGAAAAATACCAAGTGAATGGTCAAGATGTTGCAGAGACTGAAGGCTTTTTAGAGAGAGGTATAGGTTTAGGTGAGGCTAAGGAGTTGATATAAATATTCAAAGAGATGAGGAAAGAGAGAAGAAAGAGAGAATAGGGAAAGAGTGATGTAAGCTACCAAAATAATATGGTGAAAGATGACACCAAGTAGATAATAGAGATGGAGAAAGAGATGCAAGAGGTGAGGTAGTAGATAGATAGGATGCTAGTCATGTTAGAATAGATAATAGAAATAGGAAGCCCATATTTTGGATGGGTAATGAGGAAGAATCCACTTAAGTGGCCAATTAAATTATTGATGAAGAGAAAAAAGGTGAAAGAAAAGAGAGAGGAGAGAGAGTATAAGAAGTTTTTATGCAAGCAACTAAAAAGAGAAATGAAAATTCTTTGGTTGAGAGGACAACATAAGGAAGAAGAGGAAGAACAACACTTTGATGAGAAGGTGATGAAGTTAAGTGAGAAAAATGAAGAAGACAAATAGTGCTTTAAGATGGAAGAGATGAAAATTGGTGAAGAACAAGGTGATAGTTGTAGCCAACCAAATGACAGGAAGGATCAAAATGAAGTGGATCAGCTTGATAGCCTCATATAATGTTTGGAAAATGAATGTACCTTATAAATAAAGGTAAGGAAATTGATTGCAAGTTTATATATGACAATAGTGAGAAATTAGAGGTAGAATTGGAAGCCATAAAGAGAATTATAAGGTAAAGTAAATGTGAATGAATAAGAAGAATAGGTTGTAGTAGTTGAACCTCAAATGAATGAGGGAAAAGAGCATAGAGAAAAGGATATGATTTTAGGAGAACATCAAGTTGAATATGTGGAGCCTTATGGAGGCTCAAATTTCATTAAGATAATACCTAGGCAATACATTTTTTTGATTTGGTTGTAGGTATGAAGATAGAAGCAAAATAACCTAAAAGTATAAGAGTTACAGTAGTATATTGGGGCATCTACACTCCACATGACAAAGGTAAAGAGGAAGAAGAGAGTGTACATGCAATAAAATATGATGCAAGTAATCAAGGAGGTATAATAGTGTATGATAGAGGTAAGGTTGAGCAAAATTTGGAGTATCTAAGGTATGAAGGATTAGCAAAAGACAAGGATGATCCAAGAGAGATGAATTGGAAGAGACATAAGAAGAATATCAATCCATTATATCTCAATCTTTATCTCCCCCAAGAGTATGATGTAGGGGCATCCCATGAATACCCCAAAAATGAACCATTTTTTTATTTTAGTTGGACTATTAGGTGATTTATAGATTCTAGAGGTCTTAGGAGGTCCATATGTGGAGTTTAGAGAGAGTCAAGATGCATAGAATTTAAATTATAGGTTTTCCCTAAAAAAAACACTATTTTAAAATTTGAATGTTGTTGAACTTTGTATAAGGAATTTTGAGAAATTTATGAAGGTAGTAGATATATTAACATGCCTAGAGGTTGTAAAAAATAAAGAAGGTCCATCAAAAAGTCATTAGTCTATAGTTATGGTCTAAAAATATCATATTATGTGCAAATCAAGAAATAATTATGTATGAAGGAAACTTCCACGTGGAAAAGGAGAGCCAAGAATTTAGTTATACATTATTATTAGGATAAAGGAGTCAATTTTTTGAGACAATCTCATATTTCATTTTAAAAAATGAATATAAAAAAGAATGGACAAGTTTAAATGAGTAAGTTTTGCGTATTTTTAAAACCCTATTTTGAAAATGAATGAAGATATACCTCTATTGAAGGTCTTTGTTAGTATTGATGTCTACATATATGTTTATTGATAACCAAATGAGATGGGAATTATTTTGAAATATTTTTATAATACAATGGTCATTTGTTTGATGAATAATTATTATGAGACATAAATCATAAGGAATTTTGGATAAAGAATGAAAACTCAATCCCTGTACTAAGTATTCTACCTATTAAAAATGGTATTAGTCTTTTGATAAATGAATGATGTTAAGATTTGTGTCTAATGTCATTAGAATATTTTTAAACATGATATGAGGTTGTGATTCTAGGAAATGTGTACAAAGTATTTGGTAACTAAAACATTACATAAATGAACCCCTATTTTCATAAAAATCATTATTGGTCATACTATGAATGAGTTATTTTAGGAGAAAGAGGACTTGAATCAGTTTTAAGTAATCAAAACTTGTTGAGGTAAGTCTTTACATGGTTTATAATTTATTCGCATTGTTCCCTTGAGTATATGATTGCATTTATAAGTCAAATAAAAAAATATCCCTACTTCTTGAGATGACTTTGGTATGAATGAATATGTAAATGGCTTCTTTTGAAGACATTATCCAATGTTTTGAGACCCCTTTATTTTTTTAAGAACATGAATGTAGGTTTCTAACTTAGAAACAAACCTATATATGGTCATTTTATTGACATAATCAAGTAGAAACCCTAGATAGTGGATTAATAATGAACATTTAATGAGTATAAACCCTGCATGAGGTTAATACAAACATATAAAATAAATTTGGATGTTTTGAAACTTGTTACAATACACTCAATAGAATATAATGTGTTCTTAGGCTATGATTGAGATAAAAAAAACCCTAAACCTAGGGTTTTACAAGTTTAAGGAGATTCTACCATCCATTTTTACTAAAACTTTATGGGAAGATCATGCATAAGGATTTGAAAATATTTTAGAGTTTATTTTTTGTGTTCATATGTCTAAGTATGGATTTTGAAGATTGTTTGTATAATGAACCATGATAGACGTAATTGGAGAAAATAGTAAGTAGAATAGCCAAAGGAAAGTGGTTTAAGATTAGACCTATGTTTGGAAACCTTGTGAATATAAGATAGGTAAAAAAGAGTTCTTTATGAAGAATTATATTTCAAATATTTGAAGGTACAAATCTGCACCAAGGTAGAAAGCATAAAAATAAGGCTATAAAGAGTGTGGAAAGTGTATGCAAATTGTGTAAAAGAGAGGACTGAGCATTGGGAAGGGTTGATAGAGTTGAGTATAGGGAAAAGAGGTCTAATGAAAATCTATTTAGAAAAAATAATTTCATTAAAAGGCATAAAGGTAAATAGGTGAATATGTGAACCAAAGTAGTGAAGAATGAACTAATAAGTTAAGGTCAAGGAGTAATGTTTTGACTAATGTAAAGAGTGAGAAGAGTTGTGAAAAGGGTTGAGAAGTCATGGAGAGAATTGTGGATGAATTAAGGGGCATAAAAATATTTGGAAAAGTATATACATTGTACAAAGGAGTGAGAAATACTATGGCCATTGTGCATGAGGTCTAAAAGGAACATGGAAGCATGAATTAGGGAAAGGAGATAGAGCTTTGCATCAAGATTTATTCAAGGTGTTATTATCAGGAGTATCCTTGATTAGGGTTATGAATGTTGAAATATAATGAATATCACCTATTTTGGAGAGAAACTAGGACCTAAATTAGCTTTTTGAGAAGAGTGGGAAATATGACCTTATTCAAGTAAAGAGAAGAATCCAGAGTGTTCTTATATAGAACATGGAATCTAATGAGTGTTTGAGTAGACTAAAAAATCTAAGGGTATGTATAACAAAGGGTTGTAGTTTAAGGTGTGTTTTTTCAAATTATGGAGTCCAATTATGTCCTACGTAAGGTTAGAATTTGTAGTGGTGTCAAGAAGTATAACAAAGTATGGTGAATGAAAAAATAAGAATTAGAGTTTGATGAAGGCTCAAATAGCTATTGGAGTCTGGTAGTGTGCTAAATAATGTTTTGGGTTCTAATCATGATTTGATAAAATTTTAGGGTTCAAGAGATATTTGAATATATGATAGATTCTAAAGAGAGGACCAATAAAAGGGTAGGTTTAGATGAATGTCCAAACAAGACCCAAGGTCTATTGGTTTGTCTGAATCAATTTTGATGACTAGATGAATCAAGGCTAGGTTAGAGTATACCAAAAACACTTTTAGAACATAAATCATTTTAGTTATAAAAAATCATCCAAAAATTTATTGTCACTATAAGATCAAAATCTTAGCCTACATCCAGCTAAAGAAACTTGAAATAGAGAAACATGTAATCTAAATGAGCACCCAAAAACAAGATTAAAAATAGAACTAGAGTAGAATGAATTGAAAATTGAATAATCGAGTAGACTTAAATATAATTTTGAAACCCTAACATGTATATATAAAGATGTAGATTAATGGTAGATTTTTTTAAGGAGTTTTTGCTAGCTTCAGGTTTCAATGACTTGTTTGATAGTTTATTAGGTTCTGGGGTGTGAAAAGGAAAAAGGTGGAATTTAAAGGGTGTGTTCACAAGGGTATCAGGATCTAATATGTGTTTGAACAAGAGTTATAATCTATGGGTTTATTAGCAAGTAATTCCTATCACATTCTTGAGCATATCTTAGGTTTTTATGTGTGCCTTGACACATATTGGGTTCTAATGACCTTATATAAAACAATCAAAAATCCACTATGTTTTTCAAGTTCTCAAAGTCTTACAAGGCTAAGAACTTAACCAATTTTTTTATTTTCTACACTAACCATCTTGGTTTAGAAAGATTAAAAGTAACTTTGACCAATTTTGACTTTTTTTTATTGATTGTGATCAAAAGACTTAATATTATAACTTTTTTGACCATTTTTTCACAAATTGGTACAAAAACTAGCTTTGAATGGTGACCTCAAACTATAAAGGATGAGAGAATAATTCTATACTCTAGTTTCATAGACAAGTGCCTTATCTATTGGGTTATAGAGTCATTTAACTTTTGAAAGAAAGATAGACTTAAGACAATATAGGAGATTATAGAGGCAAGATAACCAACTAATAATGAGAAAGACATAAAATAAAATGATGCAACATAAAACAATTCAAAAATAAAAACTAAAGGGGAAACAAAACCAAAATTATTATATAAATACTTACATGAAGTGAACTACCTACTTTCATTTGAATTAATGCTTGAGATTTTTCCCATTTTAGGGTAATAGAAAATGTGTGCCATCATGATAGGGCAAGTATAAAGTATTTTTGTAAGTAAATTACTTAGATGACTCACATTAATATAATTATATATGGTATAAATAAGAGTAGAATAAGTAGATCCACAACAATAATTGATAAAAGAGTAGAATACTTGAATATTATGATTGAGCCACTTTGAGGGGACAAACTCCACAACAATTCAATAAGAATATAATTTATAATATGATGATTAAATATTAACCACTACCTCCTATATATAATCTACTTATCCATGGTTATTTCATAGGTTGACCATACTAATAACATCGATAAATGCAACAAGCTAACATGAAGATGTGTAATGCACAAGTTATCCACACATATCCCTAGATGTACTATATGTTAATTGCATAGCATGCCCTTTCCTTTCAAAAAAAGCATTATCCTCAATGTTGAATAAAACTAGGATGTTTATGTATGAATGTTTCATCCTCCCATGTTGCATCTTCAGAATGCATGTTCTTCTATTTGATCAAATAATGCTTAATGGATATTTTTCACAATTACTTAGTGCACATGTGAAATATCTCCTTAGGCTCTAGAATGACTCTACCTTATTCATATAATTTGGGTAACTCAGTCTAATTGGATAAACTATGTTTAATTACTATCTTCAATAAAGACACATGGAATACCAGATGTATGCGAGTAGTTGGGGGTAATTCTAACTTGTAAGCACAATACCAACATTATTAAATATTTAGTAAGGGACATAATACTTAGGTGATATATTTTTATCCTTTTTATGTTTTTGTAGAGACATATACTTATATAGATGAAAACACACAATGACCTAATCACCCATGTGAAAATGTCGATCACTATGGTATTGATCTACTTACTACTTCATTTGATTTTGTGTTGTTACTAAATTATCTCATAAATTGACTAACACCTCTTATTAATGGTGAACGTGTTCTTTAACAACTCAAACCTTATGATGCAGTATAAAAATTGAAGTGATGGATGGGGTATGATACTTATATAATGCCTTAAAGAGATTCATCTTAGAAGAAGTGTGAAAACAAGTGATATACTACCATTCAACAAGTGGAAACCAATGAACCCATTTATCTTATTTGTTAGAAATAAAACAAAAAATATTCCCTTTGAGACATTTTTTGACTACCTCTATTTGTCCATTAGATTGAGGATGATAGGATGAGCTATAAGCCAACTGGGTACCCAAACATGAAAATTGTTTGTTCCAAAAATTACTAAAAAATATGGGATCTTATTCACATACAATGATCTTTAGAGTGCCATGTAATTTTTGAATTGTATTGATAAAAAAAAACTATTGTACTAGCAATAATTGGTTGTGATAAGGAGAAAAAGTGACCATACTTGGTGATTCGATCCACAACTACCATGCTAAAATTTCTACCCTCAGACCTTGGTAACCTTATAATGAAATCCATGAAAACCTCTTCCCAATGCTGGCTAGGGATGGATAAGGGTTGCAAAAGACCTGGGGTCTTAATGGTTTCACCTTTATTTTATAGGCATACCATGAATTTAACCACATATTTATAAACATCCCCTTTAAGTCTTATTATGGCGTTAGTTTAGACCCTTAGAGAGGGTTCTTCAGGTTCTCTCCAACTAAGCTACACAATTGGAGCAACCTCAAGCTATGGGTATCTTTTAGTGAGGCTAAACCTCTAGAGAGGGATGGTTTCCTTAGATCAATCACCTGGACTAATCTATTACTAGGAAAAGGGAGAGAAATAGACAATAATGCATGAAATAATGTAAAATGAGGTGATACACTAATGTTTTAAATGGTTAAAATTATACAAGACACACTATCATATGATTTCAGACCTACAAATATCATTTCACTCACTCTTTAATCATCTTTCACATAAGTATTTCACAAAAAGACATGAACTAGTTATCAATCTAGCATGGGTGGGAAATTTTCCACTTCCAAACCTATCAAAAAAATATTTATTTCACTTAGAATGACCTATGAGAGATACAAATCACTTCATGAAGATGAGAAAACTCAAAAAAAGGAAAAGGAAATCAAATATTGTTTTAAACACATAAATGAATTCATAAAACACACTTCAATTCAGCTTGTAAATGGAGTAATTTAGTCTTTTATTACATCAAATAGGTGTTGTGTTACAAATTCATCATATATGGGCATGCAAAAATCATAAGAGTCTCTTAATTTAGGGATAAATGGGGAATATATATAAAAGGGGAAGAGATATAGAGAACCAAGCAAATTATAATCAATAAATGAGGCCCAACCACCTCTTTATTGATTAACTTTGATGTTGTTTAGTAGATTAACCTTGATCAATTCAAGATAGCTCTCATGTCCTCCCATTGGCTTAAAAATTCACTAGAAGACAATAACTTGTTGAAGGTGTTGAGTCATGATCCATCCAAAAAGGGGAAGTCTCCAATGACTTTGAAACTTCATTAAATGCTCCACTATCTCTCTTAACCTCTAAACTCTTCATCTAATTAATGAGCTTGTATCACCATGCTTCATTTTGATATGTGTTTTATATTATTAGATAGTTACTTTAACTCACTCATATGGTGTCTCCTTTGATATTCCTTTCTTAGTCACCATTCTTTCACTACTCCAAATATTAAACATAGGTTCACTATAGATGAAAACTAATTCCCTATTGGTTTTCATATAACCATAATTTCAATGAAAATTTATAGGATAGGATTTCTTGATTATTCACAAGATGTGAAACCTATGTCTAAGATATTTTTGGAGGTTTTGTCAAGCTTTAATGGCATCTTATGACTCTACAGGGTCTACTTTTGGTAACCCAGATCATATCTTGATCTCGTATTCATACCTTTACCTACTCGAGTGGTGAAATCCTTTTGAAATAATGTGTCTACCTAGGTGGCATCTCCCTGGGCTAATTATTTATTTTTAAAACCTAACTATTATCACCTTGAACATGAGTCCTCATCTTGTGCCCCCTAGAGATTCGATCAAATTTACTCTATTGATCTTATTTGGAGTCTCCTAGTTTTGACCTTCATCATTAGCCATCGATTTATGATCTATATTCAAGATTATGAAACTTGGTAATACACATGTTTTTTGTGGACCCAACTACTAGTTTCTTCAATTAAATTCACTTACACCACATACCAACCTTACATGCAATCTAAATTCTTTAACCTTTTGACCTTGATCTATACTATCGATCTTAATCCATGTGGTCAAATGTGTTCCATCCAATATAATGTTGCCTAATCAAACATGATTCATTTATTTCATTAAGAGCTCATCATGATCAAGACACATGTCATCAATGTGTCCATCCTTAGGATCCACTAACCTTTTAACTTTGAGCTCACCATTAGATCTTTGATGCGCAATTTAACGTGGATCATCAATATTTATTTAACTTGCTGACTTGATTGATCACCCGTGTGGCATTGATCTTTAATCCCAACCTTAAATATCATGCCACTTATCAAACTTGCATTCAACTAAATCTCATTAAGGATTTTTTAAATCCAAATGGCTATTCCCTATGTCTTTAACTTGACATCCCTAGGTATGTCCCATACTACTAGATCATTTTTAGAGCCTTATATCATGAGATAGAAAACTCATCAAGACATCAAATTTTCAAGGAATGATCTTGACATAAAACACATCATTTTCAAGCAACTATTCAACCTTAGTCTACTTCTCAAATGTATTTGTCAAATGTACAACTTGACTAACCTACTCATTCCTAAATGTCGTTTCATGATGGTTTGGTCCTTAATATCATCAAATTCACAATTTAAGCTTATTTAAAATATTTCAAAATCTTAAAAATGATATGAGGTGTTCTTGAATTCTATCTTCTCTTTCCACCATTGGATCACTCTTTAACTAGGACTATGTTCAACTTTTCCCTCCATATCTAGGCAAATTTTTGTCTGTGGGCCAAATTTGGCCAACATCTTTGGTGACTCATCTAGGAAGAATTATTGCTATGATTGAGAACAAGAATATTTGTATGACTTTTAAACTCATAAAAATAACAAATATGATCCATGACTACAAGAAACCCTTTGAATTTAAATAAGACAACTATTTCACTAAGACAAGGAAGCAAACACACAAAATAGGGAAAATTTTCTAAATAAATCAAGTGTATGAATAAATCACTTATTTGGGACAAAAAAAATAAATAAACTAATGTGATATAAAAACACTTGGAGGAAAATTAATAAACTAATATATATACAAGGAGCCTGGCTTCCTTAATAGCAATGTTTTAAATATATCCCATTAACTAGAATAAGAAGATCCTTGCCATCCACCTTTGCAAGTTAGAAGTTATTATGGAATTTGTAGTTGGAGCTTATGTATGGATCACTCCAAAGAGAGTCAAACTTTGTATGCCTTCTTGGTTTAACTCTATCCTCATCCCACTTGAGGACCAAATCTCCCTCTTTGAAATGTTTTGAAGAAGTTCTCTTGTATAAGGCTCTCTCTACTTGTGCTTGGTGGGTTTCTATGGCTAACATGGACTAATTTAAAACCTCTTCTAGATCCATAATCTCAAGATGTTTGATCTCTATTGGTTCATTCTCCAATAATTCCAATTGATGCATTATTTCTAAAGCAAGAAACTCAAGAGAAATGGGTAATCTTAATTCCTTAACATATACCAACTTATATAGAGAGTTGAATATTGATCTCTTGTAGGTGATCTTATTAGCCCATAGCACTGATTTCAACTTGAGATACCATGACCTCTGATTATCTTTAGTAGTCCTTAATATGATCTTTTGCATGTTCTTATTTATCGATTCAACAAGACCATTACCTTGTGGATAGTAATTTGATTAAGTGATTAGATAGATACCACATTGAATAGCCCATTAGCTAATCCTAATCCCCATAAAGGCCATAAAAATTTAAAAAATAATGGTTTAAGGAACTCAAAATATAATAAACAAACTATCATATAAATCTAGAACATTGGATTCATTTGCTTATTTCAATGTTATTGCTTCTATCCAACTAGTGAATTAATCTATAGAAGTTAGTATCTATTTATGTCCTATAATTGAGGGAAGATTAATGAGACTAATAAAGTATAATCCCCATAGGCCAAAGGGCTGGTCCACTATAGTTGGTTGGAGAGGTAAGGTTACAAGATTCTCTTTTACTACAAACATACCACACTATTTGCACTTTCTTACCCATGTAAGACAATCATTAGACATGCTAGGCCAATAATAGCTACCTGCCATGATCTTAAGGGTTGTGGTCCTTGTGGAATATTTCCCTCCACCATGTCCATTATGGAATTTTTCAAGCAATTTCTGTGTTTGGATTGGCTCTATACATCTTAGCAACATGCCATTGATATCTTTCTTGAATAGAACATTATCAACAAGAAGAAATGGAATTGATTACAATTTAAAATATCTTATTTTTGAAGAATTTATATCGAAGGGATAAATAAAATCTTAGAGATATAAGGAATATTTTAGATAATATGGACTTATGTCCCTAAATTGGATGGGATATAATCTTTGAAACTGAATAGTTTTTGGGTTCTATGCAAGTTACATGTAGAGAGTATGGTAATAATTTAGATGTATTCCCCATTTATTATGTTGGAGAGAATTTAAAATTATAAAATTTTGAATAATGTAGGCATATTATTGATAATTTTTTCCAGTTGGACTATAGATAAGTCCAAATTATCTAAAATAGTCCTTATATCTTACCAGGTCATGAAACTAGCTAGAAGGTGAAGTATGATCAGCTATAACCTCTTCATCATTTGACACCAAAACTACCTCATTAACCTATTAAAATTCTTGGTCCAGATGTTCACAAATTCCTTTGCCTCTAATCATCTTTGTGACCTTGATTTATACATCATACTCCATTACCTTAGTTATCCAACCATCTCTTTTCTCATTTATGTCTTTATTCAAGAGAAAATCTTTGATACTTAAATGGGCAACCATCAGCTGTATCTTATTATTAGACAATAAGTATATAAATTTATTGAGAGAACTTATAAATAAAATTACATGTTTTTAAATAAAATATCACCTCATTTCATACTCTTCCAAGCCTTGACTAAAGAAGGCTATTGGTTGCTCCAAATCTTCATGATTTTATTATATAAGAATGCATGTAATGTTATCTATGTTAGCATAAGTATACATAATGAAATACTTTGTGAAATATAAGTTCATAAGTGTAAGAGAACTAGCTATGACCTTCTTTATTTATTTATAACTCTTTCCTTGGGCCAGCTGAAACTCTGATTTTTATTTATCATGGTTGCAAGTGGCTTAGTTAAAGTGGCAAAATCTGAAATATATCTTATTATAAAATTGATTTTCCACAAGAAGCTTTGTAAATACTTCTTGTTCTTAGGCAACACAAGTGAAATAATTAAATATATCATTTTATTATCTATACTCAAACCATGTTTTGAAATCACATGCCCAAGAATCTTACCTTCATGAACTGAGAAGACACACTTTTTGGGATTTAAAGATACCCCAACTTGTCTACACCTTTCAAACACTTGATTGAGGTAAACCATGTGCTCATTTTCACTCTTTGATAATATTTTTATGTCATAAAAATAAACAAGTATAAACCTATTAAGAAGGACTTGGATTACCATATCCATTACTCTTTGAAAGGCTGAACTAGCATTGGATAAACTAAAAAGCATATTTTGATATGTAAATGTCCCCCACTTTGTAGTGAAGGTTGTATTGAATTGGTCTTCTTCCTTGACAAAAATATAATTATAACCACTATATCCATCCAAAAAAAACCCTCTCTCAACCTACAACCAATTGTAGAATTTTTTCTATATATGGTAATGGATAATGATCTTTAAGGGAAGGCTTGTCTAAATCATGAAAGTCAACACATACTCTAATCTCATCATTATTTTTCCATAATGGAACAAGGTTTACCACCTAAGTAGAGTGATTTATTGGAAATATAATAGTTGACTATATGAGCTTATGAATCTTATCTCTTATCAAAGGCTCCATCTTTGGATTCATAGGCCATTGTCTTTGTCTTACTGGTATAGTTTTAGCCTCTGACTCAATGGTGTGCTGAGATAAACCTAGATAAAATCCATTGAGATCACTATATTTCCATGCAAACACATCAAAAAAATTTATGCATATTTCAATGAATTCTTCCTTTTGTGAAGGAATACATATCTTACCCAACTTTAAGTTCTTACCAGCTACAATTTCCACATTGGCATAGTGTTCCTATTTTGTTGACAAAGATAACTTTTCCTTTCTCAAATCATCATTACCATTGAATATATTTTTAATCATGACCAATCCTTTGGGAAAATTATTTATTTTTAGTTTCACAATCTAATAACCATAATTTTACAATATCTTTGATTGATTTCTTGAGGAAAACTTAGCCTCTTGTAATAAAAAGAAAATTTGACTTTTCATCTTTAAAAAAATTCCAATTATCTTGGTTATCTAGAATAGAAGGCCTTACAATAATATTAATGTGTGACTGAATATTTTCACTTTTTATATCAATTGGGATACTAAATTTTGCCTCAAAGGGAACCAATCTATCTACATGTTTATTCTCACCTCTTGGTATTGCTTCAATGTTTTAGATTGAGGTAAAAGCAGGTTTTGAAGGGGCCCCGAAACCCTGTTACAAAGAAAGAAAGAAAGACCGTCCAAGACTACAGGCAAAGCCTAAACACTACTACAAAGAAGTAGCAAAAACAGGTTTTAAATGGACCTGAAACCACCAGAAAGACTTTCGGTCAAAACCCAGATTAACCAGAGATCTGGTATCACCAAAGGCAAAGGATTACAGAAAGAAAACAAAAAATAGGACCAGTTACTAAACCAACTAGAAGAACCAGATTATTCATCCAGTTCCAATATCATTTTCATAGTTTCTTTTCCTTTCATAACAGTATCCTGGGCAGTGGTTGCCACCTGCATAGCTCCTTTTTGTGTAACCTTCTTTCTAGAAATTTGTCTCATCCTTTTTCTAGGTCCCTCTAGGGCTTTGGTATCCTCATTAGCTCTTTTACCTATATTGACAACAACAGCACAAATATTGAACGTAACTTCCTCCATTTTCGTTCTGTTGTCCTTAATAAGTTCCCGGAGGGTATTGCTTCAATGTTAAAGTCCTAAAAATACTCAAGTACCACACTATATGCTTATAATAACTAATAAATAATTTATTTCATATATTAAGACCCATTACTTGGTGAAATACAAGTTCTTTATCACCAAAAACTTTCAAGGTGTTGACTTTCATCTTCTTAGCCCACTACAAACCATGAACTAGTGCCTCATATTCTATAATATTTTTTGAATAACCAAACTAAAACTTTATGGAAGATAAATAATTTTATTTTAATATATAAATTAACATAATTAAATCCCAAATACCATGTTTATTCCTTGATCCATCAAAGTATAATATCCATAGACCATCATTAGACTCATCATCCTTCATAATGGATTAAATTGGTGTATTATTCTCATGAGGGAAATAAACACCAATTCCATGTTCTTAAATTACATTATAAGGATCATGATAATGAAAATTAGAGTCCCACTCATCAAGGAATAAATATATAACTCCATCTAGAGGTGATTCAATTTCCTCTTCACTAGTTTCTAGTACCTCATACGAGATGACACAATTAGTGTTCACAACACTTGGAATATATGGCTCCAAATGGAAATATGCAATAGGTTTAGAATGTATTATTACCTAGATGTCATACCTAGTTATAAACACCAAATATGACCAATCAGCTGAAAATTATCCTCCAATTTTTGAGGTGAAGTCCCTTGATAGACATGGAAAATTAGGGAGGCAAGTCCACCACAATTACATCCTGCTGAATGGTAACATTGGGGAAAGCATGTATTATCAACTTCATATATTTGATGATAAATAATATCTTTATTTCTGATCCATATATTTATAACACTCCTTTAGTATTTGGTTCTTAAGTAAGACCAAGCTTGTCTATAATTTTCTTAGGCATAATAGTGCTACTGGATCCACTATCCACCATACAGTTATGAAACAAAATGTCATCAAATATCAAAGAGAGGTATAAAGGATGAATTTTATTTTATTTTACCTCATATTTTTCTACCTTTACCATATTATTTACCTATTGTACTTTTTTTAGTTGTCTATTATGAACTAGTCAGGATAACAACTTCTTTCTCAATTGGTTTTAAAGGAAATCTAAGATCTAAAAATTCTTGAATGAGCATATCTATTTTCCCTAGAATAGAGAGGGAATACCACATGATAATTATGATGTTATACTTATTCATTTTATCCAATATACTACATTTATCTCTACTAACCTTTGGTTATACCTTTTAAACCATTGGTTACTCATAGATAAGTGGTAATTGATGAACTTTCCCAACCTTTGTATTTTTATTTTTTTATGTTGTACGGGAAGTAAGTTGATTTTTGATACTATTGGATAAAATATTATGGGTAATTAAATAATTATCCACATCTTGAGCCTCATCAATGGTTCTTCTCTTATCTCTAGTTGTAGTTGAACCTTGACCAATTATGTTGTTGGTCTTACTAACTTGATTAAATGCAACATGATCATCTATTTGCCAATTCACATTAATAACATCAGGCTTCCCTTAAACTTGTTTAGGTTATCCTTGTGGTACCAAAATTGTCTCTTTATTTTGACTTTATAGAAGATAAAAATATTCTTATGTCATTTGTGTCATAGTAATATTTTGTGACACCAAGTCTTGGCTTTGAGCATCATTAAGATTTGGTGACACCCAAAATTTTACACAAAATTTTGGGATACCCCTATTGAAATTATTGCCTTTTATCTTTTATGAGTCAATTGTCCTTGTTAAAAATTAGTCATCTAAATACTACCTAGTCTTTAGTAGTTTTTATTATGATTGTTTTCATTACTAATTTCTTCAAATTTCTCTAGAAGGTTAGAAATTTTTGCTTAGGTCATTTTCATAAAACCCATTTTATCCATCTTTCCAAAAGATTTAAAAATCTAAGTGTTGGGACTCAATTTTCCTCCCTCAAGTTCTCAAAGTTACTTTACTTATGCCATTTGAATTAAGTTATCTCAATAAACTTGAATTATACCATCTAGATCAAACTAGAATTGAGTAATAACTTTGCTTTTAATGAAAGCTAAAGTATAGTAGTTTTGAAAGTCCACAAATCATAGCTTACAACAAACCCGAGGTTTCAAAGTTGTTTCACTTTATTAAATTCATAAGTTAAAGTATTAAGGGTTCCCAAATCTGAAGTATTCACAAGCATAAACCAAATTAGGCTTTCAAAGGTACTTAAATTTGAAGTCTAAAATAATCAAAGTAGCCCATAAAACTCAAAAAACTTCAAGATTATTACATGGATTTACTCCCATGTGTCTCTTAGTTGTCATTAATACATGGGCTAATCTAAATATAAAAAAAAAAAATCCACTACGTTTCCTACCTGAATTCCAAGTTGTTTGACTTAGTTTCTACCCCTGTGAATCCTAAGTGACACCTTTTGAACTTATGGAGTGGTTTTTTAGAAATTTATTCTCAACCCATTTGTATTCAAGGTATGTACAATAATTTCCCTTTATTTTCATTTTTCCTTTTTGGGTATTCATCTCATTTTTTCCTTGGTAAGTTTTTATTTACTATTTTGATATTTTCTCTATTATTTCTTTTTTTCTTGAAATTATTTGTCATTTTTGCATGCATTGATGTTGTAAAACCTTTTAGAATAATTAGAGACATTTTGCATGAGAAATACCTAAGAAAATTCCCTAAAACATTAATTTTTTTCTACAAATGTCCTAGCATTTGACTTAGAATGTATTGCCTAAGATTTTCACAACTTGTTAGTTAACCAGAGTCCCAAACCCCATTAGTTAGTCTTAAGAAACCTAAAGCTCACAAAAGGCATTGCTACTTAGATTTTCAATTATTACTTACTTTACCCAAGTTTCGATTACACACTACTTCTACTTCATTGGGTTTTCCAATCCAAATAACTTATCCATAGAAACTTGAGTAACTATCTTAAAAAAATCTAGAGTTGCAAATACTTACCACTAACTCAAAGTTTTTAAGACTTAAGACTTGTAGAATTATTAGACCTTCTTGGGGTTTTGACACCCTATTACTTAGCATGAGTTTCCTAAAGTTCTCAAAGCTTCCTACTACTAGGAGTTCCTTATAACCTGAATCATATTTAATATTGTTTTTCAAGATAATAACTTGACTCATTTGTTCAATCTTTACTAAACTAGCAGGAGTAATTACTAAGTTTTCAAGAGCATATACAGAGTCTTCCTAGTATCAATCATAACAAATGTTAGGATCAGAAGAAGAAGCAACTAGAATAGAAGAACAAACAAATTTGATTGAATAAGTTCTTGAGTTATCACTTGAATAAATTCCAAGGCTAAGTAGGAAAGGGAAGACTAAATCAAAGAGAGTTGAGAAGTAAAATAAGGAAAAGATGAAGTATGAATACAAAGGATATCCCATTTAATATTATATTGCTTCCAAGTTGTCTAAGATAAGTGATAATGACATGGGACATGTTTCCATAATTAAAATTTTACAAAATTCAATAGCCATAATCAAGACACCACTCATATAAGCAATGACCAATAGTGGAATACTACAATTTATACCATTCCTAAGTTCTAGACAACTTCTTGAATTTGTCCTAGAGTGTGTTAAGTATATGATTCTCTTATTATGACAGTAAGAGATATTACTAGCAATGTGGTGATAAGGTTAGATGTTCAATATTTTTATTATTGTTTGAACATCCCAAGAAGATATAAAGTGGTTAATGTATCAATGGAGAAAGCTAAAAGCCAATGGGAGAATAAGACATTAGATTGTATAAAAATAATGAATACTAATTATATAAGGAAACTAAAACAACCTTAAATCTTTCCAAATCAAATAGTAAGATATGATATGCTTCAATAAGTGGATGACATTAATCAGTTGTTATGTATAATTAATGGGGAGAAGAATGCCAAGCACTTTTCCACCTGGATGTGTGCATACATTAGGACTATTGATGTTCACTAATTTTTTATATGATTGAATGGCCAAGAATGATAAGTGACAACATTGAAAAATAGTTAATTAATGTACTATAGACTCTTGACTTTAAGATTACTTCATATCTAGTATATGCAGTAACATCAAGTGGAGCATTTTCTAGACTAACTACAAAAGGGATGTTGGTGACAAAGCCTATATATGAATATTACCCTCAGTTAACTTTGTTTAAATACTTTAATAAATATAAGAGGGTAAATGATGAATTATTTTATGAAATAATTTTTAAATTTAAGGTTTCCTTAAAGGCCAAAATAGTATTAGATGTAGCTTGGGAGGTAGTTTCCCATTTTGGGTGTGTTTTTATCTAATTCCTCAATTTCACATATCTCAGAGTTAGAGGTTTTATAGGGACACAATTAAAGTTTCTAATGTACCCTAATGACAAATGGATTCTTATGGAGTTGTGTAGGTATTTGTTACAATTGCATGATCTATAGTCAAAGGTTCACCTTTCATCTATTGGTTTTCCTATTATTATTGGTCACTATCACTATGTAATAAGTTATAAGGCAAATAATGTAAAAATAGAAATGTATCACAACTAAAACCAATCAAATATTGAAGCTAGAGAAAATTTTGATTATAGAGGCATAGCTCAAAATATAGTTTCTCTTGATTATATGCATATCCCTACACTTTAATATTTCTGGATTGATTGTAGAGATGAGTTTAAAGTGAGAAGAAGAGATAACATTAGGATGACTATTGAGAAAATATGTTATTTTTATTTAGCTCCAATTCTTGAAGATATGGAAGATGATAGACAAGTGATTCATGATTATTATCATGCCATGGGAGGAGACAATGCTCTAATTCTATAGATTAACTTCAAAAAGAATCAAGTCAAGACTATTGCTGAAAGAACTTTAGTAGTTCTCACTATAAATTTAGCATGGATTCTTAATAAGGGCTTCTGTATGAAGGATCTAGTAATGATGGGAATGGGTCAAGTTATTCATAAGAGCAAAGTAGTATAAGGAGAAAGTAGTCAAGAACCCAAAAATAAGTTGAAATTGAAGAAGAATGTTAATGATACATACTTCTTAGTGAAAGAAAAGGAAATAGTCCAACCAGTTACTCTTACATATCCTCTGGTCTCTTCCATAAACATTCCTACTTCCACTATTCCTACTTTTACCATTCCCTCTTCCATAACCATTCATCCTTCTACCACATCCACCACATATTCATCCGCATTACTAATGAAGGAAAAATAATCAATTCAACAAGTAATGAAAGATGTGAATCCTTCCACACTCATGCCACCCAAAAAATCTCCAATTTTCAAGTCTTCTAAGAAACCTTCTTAGAAGGATACTAATTTTCCTCCTCCACATTCATCCACTCCACCTACTATTCCTCCTCTACCTCCTTTTAAAGATCAACCCACCATTCCTTTTATTCATGTCCAAAATAAGCTAGAGTAGATAATTTTTGGAGAGGTGACTGCATCCTAGGAAGTATCTCAATAACAAGTAGCAACTAAACCTAAGGACAAATAAAAATTAAAAAAATGACAAAGAAAAAGAGAAAGAGGTAGAGAAATAACTAGAGAAATAAGTAGAGGTAAAGAAAGAGAAGGAGAAAGAAAAAGATGAGCAATCAGTTTCTAATGTAGTTAAAAATGTTTTAGATGAATAAGAAGTTCCTTTTCAAGAGTTAGTGGTTATAAATAATCATCAAAAATAGTAATTCATTCATCCAATTCAACTAGTACAAATTTCTCTTCATGGTTGGCATTGTAGATAACTCCTGAGTCTAAAGAAGAAATTAACTTGAAGGAAATAGACTTACAACTTCTGAGAAGTCTTGATCATAAGGAAAGAAGTCCAAGAGTGCTAAAATGACTTCAAAGATTATAATTGAGCCTTCAAGCCATAAATTTAAATAGATGTTAGTTCCTCCATAGGAAAATAGTAAAGGTGAAGTTACTAAAGAAGACTTAATAGCTATAAATTTATCCCTTGGAGAAGTCACTATAGAAGGCTTGAAATAGGACACGTAGATCCTAATCAATACTCTTTTTTAGAATCTTCATGAAGATAAATGGATAAAGATAAGTTGAAGTAACAAATTACTAAGTTATGTGAAATAATAGCTAAGGTGGCAAGATCTACTCCTCAGTAATCATTACTTTTAGGAGGTCTTTTTTATCAGTAAACATAATTGAGGTAGAATAAATTAGGGACAAGGCCAAGGTAGTTCATGAATGGATAGATAAGATGTTACAAACTACACATAAATGGTTTCCTAAGGTCCTAGGTACTCTAGTTGATATTGAAAATAAAATGGCATAGATAAAAATAGTGATGAAGGAGATTGAGAATGAGAATGGAATCTATGAATTACAATACGAAATCATTTAATGAATAAATTATTTAAATGAGAAGGTTTTGATTTAATAACAAATTTTTATATAAGGATCAATAAAAAAGGAAAAACAAGAGGAATATCTTATATATTTTCATATGCATATTCTTGGGGTAATGCTTGAAGAAATGAAGACTTTAGAAGAAGATGCTCTAATGTGAAAGTAGATCTAGAGGATTACATCTTCTATCTCACACATGTTTGGTCTGAGTAAATGACAAGGACACCTAAATAATTACATCAATAGTTTAATTAGTTAATTGAAAAGGCCACAACTCCTTTCATAGTAAAATCTTTAAAAGAGTTGATCAAAAGTCAACAAGAGGTCAAGAGGCTAGAACCTAGACTCAAAAAGGTGAAATATTATTGTAAGAATATGGAAAGTGAACTACTAAGATATGAAAAAATAAGTCAATTAGTTGCCAAATTATATGATGCAACAATCCAGTTCATGATGTCCCATCATATCAAGTATAAGGAAAAATGTAAATCTAAAGTTCATGAATTGGAGTGATTGTTATTGCTTCTCTTCTCAAAAGTTTCTTTTATTTTATTCTTTCTTATTATATTTTATTCTAATGTCTCAAGGAATGTGTTGAAGTAATTGTGTTTTAAGTAATTAATTTGTAAGTAATTCCATTTAGTGAAGTCATTTTCAAAAGTAAGTTACTTTGTAAAATGTAAGACTTAAGTAACTAGGCTAGACACCATTACCTAAACTCATTTTGTAAAAAACAAACTTGAGAAAGCTTTATGCAACATGCAAAGAGATTAAATTTTATCCAAATAGTGAAACTGAGAAGTTTTACATGTCATCAGCCATTGCATGCCACACAAGATAAATTATATGAGGATATCTCTCAATGATTTTCAATTTTTAGCACAACACATGGGAATTCAAGGAGTTGTCTCCTAATTGATTTTGACATTTGAAGTAGTATAAGTAATAATGAAAGCCTATGTGCCAAAATATAGAAATTTTTAAAAATCAATGTTAACTAAAGCAAGAGAGTTTAGACAATCTGAAACTTTGCATTTAGATTTATGAGTTTTTCTTTTATATGAAATTGGTTCAAAGTGAACAAAAAGAATTTTGATTTCTATGGAACTTTAAATCTAAGGAGATAATCTGGTGCATTATGTGAGGATTAAAATGGTAAACTTTGTGTTATCTTTAAATCTAAATATTAATTCTAATTTTTATTAATCATTTGAAGAAAGGATTATCATCTTTTGAATGTTTATCTATTTTTATGGATTCAATAAGCTCTATAAAACTACTTGTTGTGAAGTACAAGTTCTTTCTTCTCACATATTCTAGTCATTTCATTATCTATTTCTTATAACTTCTTTACAAATTTTCTAAAATATCTACTTACTTGCTACAAAATCACTTTTTTATGGTTTGTGAACTTTGTGATTAAAGTAATACCCTAAAATATGATAACTTATGCATATCCTATGAATAAGTTGTATAAATTGTGAATAATTGAAAGTGTGAATAATTATAAGTATATAGACATAAAACGTACATGAGCTTCACCATTAAATGAAGGGGATTTAATCTCATGACTACCTAGGTACTTTTTTAGCATATAAAATATCTAGCCAATAGTTTCTGGTGACTCTGCTAGGGAAAATCAAACTTAACCAAAGATAAAATTAGATTATCCACTCTAGGGTAAGATAGATGGATACTAATGTTTAGTTATCCAAAATTTCTTATTTTCCACATTTTCATGTGAAAGTTACATGAAATATTTCAGGCACACTTGTTATTTGAAATATATGCATGCTGAGTAATCACTTTGTTTTCTTGAGTCGCTTTACTTGTCAAAAGTAATCACTTTGTTTATCTCAAGTCACTGCATGTCAAGTAAACATTTTGTTTATTTTAAGTCACTACATGTCAACTAATTAATAATAAAGTCTTTTCTTATAAATATAAAGTAATCTAAACAAATATTTAGAAAATCATAGGCATTTTAATCTAGAAAATTAATCTTTCACCAAAGTAAGAAGAGCTCAAGGCCAAACAAATGAGTTCTTTCAATTACAAGAAAGGTTTAATTTTAGATTTCCTCTTCAAAATAAAATGACAAGAGTGAATATTTCACCTATGAGACAAGTTAAAACTCTTTTGAATCATCTATAACATAATTCTTTTGGAATAATCAAACTCGTAAATCTTATGTTTCTTATTCCTAGAAGAATGGCATAATGACTCCCTATTCCTTAGGGGGCAGAAATTAGCCCATTAAATTTAACTCATCCTCTTCATGACATGCCCAAAGTGTCAAGAAAGAACTTTCTTAAGTTTATAGGGGATATAAAATAGAGTCTATATGAACACTTAGTTGCCTTCTTTGTAACTTGTGGAGTGATTGGCATTGAACATGAATATGTCTTAATCAGACTCTCCATTGAAACCTTGCATGACTTAGTTATAGAATGGTTTTAACATTTGGAACCTAGCACCATAACTAATTGAGACACTATGCATGAGAAATTTGAAAAAATATTTAAAGCTACTAAATAATCACACATATTGTTCACCCAATTGACCTAGCTTAAAAAAAAACCACTTGAACATATGCAAGATTTCATTGATAAGTTTAAAAAATTACTCTACAAAATACCTCAAGATCCTCAACCCACTAGTGACAACCATAAGTGTTTCTTTATCAATGCCCAATAACCAGAGGTAAGCTACCAGAAACATAGAGGAAATCCTACTGACTTAACAACTTCTTAAAACATTACTATAGAGGTTGAATATGACCTTATCATGGCTTAAAATATCAAGAAGACAACTTCCAAGGTGGATAGTTTAACTTCCACTACATTGGAAATCACTATGAATCCCTTATTATATAAATTTAGAAATGATTTGTTTTAAGTTAAGGCAAATTGATCAATTTACTCATGGTGCTCCTATAAAGAACACACCTACACACAATTTCAATAACCAGAACAAGAATCATATTGATAGACCTACATAAAAACTAGTAATTAAATATGATCTAAACAACCATGTTGAAATTAATGAATATCATATGGTTTCTAACCTTGATCAAAGATTTATTGATGAAGATGACATTATAGATCTTACTAGTGACCCTACATAGAATACCTTGAAGATCAATAAAAAAGTGATTATGAAGAAATGAATGAATAAGATCATATCCACTCTATTGTAGTGTTTAAAATGTCACAAAATTAACAAGTTGGTGAAAAATATTTCAAATAACAAGAGAAAAATAAGGAATAATCCAAGCTAGATGTTAACATTATCAAAAGAGGTAGTCCTTTACCTATTTCTCTTGCTCCAAAAGATAAGTATGCATCATCTTATTCTTCTCAACCTCATAAGCCAATTACTCACACACCTAAAGCTAATCTTATTGTGTTTACATTCATCTCTTCTATCTAAATTATTAACCATATCAAGAAAACCAAGATTCAAATGTCAAAAGATGAATACTTGAGGTCTTATCCAAATCATTTAAATAAATTAGTCAAGTATGTACAAAGAAAATGATCAAATAATATATCCAATGATTCAAAAGGTATCTTGTCTACTCCCAAATAGGTTTCTTTCCAAAACAATACTATAACTACTTATCCCACGTCTACTATCACATCTAAAAGAATTGAGCCATTCTGTGTATCCCTCTTGATCAATGGTTTCAAGTTGAGCAATTGTATCCTAGATTCTCAAGTTTCTGATAATGTTATACTAGTTAAAGTAGTTGATACCCTTGGCCTCACTTTAACTAAGTCAATAGGTATATGTTATTCAATGGAAAGATAATTTCCCTTGATTGGATAAATCAAAGATGCTCAAGTTTTTCTAGTATCATTTCCAAATAAGAGGTTTAAAATGATAATTTTGATAGAAAATATTGTTGTTTTTTATGGAATATTACTGAGTAAAAACTTTTACAAAGATCTAGGTGGAGAAGCTAAAATGGATTGGTCTTGTGCTCACATTCCAATCAAAGGAGTAAAACAAAAATTTGAGCTTGAGAAGAAGTCCAAGTATATAATTTACAATTATTATAACCCAAGATCTTAGATTGTTTTTGATGCAATAGATCATGGATCTATTACCTTAAATTAGGCAAAGAAATACAAGAACCAAAGACACAATAAGAAGAAGATAAAATATGGATGCTAGAATTTTATGGTAGCTATAGGCATTGGAGTTGTAATGATATCACCAGATGGCAAGCTATATACTTAATCTTACAAGCTTATGTTTGAAAATACTAACAACATGATAGAGTATGTTTGATCTAGGATTTTAACTCAAAGGAGGAGATTAGTATAGAGTTAGTCTCAAAAATAATGAAAAATGAACTCACTAAAAATATAACATCCTTTAGTCCTGATCATGAGGGGGGAAATATGAATAAACCAAATGATAACTCAATAAAACATGAAAGGAAATGAGAAGTATAAACATACAAACACAAATTCCTTACCAAATCCTTCATAGCTCCAAATGGTAATTTTGTTGTCTTGATCTGTTTATGCATAAGAAGTCTTCATCAATGACATATGGTTAAGATCATCTCCTCTTTGCACCATTATTGAATGCTTGGATTTATTGATGGCTTGATGGCTTGATTGATTCAATGGATTTATGTCTTTGGCTCAATTTTGGCATTATAACACTAGGCTTTTAGCTTCATGAATCTATTTTTATATTATAACTCTACTTTGATTAAGCTCCCTAAATGAAGAGCTCTAGGCTTGCTTTTATAGGCTTTCAAATCCATTGAAATGGGTTAAATATGACCATGGTTGAGTTTATTAACCTTGGTTGAGTTTGGCATATCCCTAGGATATTATTTTAGATATTTTCTAAAAGTGACAACCCACAAAGGTAATGTGTGTATTCTAAGATGTTCTAAGATGCTCTTGAATTGATTTATTAGTTCATGGGTGAACTCAATTAATATTTGAAATTGATTTAACTTGATAATTGATTTTTATTAGGTTGTGCAAGTTAATTAATTCTTTTTAGGAATTTGGTTATTTATTTGATTTTGATTAATTCAATGTGTGTATTTGCATTATTTAATTGATTTAATAAGATAAATAGATTTAATACAAGGTTATAAAGCCAAATTTGAGACTAATAGAAATTCTTAGGTTAAATGTTTGATGATTGGTAAGAATTAGTCTAATAATCTAATGTAAAGCTATTGGTGGCCAAATTTACATGTCTATAGTTTGCCCTTATTTGGGAAGATGTTGCAATATGTAAGCATAGTAACATATTTTCAAAGAATAAAATAGTTATTTATGCTTACGACTGCAATGGTAATGATTGAACTATAGCTACCCCCTTGAGGGAGCAGTTGGCAAGTGGGTGAGCAAACGGTACCTCAAAATAAAGAAGTGAAATGAGGGGACCAAAAAAATTAAGATGATGGGGTGACAACATAATGATTCACCTAAATTTAGGAAAAATCACTGAGAAATACAAGTGATATGGTGTATAATGGTTTGCCCAAATGTGGTTATAAGCATTGTACCTCAATAGTGACAACATGGTATCATAACACAATGATTTACCCTAGTAGGTGATATAATTATTGAGAAGATGGAACTACCCCAGTTAGGATAGACAAACAAGAAAAGAAAGTGGTGATAACACAATCATTTTCCTTAGCAGGTGATATTATCATTGAATATGCATGTGGGATGGTGTACAATGTTGATGTAGTATACCTTGATTATGAAAAATATAATTAATGACTAATGAGTGATAAATTAATATAGATGATAAAGATGAATTTGGGATAACCTACTAGTAGGGAGATGCTCATCTGGAATAACAAATGTTGAAATTGTCTCATTACTTAATTACTCTATTTAGGATATGATTGGGATTAGATTGGGATTGTTGTTGATGTTAGTGATAAGGAGATGATGATATTTCATTGATGTTTTAGACCTCTCAAAGTTGATTTTTGTTGTAGCATTTGATGGTAGGCCTCATGATAGAACATCATGAAGACTTTGAAAAAATGTGCATAAGGATGAACTCTCGATCCAATAAATAATTGAAAAAAATGTACTAATAATAGAAACCATGATGATTATGTTGACATATAAATATGGATGGAATCAAGAATAATGTGCTCAAGGAATCACCTAATGAATGCATTTAGACTGAGTCGAGGCAACAATATCAAAAGTAAACAAATAGGTAAAAAAACAAATAGACAAATAAAAATCACTCAACTAAACAAACAACTTGAAATAAATAAACATCTTGAAATAAGAAGCAAAAGAAAACATCCTAATAATTACTTTGCCCTAGTAGGGTAGATCAAGGATGATGCACTAGGCTCAGACAAGATAATTTTTTTTGGATTTTTAAATTTTACAAATGTTTTTATAATTTTGAGGTATCTTAACTCATTAAAGAATGACAAGATACCTACTTGTAAAATGGTGAGAGCATTCATCTTAGTTTACTCTCAAAATAATAAGAGCATATAGCAAAGGGGGATTGAGGTGAAAAAAATAAATTGAACATAGCTTACATATTCCCAAAATGACCTCAATTCATATTAATTCCATCCACACAAAAGGTGGGGGAAAACCAACTAGGTCCCAATAAGTTTTCATATCCGGTAAATGGCTAGTCAAATGAAAATAACAATGGCAAGGTGATGTGGAAATACATGAAAAAAAAAATTTACCCTAGTTTTCCCATAGGTGGTTATATCTAGGATACAATGGATTAGATCAATGATACTAATTTGCCTATAGGTGGTTATAATTAGTAGCAAGACTGTTGATCACTGATTTGCCCTAGCAAGTGATGTAATGAGGCTCACATAAACAAACTTGATGTACAATATAAAATGAAAGATATCTTGCTAGATCAACTATCACACTAATTTTCATAGACTGTCATTTTAAACATGAATTTGATTAATTATTGAAACTTGATCAGAATCCCTCACAAAAAGTGTGGGAAAACCCAAAGTAACCAAGATCAAAATAGGATTGGATAGGATGACTAAAAACAAGATTTGGTCTAGATAGAAATGATATGGTAGAATATAATGGTCTTAATTTAGGATAATGATGGTTTGATAGATTGGATATAATGGTAAGAGGGTTTGCCCCAAGTGATAAGGTGAAAGGTTAAGGGTATGATATGTGACAATGACAAAATAATATGAGACAATGATAAAAAGATATGTGATAATGTCATGATACATGTTTTTAGTTGATAATGGTGGTTGGTTTTTGATATGTTTGGCCTAGGTATGGTAACTGATTTTGATTTTCCTATTAAAATAGAGATGCACATCCTGATCAATAAATGATACAACCAAAATAGTTAATCATGTTAATTTCTAGCCCACACTTTATCTGAATGGCTTCTCTATCAAGAATTGGTTGTAGATTTGGATGTAAATGATGTTGTTGTGATCTTTGTTGGTCATTGATTATATTTCCTTAAATAATCAATATAAGGTATCTTTTTAGCCTCTACAAAGGAAAGTGCAGACATGGGTGGAAAATAAGGATAAATATTGGTTGATAGGTTTGTTTGTGAAATGGAATGGTGGAGGATAATGGAATGTGTAGTGGTTGGGAAACAAATGAAGATTAGTATTTTTAGGGACATAATGTTATTGAATCTATATTCAACATAAATTTGGATGTGGAAAGGATGAAGACTTATTCTCCCAATAGGACCAATAGATTCTTCTATTGTTTGGGCTTGAGAGTAGCTAGCATCTGATTAGGTTATAGATAGGAAGCTAGTTTGATTTGATCTTTGATAATGTATTCATCAAGAAATGAAAAACATTTTTGCTCAGCTATTAGTGCCTTAAATAGGTTTATACTAATGAATTTGTCTTGATTGTATTATATCACCTCTAATAAGGTTTCACTAAGGATCATTAACTTTTGACTTTAATTGTCTTCAAAAACCACCAAAAGGATTTCAATAGTAGATGCTAAGTTCTAAATTTGATTCTCCCCTAGCACCTCCAAAAAGGTTTCATTAGGAGAGTTTTCTTCTTCTACATGCATGTGGTCTCAACTTCCTTGTTATATTTCAACTTCTATGTCACCATGGATGTAGTTCAATAAGGTGTTATCCTATTGGTCCAAATCAACACTTGTGGGAGGTGGAATGCCAATAATATGGCTATGTTTGTTGGTGGTAATGGAATGGGGGCTAGCTTAAAAATCCTTATAAAATAATAGTATAAGAAAATATGGTGATGCTAAATTACTCATCCTTAAAAATCATAGAAAGATCATGATGAGGCCAGGATATGCCCAATAAATGTATAATAAATGACCTCATCTTACTCTCTATTTCTATTAAGTTTGATTGCATTTTGTAACGTTTATTTTGATTTGAGATGGGTTAGGTGGTGATTATCCATATTTTGTTGATTGTGACTCTAACATTTTAAAAGCCAGTAATTCCTAACAAGTGTGTTGGGAAATTCTAGTTTTGCAATAAAATAGGTCATCATCAAGCTAAAGAACAAATATGAACTGGATTGCATGTTTTTGGAAGCATTGGACTCAATTCTGATTAGTTCTAGAACTGCAGAATCTATTCCAGAATCATTACAGTTAGTTCTAAAACCTATATAATCTATTCGTGAACCATAATAGTTAGTTTTATAACTCCACCATACTATTTCAAGTTGTCACATTTTTGGACTTAGCTCCGGAACTCTATATTTAGCTCTGGTACTCTTTCAGATAAGCTCTAGAACTTTTGTAGCTAAAAATGGAACTGATGAGGATCTATTCCAAATGAGCGACGATCTGTCAAGATCAATGATCCCATTAAATCAGGAAAAATTCCCAATTTTCTAAATTGATAGAATCAAGACAATTAGCACACAGCTAGACATCTAGCCACATCTTAATTCAGCATCTATTCTGAGCATGATTCAGTTCCATCGTATCTATGAAAGAGTTACAACCATCAAAGCATCTATATATACAGACATGGGAATTTAGTAAAAATATATATGGATAGAGATATAGAAGAATAGAAAAAAAGGATAGCTTAGTACATTTTTAATACAAAACATTTTATCAATGAAATAACCATTCCTATTTTGAAAGCAAATTAAATTGTTCAAATCCTATTCTAAGTGGAGCAAGGGCCCACTCCTCCAAAGAACCAGGATCTTCATTTTTTCATTATTTATATTTATATTCACAAAAGTAAATAGGTAAATATGTTACATTTATAAATGCTTCCAACTCTTTAAAGTTAAGATTTGTTGTAAATTTGTTCCTACAGGCATTTTAGATTAAATTTTCATTTTTGTAATGTGTGCTTATTTCCAGCAATCAATTTCATTCCTACAACATGTGTTTGTTTCCAGCAATCAATTTCATTCCTATAACATGTATTTGTTTCCATCAATCAATTTTATTTCTAAAATGTGTGTTTATTTTCAGCAATCAATTTCATTTTTTCAATGTGTGTTTATTTCCAACAGTCAATTTTATTTCTGCAACGTTTGTTTATTTCTAGCAAATTTGCATAGTTTGATTCCAATAAGGTTTTGATCAAGAAATCATTAAGACATTAAAAAGCACCCAAAACAAAAATATAAAAATACCCATTCAATTACTAAATCATTATGATTCCTCTTGTTGCATATAGATTTAGGCACAACCTTGGTTAAATATGACATCAATATAAAGTTGATTAAATGAAGGGAATGATGACACTCAACATTTTTGGTGTCATTACCAAGGAACACTAGTTGGAATTTTCTAATTAGGTGTCAATAAGAGCAACAATCATTCATTTAGTAATTAAAGAGATTTTACCTAATTTATGAGTAGACCATGAGATTCCAAGGGAAGATTTCTCCCCAAAATATCTGAACAAGAAATTCCATCATCCTTTAGTTTAAAAAAGGATGTTGAGCAAGAATTGGAAGCACCATTATCTCCTACAAGACAAGAAGCAAAATTACCATCTTTGGAATTTTTGGATCAGTCACCAGAACCAAGTAAAACCTTAAGAAGGAGGATTATTTCTCAAGATCCATTGAGGGAAAGTTTTGATTCTCAATTGAGTAGTCAACCCCCTACTCTTGACTTTTCACCATCACAAAAATAGACCACATACCACATTGATTGGGAGAAAGGATTAAAAAATACCAGAGAGATGGAACAAGAAGCTAGAAGAGACGTGAGAGAACCTTTACATATCCCATTCATATCGAGGATGATGAAACCAATATGAAAAACATTTCACCTACACACTTACCCACATTTAGAGGAATGTCATCTGAGGATCTTGACCAATTTTTGTTTGAATTTAAAGTACTATGTCTAAATTATGATTACAAGATAGAAAATCAAAAATTGAAATTGTTTCCATCTACCCTGAAGGATGCAACAATGAGGTGGTTTATGGGATTAACATCTAATTCTATTACCAATTGGGAACAAATGGAAACTGTCTTCCTAGATAAATATCAGGATTATTGTAGAGGAAGAAATTGAAAGGAAGAAGTTTTCAAAATCAAATAGGAAGAAGACAAAAATATGGAGGATTATTTGGATAGATTCCTCTTTGTGAGCAAAAGATGTGGATTTGTACTTCAAGAATATTTAAATAAAACCATTTTTCTAGAAGGACTAGATGATGAATCTAAGTAAATCCTTGATTTACTTAGCGGAGGAAACATTGCTCAATTAAGAATGGATGAAATCATAGAAATTTGTAGAAACTATTCAAGAACAAGGGGTGGACCTAGAAAAGGGAAAACAGTTAAAAATTTAAATCCAAATATGAACAAATTGATGGATGAATTAGAAAACTTTAAAATAGATATATTAGTTCAATTAACCTCCACCATAGATGGATTGAAAGCTAAAGCAAATTCCCAACTTGAACCATTAGCCATGTATTGTCCTAGATGTAGGAAGAAGCATGCAATACGAGAATGCCCTTTAGATAAAACAGAAGTATGTCTTGTCTATGAATCTAAAGAACATGATACTCATGCTTGTTATCTTATTACACTCATAAAAAATTAGCTCAAACAAACCAATTCATCATCCACCACAGAAGAATTAAATTTTATTCAAAGACAACCTAATCAAGGATAGTTTATGCCAAGACCAGCTCCTAATCCCTGGATGATGCCATGGGTAGCTCAAATAGTACCACAAAGTTGGGAATAGCCACCTTGATCCCCTCAACCCACATGGCATCCTTAGGATTGGGAAAGTCAATCTTGGAATACTCAAGGACATCAGTAACCTTGGGCTGGTCAAGGGAGTCCTTATGCTTGGCCATAACCTAGATGGAACCCTAACAATTATGTGTAAGGAAAAACATATCCAAATCAGAACCAATAAGCCATATTGGGAATTCCATCATAAAATCCATAGATTGAAAACATATTCCAAACCCAAATGCTAGCACAACCAGTACCAAACCCAAGAAACAAACAAACAACTCTTGTATATGAAATAGAACTAAAAAAATCAATTGATTTAAATACAATGGATTGTAAAAACATTCAAACCAGATCTAGGAAAATAGTTAGCAGTCCACCTGTTATAATCACTGAGATTACAAAAGAAGCTAAAACCCATAGCATAGTTACACCTAAGGAAGATGACAAAGAAAAAGATAAGGAACCAAAAAATAATTATATTAAGATTCCATTTCCTGAAAGACTTAAAGAAACCATAGAACTTAAAGAATCTGAATTGGTTCAGGAACTAAGAAGATTGGATATTGAAATACCATTGTTACAAGTAATTAAATATATTCTAGAGTTGAACAATTTAATCAAATTTTTATGTTTTAAAAAACCTGGAAGAAAGAAGTAGTACCCCAAGACTATTCAGGTATACGGAAAACTTGCTAATTTATTAGCAGGAAAACTCTTACTACCTAAATATGGAGATCTTGGAAGCCCTGTTATTTCTGTTTCTATAGGGAATAAGGATATACATAACAATTTGATTGATTTGGGCACAACTATTAATGTAATGATAGTGGACACTTTGAAAACATTACCATTAATAGGCATATAACCTACTAATACCATATTACAGATGGTAGATTAGTCTGTAGCAAAACCAGGAGTTATTGAAGATGTGGTAGTAATGGTGGAATCCTGGGAATATCCAGTTGACTTCCTTATATTGTAGCTAAAAGGTAAAACATTTGGTTATCCTATTATTTTGGGGAGACCATGCTTAGCTACAGTTGATGCCTTAATTGATTGCAGGTAAAGTGATATGACTATTTCAAATGGTAAGAATTCTAATCAAATTTCATTATATCCATCTGCATGACCTTTTATTGATAATCAAGTGAAATTATGGGTTGATAGTCTTAATATTAATGAGCAAAATCTGTCTTCTTTGGCTATGATAACATTGTAGGATCATGTACAGGAAATAGATGATATGGTTAATCCTTCATTAAATGAACATCAATCATCATTGGAGCAGTTGAGATTAGTTCCAGAACCATCTCAGTTAGTTTCAGAACCATCATAGTTAGTTTCAAAACCATCACAATTAGTTCTAAAACCATCACAGTTAGTTTTGGAACCACACCAATTCTTTGCAAGTGAAGATAACTTCACTATGAAGGAACATGATTTCTCTTGGGGAGAGGAAGGATCTATAGCATCAACTTTATAGATATCAAGAGATGGTGAATTTTTTGAAAATAGAAGTAACAAGGAGTTTGATCTTCAACAAGATAAGTATCATAACTCTTCCTATTGTCCTTTGTCCAATATTTTGCCTCTAAGAAATTTTAGAGATGTTGCTACATATCATATATTTTTACCACATGCCTATCCACTAAACACCTTAATGAAACCCTTTCAACAAATCAGTTCATCATATCTTGGAACCAAACATGTTGAGATTCAACCAGGAAATTTTTTGAATATTAATAGCTGGTTAAAGAATGATGAAGAAGTCAAACTGTTTGATGTTCTAAAGAATCATACTAAAGCATTTACTTGGGACTATAGAGATGTGAAAGGAATTCATCCAAGTATCTGCACCCATCACATTTATACTAAAAATATTAGGCTAGTTAGGCAACCTCAGAGAAGGATTAATCTAACCTTAAGGGATATAGTCAAACAAGAAATTGAAAAACTATTACAAGTAGTTTTATCTATCCTATCTCAGATATCTAGTGGGTGTCTCCTCTTGTAATTATTCCTAAAAAGAATGGAAAATGGAGAATTTGTGTTGACTATAGGGAACTGAACAAAGCCACCTTAAGAGATTATTTCCCATTACCATTCATAGATCAAGTCTTAGAAAATCTTTCAAGTAAACAATACTTTTCCTTCTTGGATGGATTTAGTGGATACAATCAAATTAGAATTTTTTCTGAGGATTAGGACAACACTACATTTACTTGTCCATGGTGTATATTTGCTTATAGGGTATTGCCATTTAGACTATGTAATTCTCCAGCAAGCTTTCAAAGTGTTGTATTAGTAATTTTTGTAGACCTAACAAATTACTATGTGGAGGTATACATGGATGAATTTACTATGTATGGAGATACATTTGATGATGCCTTAAAAAATTTGGACAGAGTATTAATAAGATGTGAATAACATCACTTGTCTCTTAGTCATGAGAAATGTTTGATGATGGTTGATGAAGGGATCATATTAGGGCACCATATTTCAAAAATAAAAAATTAGGTTGATCAAAATAAAATCAAAATTATCTTAGACTTGCCTATTCCTCAAACTCCTACAGATATCAAATCATTCTTAGGACATGCTGGATACTATAGGCATTTTATCAAGGATTTTAGTAAAATTTCTGCCCCCGTGTTTAAATTGCTTACCAAGGACTATGAATTTCTTTGGGATGAACAGTATCAACATGCTTTTGAAGAAATTAAAGAGAAATTAGTAACTACCCCAATATTGAAAAGACCTAATTGGGAGAAACCTTTTCACATCCAAACTAATGCCTCAAACACCTCAATTGGTGAAATTTTGGGATAGAGAGATGAAGAAGGAAGAATGTATGCTATTTACTATCTCAATAAAAATCTTACTCCCACTGAAAGAAATTACACTACCACTAAAAAATAATTTCTAGCCGTGATCTATGCAATCAATAAATTTAGACATTACATTATAGGGTACAAGATATTTGTACATACAGATCACTTAATAATTAAATATTTAATGAAAAAACCTATGGTTAGAGGTAGAATAATTAGATGGTCATTAATTCTACAAGAATTTGATATTACCATTATGTACAATCCATGAAAATCTAATGTGGTGGCTAATTTCTTGTCAAGATTGACCAGTACAAGGGAGCAGGATCCAGTCAAGGATAACTTTTTAGATGAACAATTGTTTTTTATTTTAGCTAACACACCATGGTTTGCTAACACAAAAAATTATCTTGTAATAAGGAAGTTTCCTCCTTTCACTAATAAATAAATAAATAATTTAATCAAAACTAGTGCACAGTTCAAATGGTTAAATGGAATGCTATTTAAATGTGGTCCTGATTTGGTTTTATGTAGGTGTGTAAGAGAAGTTGAAATTTTTGACATCCTCTAGGCATGTCATGATGAACCAAGTGGAGGAAACTATTTAGTGAAAATAAAAATTCACAAGATACTTAGCACTTGATACTATTGGCCATCTTTATACAAAGATGTGAAGAGATATATCAGGCAGTGTGACCCTTGTCAAAGGATGGGACAACCAACTATTACCAATGAAATGCCTCTACAACCACAAGTATTTATTGAACCATTTGAGAGATGGGGATTGTATTTTTTTGGACCTTTTAATCCTCCTTCACAAGGAAAAGAGCATATTCTTATGTGTACTGATTATGTAATAAAATGGGCTTAAGTGCAGTCTTTAACAAATGCCACTGAAGAAGCAGTTGTTGATTTTCTTTGGCATAGAATTATGGTAAAGTTTTGAGCACCAAGAAGCTTAGTTTCAGACCAGGGACCACAATTTATGTCTAATATGATCTAGGATTTCACAATGTATTATCAGATCAATCATAGGAAGTCATTTCCTTATCACCCAAAAGCAAATGGACAAGTTGAAGTAACAAATAGAGAATTAGAAAACATCCTCACTAAAATAGTTGAAGCTGAAAGAAGAGATTGGGTAAAAAGACTACCTAAAGCTATCTAGGCTTACAATACAACTTGGAAAAACACAACAGGGTTTTCACCATATGAGTTAGTCTATGGGAAAAATCCCTTGTTGCCTATTGAGTTTGAACTACAGACATTGAGGACATCAATTAAGGTGGGAATTGAATTAGATGTAGCTCAAAAAGAGAAAATCCTTCAACTCAATGAATTAGATGAATTCATAATGGAAACACTTCACCAGAAAGAGATAATCTAAGGTCAAAGGAAGTAATGGCATGATTCACATATCAAGGAAAAACAATTCAAAGTAGGAGACTAGGCATTATTGTTTGATTCTAAGTATCAAAAATTCAAAGGTAAATTAAGAACCAAATGGTTGGGACCTTATCAAATCAAGTAGATATTTGACAATGGTTTTATCCAATTACTTCCCATTGATGGTAGCAGAAGAATACTCTTGGTCAATGGACACAGGCTAAAAATTTATAGGAAGCCTCCTACTAAGGATGAATTATTGAAGTAGATTGAAGCAAACATAGAATTTGATCATATGGAAGAACCCAATTCTTCTAAAATGATCAAATAATTAGATGAAAAGATCTAGAATAAAGGGAAGAGAATGAAAACTAGTAAATGGCATTCTCTTCCCTAAAATAAATAAATAAATAAATAATAGAGATCAATTGAAAATCAGCGATGATGGTTGATCTTGGCTAATTAAAATATTTTTTTTTGAATTCTAATTATTTTCTAACCATTTTTTAAGGATGATGTGTCTGCATGACAGAGTGATTACATCATCAAGGATGGTACTTATTTTGTTAACTTGTTAAAGGTTTAATGAAAGTGTGCATGTGTGATTAGACTTGATTTAGAAAGATTAATATGATGAGTCATCTATTATACATCATGGTTAAATGTGCACAATCATGAGAAGGATATTGATGATGGAATGAGTTGGCAAATAACCATAGAGAATCATTCTTATTATTGAAGCTACCAACTCCACTAGTTTTGTAGCTGAGTATCGTAGTTTTATAGCTGAGTATAGTAATTCTACAACTGAATTGGCCAAACCAGTAACCGAATCTACTAGTTATGTAACTATAATCATCAGTTCCACTGATACAAAAATGCAATTTTCAACTCACCTATAAAAGATTCAAAAGCAAGAAAAAGAAAAAATGAATCATGGGAATCAAAAAGAAGTCAGAACTAGACAATGATACCCAACTCCTTGTAGATGAAGAAATAGCAAATATCTTTCAACATGCATGATGGCTGGAGTTTCTGAGGAAATTTCCCAAATACAATGATGAACTGGTAAGATAATTTATTATTAATTTAGAGAAAACAAGGACAAAGTTTAGGAAGGTTTTCAATCTTTTTTTTGTGAATATCATAAGTGAGATGTCTAGAATACCTATAATGCATGTCCCAAACCCTGTCAAAGGAACATTGAAAGACCTAGCTAAAACCCTATTGAAAGAAGGGGAAGCTGAACCCCAATATATTTATAATACAAAGAAAATCATCAAAGGATTTAAGAGGGCCAGCTTGCCTAAACCCTTTGATAGAGTAGCATTCTGGATAGTCAAATATTTAACCTGTGATGGACAATTTGGGATAGTAGGAAAAGAAGTCCTAGAAATCCTTATACACCTTAGATATGGAGCCAAAAAACTAGAATATATAGTAAACCTCCTAGGGTTTCTTTTTGATTCCATCCATACCATGGCCAAGAGGTATTCTTGGAGTGTAAGAACAATCAGACATCATGGGTCAATGCATTTGGTATGCCAACACCATTTCCTTTCCAAAAAAAATGGGAAAAAAATGTGGGACAAATTTCTTGGCAAATTTAGACAAAAACCTGGTATTCCTAGGAGAACAATAGCAACTCCTCCTGCTCCTTCAGTTCATTTGAAAACTACTACCATTGCTGAAGAAAAGAAAAGATTAGGGTAAGAGGAAATACCAACAAGAAGAAAAATTAAAATTATAGACCCTAATGTACTTTCTCAAGCCATTTCTTCTTTTGCTGAGGCTATAGAAGAATTGGTTCCTGTCTCTGAAAATGACAGTTCACCTAGGCCTAAACAAAAGGTGAAAACTAGAAGACATTATAAGAGGAGACCTATGCCTATACATTTTCAGGCTCCTCAAGAAAGAAAATGTCATAAAAAGTCTAAAGAAAGTTTAGAGGAGCAGTAAGAACAAGAAAGGCTAGAAACTGAAGGTGCTAATATTTTGGGTAGCATGGCTATGACTCCTCCTAGACCAAGCCAAGAAGAAAAGGAAAAAGAAGAATAAATATTTGAGGAGCCAATTTTCCAAGAAATGGGTGAGACTGCAGCACCATCACATGCAGAAGATGAACAGACATCTTGGAGAAGGAAAGAGAAGTTCCCTATGGTGGAAGAGGAATGCCTAACTCCCCAAGAACTTTCAGAAAAAGAACAAAACCAATAGATTAAATAGGCTCTATTTCTATCTAGAGTAGAACTCATTATCAAGGAAAAGGACGAGGAATTGAATTTCCTCAAACTCAAGTTAAAATAGAAGGAAATGCTCCTTATAGAATTAACAAACTAGTTCGCAGCCAAGAATGAGGAATTAGAAGATACTAAAAGGCAACTAATGGAGAATGAGGGAAAATGTACAAGATAGACCTCTGTGTCAATAGTCTCTACACAAACTGAATTTACTTATTTACCACTCAAGCAGTTATGGGATGACACATGCAGAGAACTTAGTGAAATCAAAGCATCTAATACAGATTTGAAAGGCAAACTGGCAGAAGAAGAGAAAGCAAGGAAAGAATGGGAAGACAAATTTTACAAGGAGGAAAATGATAAGTATAAATGTCTTTTGAAAATATAAATAGTTTTTATGATGAGTGAGAAGCTGCTTGCATGTAGAAGACCTTCTCCTATTTATAGCATGTTTTTAGAGGAACAATTCATTTGTTGGCAGTTGGAAAGGATATCATGTGGCCTTCCACACGAAATAAAAGATGAAGTTGATTTCTTGGCCATCTACTCCTTAGCTAATATAGAATAGAAAAACCTTCTTTGTGAATTTTACCTCTGCAATTTTATGTTAAAAATAAATACCGGTTTTATGATCAATTTGTATGTAGGAGAAATCCAGCTTAACGCATTTGTCTCTGTTCTTCAAAATTAGAGTGCATGGAAAGAAATGGAGTTAGAGCATTGGTCAAAGGCTAGTTTATCTGATCTCTGTATGAGAATTCATTATGGTAATCCATCCACCTTTGATACATATTTCCAATCCCATGCATTTAATGATAGATTCAAGGGACCTTATCTTTTTAGTTTACAACAAAGCATGGATGTCTTCACCGCTTATGAAAGGGAAAATTTTGATAATATATATGATGCATGTTTAAAAAGATGGGAATTTATCTGGATGGCATTGAAAATAAGGGAAGTAATATCCCCTTCAAATTTGATCTAGATTTTAGAAAGGGAAAAAGTTTTATGCACAATAATTCCCTGGATCAATGAAACTCTCCTGAGCATATGGATAGGAATGCGGACAAGGCCACCTCTACTTCTCACCCCCATATCTCCTTGGCAAAATAGAGAACCTCAACATCCCACTCAGTTTTAGGAATGGAAAAGAAAAGTAGAAGCAGGAGCTGGGTATAGTACTTATGAGTAAAAGCATTGGGATATTTAGTTTTAGCCATTTGATCTGAGCAATCAAATGGAATGCAGGATATACAATCCTGAATTTGAAGAATGAAGTTTTTAAAGGGACTTACAAGCAAGTAAGTATGGGGGAAATGATGAGGCCATGATATGGCCAATAAATGTATAATAAATGACGTCATCTTACTCTCTCTTTCTATTAATTTTGATTACATTTTGTAACTTTTATTTTGATCTGAGATGAGTTAGGATGTGATTATCCATCTTTTGTTGATTGTGACTCTAACATTTTAAAAGACCTATAATTCCTAACAAGTGTGTTGGTAAATTCTAGTTTTGCAATAAAATAGGTCATCATCAGGCTAAAGAACAAATATGAATTGGATTGCATGTTTTTGGAAGCATTGAACTCAATTTTGATTAGTTCCAAAACCTACAAAATTTGTTTTGGAATCATCACAGTTAATTCCAAAACCTACAGAATCTATTCCATAACCATCACAATTAGTTTCAAAACTCCACCATACTATTTTAAGTTGTCACATTTTTGGACTTAGCTCTAGAACTCTATATTTAGCTCTGGTACTCTTTCAGATAAGCTCTATAACTTTTACGGCTAAAAATGGAACTGATGAGGATCTATTCTAAACGGTCAACGATCTATCAAGATCAATGATCCCATTAAATTAAGAATAGATTCTCAATTTTCTAAACTGATAGAATCAAGACAATTATCACATAGCTGGACATCTATTCTAGGCATGATTCAGTTCCATCATATCTATGAAATAGTTACAACCATCAAAGCATCTATATATACAGACCTAGGAATTTAGTAAAAATATATATGGATAGAGATATAGAAGAATATAAAAAAAGGATAGCTTAGTACATTTGTAATATAAAACATATTATCAATGAGATAGCCATTCCTATTTTGAAAGCAAATTGAATTGTTCAAATCATGTTCTAGGTGGAGAAAGGGCCCACTCCTCCAAAGAACTAGGATCTTCATTTTGTCAGTATTTATATTTCTATTCACAAAATTAAATAGGTAACTCTATTAAAATTATAAATGCTTCCAACTATTTAAAGTTAATATTTGTTGTAAATTTGTTTCTACAGGCATTTTGCATTAATATTTTCATTTCTATAATGTGTACTTATTTCTAGCAATTAACTTCATTCTTAAAATGTGTGTTTGTTTCTAAAAATCAATTTCATTCCTAAAACATGTATTTATTTCTATAAATCAATTTCATTTCTGCAACATGTGTTTATTTCTATCAATCAATTTCATTTCTACAATGTGTGTTTATTTCTAGCAATCAATTTCATTTTTGCAATGTGTGTTTATTTTCAATAGATTTGCATAGTTTGATTCCAATAAGGTTTTGATCAAGAAATCATTAAAAAATTAAAAACCCCCTAAAACAAAAATATACAAATACCCATTCAATTACTAAATCGTTATGATTCCTCTTGTTGCATATAGCTTTAGACATAGCCCTAGTTAAATATGACATCAACAAAAAGTTGATTAAATGAAGGGAATGATGACACCCAATAGATCACAAATGTATTCATACTAATACGCTAGGAATTCATAACTAATGTTATAACAATCATAAACATATTCTGTATCTGAATTTGATTTCGACTCAAGGGACTCTAAATCTAAGGTCAAGATTGATGTTGATTCTAATTCTGACGCTAAATCTAATTCTAGTTCAATAATAAAACCTAACTCTAACTCTAATTCTTCATTTGATGGGTACTTTTTTAAAATGATGTCTTATTGAGTGCTTGGTATTAGACAAATAATGGCTTGTGATGGCATAATGGGATCTATAGAGATTGGTTTGTCAAAGTGAGACTCCTCTAGGATGGGTAAAAGGTCAAGAGACAACTCCTTAGAGGATGCCTTATCAATATGAGGCTCTTTAAAAATAGGCATATGGTTAAGGTAATGATTTGCCTAAAGGTAGTTATAATCATTAAGAAGTGACTCAGTAAATATTAGATCATTAGAGTGAGACTCCTTGACAATAAGTATACGATTGAAAGGTGATTAATCATAGGTTGACTTATCATAAATGGTTGGTTTAACAAAAATATGCTGGATTGATTGGTTCTCTTGGCCTTGGTTTCTAATGAGTTAAAAAATACCAATTTCGATCACAGCTTGGTCCTCAAATGATCATCTTGGTTGAGGGATTGATTGGACCAGTTGATGTTTTGGTTGGATTGGTTGGGGTTTAGGTTGAATGATGGGCTGAGGCTAAATTATTAGATGAGGTTTAGGCTAAATGATTGGATGTGTTTTAGGTTGAATGATTGGTTAGGATCATAATTGGATTCGTTGATATTTGGGTTAAACTAGATGGGGTTTTTTAAAGTGGGGAATTATAGTCACTAGATGAGGAATGGTCAGTGGTTGGATAATGGGTGGGCACTATGGAGCTTGATTACTCACATAATCCAAAGGATGAGGTCTTGGAAAAAAATGGTAGGGCATCATGGAGACTAATTGCTCGCATAAGCCAAAGCATCTAAGTCCTCCTCATAAACCTTATCATCCCAATTAGGATTTTGAGTTGGATTGTAAGCCAATCCTTGCCTTTGTTGGATATATTGATTATTATAAGTAGGTATGCATCCATCTCCCAAATAACATTATCATTATAGGGGTTTGTACCCAATTCTACCTCACCAACCATATCATCTAAGTTGAGGTCTTGACTTTGGTCCTTGATTTGATTTGTACAAAGTGGATAAAATTTCATCTCATAAACCATTTTATCATCAAAGGGGTTTTGAATAAAGCCATAAAAGTCAAATCCATTTTGTGTAGCCATTCTATTATAATTTGGATAGTATGTAACTCCACCATAATTTTAGCTAGACATATCCACATAAATGATGAAAACTCTAAAAATAAAAAGCTTTAGAGTTTTGAAAACTCTAAAAAATAATGTCTAAAGGACTAAAGGTTCAAAATTGGTCCAACTTGGTTGAAGGTGGAGCTATATCTCCAACACAGTCTAAAAATAGAGTTGTATCTCCAAAATGGTTTTTGCTAAGACTTGGCATAAAAAAAGTTTAACATCAAATGTCTAATTTTAAATGTCATACACATAAAAGGTCAAGTAGTGAATAAAAATTAGTATGTTAAATTCTATGCCAAAGTGTTCCAAACAAGATATAAACTAGGAAAAAGAAAATTTGAGTTGATAAGTCTTTTGTCCAAACATAAATTCAAAATCTAGGTTCAAATAAACATGATCTACTAGGAACTTTTGGCCAAATGTGACATCAAAATCTTGACTTGAAATAACAAATTTATATTATTTGATTTAATCTAACAAATTTAGAACAACTTTGACATAGACTCAACACATGGAATCAAACATAAACATGATCAATTGGTATAAGCCATAAAGCAAAAGGAACTTGAAGAAAAGACTATATTTTATTAAATAAAATCACAAACAATGATGAGGATAGGTTGGATGAACAAACAAGTGATAGTTTTCAAATTTGGGCAATCGATTAACCTAAGTTACATAACCCAAATTAAAAAGATCTATGTATCAACCCCTATGAAGTGGGTGATAAATATAAATCAATCAATATTTGAATTTGAACTTAGAAAGGTTAATTGAATATTTAATGATTGAAAACTATGATTGGACTAAACAAGTTAGACAAGATTAGACAACATGATGGCGCATGAACAAGATCCAAATGGCATATGTGACATGCTTTGGTTGGTTTGAAATAATGGTTTTTTGATACAATTTCAAATAAGTCTTGAAACAAGATGAGTAGCCTCATGCAATAAGAACACTCTAATGATGTGATCAATGTTATGTTTCAAAGACTCAAAGGCTCAATCTTGATAATTATGTGGGTAGCATAATAGTACCTATCTTAAACATGTAACACACACAAATATGTTTAACAAAAATTTCAAGGCATAAGTGTGGTGTAAAATAGTTAACATAACGTCTCTTCAATCAAGGAATGATGTATAAACAAATTGGTTTTTGACATGGTTATAAACAAACAAACAATTTGTAGTCTCAAAACATACCAAGCAAAAATAACCAAAATACAATAAGTATAATCATCCAAATCCTAGCGAGGGTATGGAAATATGGGGTTAACTAAAGATAATTGGCTTTTTATCATTCTAGATGGATCGCATATCTACTAAATTTCACATCAGTAAATAAAATAAGTAGCACATCATTTGGGTCTACATCATATGGCTTGTTGTAAAAATATCTTGCCCTTTTTACAACCACTATATCTATCGCTCTCTCAATTTAGTGCAATGTCTAACATGCTCAAACATCTCAGGATTAGCCTCTATTAACAAAGATGGTTTAACCACTCAAACCATCATCCTAATAAGTAGATACAAATTTATATACCCCCTATAGAGAGAGGTTGAAGATGATGCCAAGAGATGAAACCCTAGGTCAAAGCTTCCCTAAAGAACTCATGGGAGGTAATGAAGTCCCCTTCATAAGCCAAGATGCATGAAATAAATGACACAATAGAAAGGATTTATGGTTACCTCAAGATCACCTAATATTATTATAAGTTTTAGAGGAGGGATTTAAATAATTTTCTTTATATGCCTTAGACTAGGCTTAAAGTGCAATGAGATAGATGGTGCTTTTGATCCTAAAATTTCCCTAAAGGGGATGGATGGGAGTGTTAGAATAATTAATTAATCCTAGCTATATTTTAATAAATGTCTCAAGGAGTTATTAAAATTTTATTGACATAGGTTAGTTATTTGGGGTATTGTCTAGGTGTGATTAGTTGTAATTTCCTATGGATTAGGAGATCTAATATCTTTTAGTAATGTATAAATAAGCACCTCTTGTAGTGCTTTTAATTAATTCAGTTAATGCAATTTATTCTACATTTCATTTGGTACTAAAGCAAGAAATTATTGAGGAGTTTTTTACAAAAAATAGAGAATCAGTGGAGATGGAGAGTAAGATATGTGCGATCATTGGATGCATCACACTGCTCCAATTTCAGCCATCCCAAGCCGAAATGCTGCCATAATTCTAGCCAATTTTGTGGATGGAGAATAGTTATCAAAACAGGTAATTTTTTTTGTTTTGATAAATTTTAGTCATATTTATATTAAATTGTAGCCTAAATTTTATACCTAAGATCATATTTGAGAGGTTTCAATTTGATTTTATTATTTATGGCCAAGATTCAATTCTGAATTGGTGGAGGAATATATCTAAGTTTTTCAGATGATTGTATATATCATTATGATGATTATTTGTTAGATCTAAAAATATATAATATATAGAAATGATTTTTTAATTTTTATAAATTCTTCTAAAAAAATACTAATCTTAAAAAAAATCAGAATTTTTGGAGATTGTGGTGATTTTCTATGATTTTTTTTAGTTTCTATTTTGTAGAATAAGTGAGGAACAACAGAAAAATGGTAGTTTTTCTTTATTTTTTTGTATAATCATGGATCAAATAATATATAACTAGATTAATTTCATCGATATATTTCCTAAAAGTATTATTTTTCTAAAAGCAAAGCATCAAGGCACTCAAGGTGAAAGTTTGTAGGTAGAGTGCAATTTGGAAGTTTTCATTTGGTCCAAGGTCAATTTTTTGGGTGGAGCACCACCCAGATCTACCACTTTCAAAATCAACACCACCATCACACCACTAGGAGATTTCATCCTCTATTCATGCCATATGAACACATATTAGGAATTTTTGTATCCCCTGAAGGCTTGTCCTTCACCATTATGAGCCAAATTTGAAGATCTTTTCTTTCAAGGTTCATAACTTTTGATCTGTAAAGCCTAAAAAGGTGATTTTTTTCACATTGGATATTTTTTCAAGATATATGTAGTTTTAAGGATATTTTTTACATTATAATCCCTCATATTTCTATAATTTTTAGTTTCTTACTAGTTTAGCTAACTAGTTCATATATTTTGGACCTTTAAGAGGCCATAAATTTTGACTGGTAACTCTAATTTGTATGTTGTATTTTTAAAAAGTAAATATTTTTAGATTATATATCTATTGGATTCATTAAATTGTAAAAATTTTAAATCAAAAATTGTAGACTCACTTGCTCTTCAGATGCATTTTCGATTGAAATCGATGTCCAGTATTCCATTACTTGTTTGGATGCATTTTTGGTTGAAACTGACATCCAATTTTCCATTAATTATTTGGACACATTTTTGGTAGACCCTGATGTCCATTATGTGATAGTGAATAATTTATCATCTTTTTGTATGCATTTTTGCATTTTTCTTACATTTTGCAAATGCACATTTCATTTCTACACTTAAACACACTTGTATTTCTTTGTCATACACAACTTGAAAAATGTTTGGTTCAAGACCATGTTTTGTGATCCGTAACACGTAATTGCTTCATGGTGATAATTATACAACATGGAAAACAAAATTACAAACACATCTAGATTTTGAAGATATTTGGTCAGTAGATGAAGCCACATGGGTCAGATATGCAACAAATGTTGATCAACAATAGAAATATGACAAGGATAATAAAAAGGCTAAGTTGATAATCATATTTGGTGTTTTAGATGAGGTGCAACCTCATATCTATAGTGCTATAACTATAAAATATGTATGGGGGAAGGGAGCGTAGGGGAAGGGAACACAGACATGGATGCGGCCCTGAAACCCTCCCTCTACAGCTGCCCCCTTGCTTGATGGAGTCTAGGTCTCGACCTATAGATGGCAGGATCATGGATGTTGGGGCACAACGCAGAACGTTCCATATTTTAATGTGCATTTCAGAGTCTTTACCTTGGTTTTCCATCTTGTGGCTGCTGCGCTGACCACAACCCTGATCTGAGTGGATCATGATTTGTTTTTGGAGAATTTGAGCATGCCATGGCAGCGATTCCTCTGGGAGTTGGGGGAGATATTTGTAGATTCATGGGTGGAGGGGTTGGGTAGTGGTGGTGATGGTTTTGGGTGGAGTCTTTCTGTTGGAGGTGTTGTCCATTCTGGGTAGTACATTTTACACAGCACTTAATGGTGAAATCTTTCTTCTTGCATGTTTTTTACTTTGCTTCGATCTATTGCATTATGGATGGAACCCGAGTTGGATCTCTAGCCTGAGTTGGATGGCCATCCAGATCTGGTAAGCAAAGTATTTGTGTTATTATGGGGGAAACTCTGTTTCCTTAGTGGTTGGTGTTTGAGCCATGGTGCTCTATAATGGGATTAATGGAAAAACCTAAAGCTGTGGAGGAGCCTTGCTCATTAACTGATGGGCAAGGTGGTTTTGCCTCTGCCATTTTGGTTGGTGAGGGTTTCAAGTTATTTGCCTAGTTTTGTTTAGGTTTCAGGTCCTTGTAAAACCTAGGGAGTTTCAACTAGTTTATCTTGTTGATTTCAGGTCCCTATAAAACCTGGTTCTATCACTGTCTTTCAGTGTTGTGCCTCCTTTGGTGGTTTTTAATGTTTATCTTTCTTGATCTATATAGGGTTTTGGGGCCCCTTCAAAACCTGTTTTTACCTTAATCTAAAACTATAAAATATTTATGAGATAAGCTTAAAACTATTTATGAAGCTAAGAATCAAAACCAAATCTTGCATTTTCAGAGCCAATTGCACACTCTTAAACTAAAATTAGATGAAAAAGTAGAATTATTCCTTAGAAGAGTTGAAAATTTGTAGGCTTCATCTCAATCTTTAGGTTAAATAGTGATAAATAAATCTTTGGTCCCTATAGTCCTTAGAGCACTACCCCCCACATATAGGATCTTTGTGACCACATTGAATGTCACAGGATAAAAACCAACTTTTGAGGTGTTGGTCAATTTTATATAGCAAGAGGAAGCTATTCATAATTCAAAGGAAGTATGTGATGAGCATACACTCACATTGAATCAAAAGGGGAAGAAACCTATGAAGGGTCAAAAGCAATCTCTGAAGTAGAATAATCAACATAACCAACAAGAGAATAATTCACATTCTCTTAAAGCATGTCAAATTTTTGGAAAATAAGGACATGACTTACAACATTATTGGTACAACACTTTTCATCAGGGCTCATCAAGAAAGAAGTCATCTATCAACAAATCACCATAATCATAATAAAAATAACCACAAAAACAAAATAGGTGGAAACAAAAAAAACTTAAGCCCAAACAACATGGCAATGTTATTAAAGATAATGATTCTTAAAATGAGGAATATGGTTTAGCTACTCAAACACATGAGTCTACCAATCAGCCAAGTATAGTTTGGTATGTTGATTCAAGAGAAACTAGACACATGATAGGTAGAAAATATTAGTTTTCTACATTGATAAAATTAGAGTCAAGGGGAAATGTATCACTTGGAGATGATACCTCATATACAATACAAGGAAGTCATGATATCAAAATTCATCTTGGAAACAAAAATTACAACATTTCAATGTTTTATATGTTATATGTCTTACAAAAAAATTGTTATCTATTAATTATCTACTTGACCACAACCTCATGGTTGAATTTGATCACCAAAATGGTCAAAAAATTTTCTATATCAAAGATAAGTCTATGCATTTCAAAGTGATTGCCAAAGCTTCCAACATTGTAAAAAGGTTTTTGCTTGATTTTTTTCAAAATGATCATCAAACACTTGTGTTCAAAAATATAGAACTAGGAAATTTATGGCATAGAAGATATGGTCACTTGAGTTATGGATATTTGGTTTAATTGAGCAAACAAGATATGGTTCATGGTCTTCCCAAACTTAAGCAATCTTTTGATATATGTACTAGTTACTTAGCAGGAAAAAGAAGAAGAGCTCCTTTTGGAAAGATTGAGTATCGATCACTTGGTAAGTTGGACTTATTTCACACTGATCTGTGTGGACATTTTGCTCCCAGTCTCAAAGGGTACAAATACTTTCAGCTTTTTATTGATGATTACTTAAGAAAAATGTGGGTATATGTATTGAAGACTAAGGATAAAGCTTTTCAAGTATTCAAATAATTCAAGGCTACAATTGAAAATGAAACTTGTAGGAAAATAAACACCCTTCACTTAGATCATGAAGGGGAATACACCAATAAAATATTCTCAGCCTATCTCACTATAAATGGAATCAATCGTAAATTGATAGATCCATATTCACCTTAGTAGAATGGAGTTGTAGAACGAAATAATAGGGTAATTATGGAAATGTTCCATAACATGGTTTAGGATGCAAAATTTCCTCAACATATTGGTCAAAATATTGTCACATGCAATCTACTTATTGAACAGGTTACCCACCAAAGCTCTTAATGGAATCACACCACATGAAGCTTAGAAAGGGAATAAACCAAAGGTAACTCACCTTTGATTTTTTGGTTGTAAGTAATATATTCATGTTCCTAATAAGAAAATAAATAATTTGGATAATAAAATAAAGGAATGCATCTTTGTGGGAATGAGTAGGAGATACACAGGATCCACATGATCAATCCAGGAGAAAGAACCCACAACAAATAACCTGCAAATATTTCCAGAGAATAAATAAATTTGTCACACCTAAAAAATAGGTGATAATCCACAAATTTCTCTGTATATTATCAATAATCTCTCGTTAATTTCTCATATAATGAAAAGTATTTATAATACAAATAGTTTGTTTCATATTAACAAACTATTTGTAATGATTACAAAATAGAGAAAATAAACTATTTGTTTTCTCATACTACGAACAAATATATTGTTGAGAAATTCTCAACAATAAAATAAATTAACCGAGGTAAATAAATTTTACCCTTGGTAATAAATAACTTACCCTATTAACCCTAGGTAAGCTTAAATATGCATTATTCCAACACCCTCCCTTAAGCGAAACATAGGGAGAATGACAAACAAGGATGGGTCCCGACTACTAGGCCTGATAAGGTACCCATGTACAAACCAATCAAAATATATGAAAAATAAAGGAAGGAAGGACTTCATGGGAAATCCCCCCAAGGACAACTTCCTTCACCCCAAGCATCGCTCACAATTGAAGATAACGAGGAGAAGCCAAAGGTTTAGTGAAGATGTCTGCAATCTGCTCAGTTATAGGCACAAACTCCAAAAAAAGAACTCCATCCTGAATAAGATGTCGAATGAAGTGCATGTGAATCTCAATGTGTTTTGTCTGCTGATGCTCAATAGGATTGCGTGAAATAGCAATCGCACTTTGGTTATCATACCAAAGAGTAGTAGGACCCTGCTTTGTGAAGCCAAACTCTCCAAGCAACTGTTGAAGCCAAAGTATCTCCTGACTAGCTTTGACAGCACCTCGATACTCAGCCTCAGTAGAGGAAAATGCAATAGCAGTCTGCTTTTTGCATGCCCAAGCAACTAGACCTGAGCCAAGTGTGAAAGCAAATCCATAAGTGGACTTGCAAGTGTCAACATCACCAGCCCAATCAGAGTCAGTGTATCCAACAAGCTATGTAAAACTCTGTGGTGTGTAATGTATACCAAAGTGAGTGGTGCCCCGAATGTAGCGCAAAATACACTTGGCTGCTTGCCAATGACTCTCATGAGGCTCATGTGAGAACCGAGAGACAAGGTTCACAGCAAATGTGATGTCGGGACGGGTATGAGTCAGGTATAAAAGACTACCTACAAGTTGCTGATACAAAGTGGAATCAACAAGAGGAGTCATACAAGTGGTAGACAACACAATACCTGATTGATATGGAGTGGGTGTGGGCTTACAATCAGTCATGCCAAATTGATGAAGAAGATCTGTCGCATACTTCTGCTGTCCAATAGAAATGCCCTCAGAAGACTGAAAAACTTGAAGACCAAGAAAATAATGTAGAAGTCCCAGATCTATCATATCAAACCTATCTACCAACTTGTCCTTGATGTCATGTATCAAGGAATCTGAACTGCCAGTGAGGATGAGATCATCAACATACAAAACCAAAATTACAAGCTCCTCACTTTGCTTTAGGATGTATACATTATGATCTGACTCACAACGAGTAAAATCAGAACTCAAAAGAAAACTATCCATCTTCTCATACCAAGCTCTAGGAGCTTGTTTGAGGCCATAAAGAGAACGACGGAGTCTACAAATCAATGATGAGTCCTACACAAATCCTGGAGGCTGCTCCATATAGATCTCCTCATGGAGATCACCATGTAAGAAAGCACTCTTCACATCCATCTAAAAAATAGACCAAGAATGTGAAGCAGCAAGAGAGAGTACAAGCCAAATAGAATCCATCTTAGCTACAGGGGCAAAGGTCTCAGAGTAATCAACCCCTTCAACCTGTGAAAAACCCTTAGCTACTAATCTAGCTTTTTACTTATCTACTGATCCATCTGCAGCATATTTGGTCCTATAGACCCATTTACATTTTACAAGTTTTCTTCCCTTAGGAAGAGGGACAAGATCCCAAGTATCATTCTTCATTAATTAAGAATACTCATCATAGATAGCAAAATCCCACTTGGGTATAACAATAGCCTCAGAAAACAACACTGGATCATCTGTACAAGCTTGTCCCAAAAGAGCAACACTAGATGTTTTTGAGCGAGTGCAATGAGAATCAGATGGATCACCAACAAAAGAACCAGCTGCATGTAGAGTGCTCTTTGCCCATTTAGGTAAAGGTGGTGAAGAAGATGGCTGTGGTGGCTGAATAAGTGCGACATCATCATCATCAATAATAGAAATCAAATCCTCACTATCCTCAGTAGAAGAAGGAGGGGAAGAAGAAGAACTAGATGTACACTCCTGTGGAGTGGGTAGCTCATCAACCTGAACATCCCGTCGAAACAACACATCATGTGTGACAGGATCAAAAAGACAGTAGGCTTTTACATCTTCACAATAACCAACAAAAATGAGTGGTTGGCTTTTCTTCTCCAATGCTTTACATTTGTCGTCAGGAATGAATGCCCATGCTTGACTCCCAAAGATGCGAATATCTGAAATATCAGGCTTGATCCCAGACCAAGCTTCTTCTGGTGTCATATTTTGCACAGCTTTATGAGGCATACGGTTTTGAATGTAGTTTGCACAATTTACAGCTTTAGCCCAATATTGTGGACCCAAATTTTTAGAGTGAATCATACAATTAGCCATCTCTTTCAATGTTTGATTCTTCCTCTCTGCTACACCATTTTGTTGAGGAGTGTGTGGTACAGTGAACTGATGTTATATCCCATGCTCAATACAAAAATCATAGAAAGCATTACTATCATATTCCCCCCCATTGTCAGTGCGTATCTTCTTAAGAGGAAGAGATGATTGTTTTTCAACAAAGGCTTTGAAGGCCTTAAAAGTCTCAAAAACTTCACTTTTCAACTTGAGAAAATATACCCAAGTTTTACGAGTGAAATCATCAATGAATGTGAGTGCATATTTAGCCCCTGAAAAAGAACGAGTTGGAAAAGTCATCAAATCACTATGAACCAACTCTAAGGGTGCATTTGCACGTGTGGCCTTACCAACTGGAAATGGATCCTGGTGCTGTTTACCAAGTAGACAACCAGGACACACCCCATCAATACAAGAGACCTTAGGAAGGCCTTTTACAAGATGTTTTGTACTCATTTGTTGCATATATCCATAACTCAAATGTCCTAATCTCTCATGCCACAATTTTCTGAGATTATTACCATGTGCTATAAGTGAAGAACCAGAAGACATAAAAGACTCAAACTTATCAAAAGTATAGAGTCTTACATTATGGTCTGCTATACCTGTAGCAACTATCTCATTAGGATCATTGCATTCTCTTATTACAACATTATGTGAAGTAAACTCCACAATTTTACCAGTACCAAAATTACATATTTGATATACAGAGAGAAGATTAGAAGAGATTTGAGGTACAAGCAATACATTGTTAAAACATCCATCTTGTTTATCAACAGTACCTGATCCCAAGACTTCAATCTGTGAGGAGTTACCCATAACAATATGTGATGTACTACAATCTATAAGGGAAGACAATAGATCCTTAGAATGTGTGAGATGGTGAGAAGCACCTGAGTCAAAAATCCATTGATCCTGACATGAAGATATAGCCCTGGCTGAAAGTGCTTTCCCTTTTCCTATAGAAGTAGAAGGAGATGGAGACGGAATAGAAATTTTTTGTTGTCTGACTGCTGCCTCTAATGCTTCCATCTTCTTAAAACATCTACTTTCATCATGATTAGGACCACCACAAAATTTACATGGACCAAATGTTTTCTTCTTTTGCTTAAAGGACTTTTTGGTCTTAGTAGATTTAGAATGATGAGGTGTTTGGGTGGTGGACTCTGGAGGGTTATTTGAAGGTGCTTGCTTTTTAGACTTAGGTGAAGGTTTTCCTTTAGAAGAATTAGCAACTAGAGCATGAATAGGACTAGGTAGAGCATCTAAGGCCATTAATTTTGTTTGCTCCCTAGTCAATCTTTCACAAAAAACTTCAAAGGAAGGCCATTTGAATTCATCACCTAATGTATCCATCATAGTATAAAAAGTAGAGGAAAAAACACTATATGGTCCTTTCAACTTTGACAAAATCATGAAAATGCACTCCTGATCACTTTTATCTTTGTCACCAGCTTTCAACTGTGACCTTATAAATTTGAATTTTGCCAAGAATTCATCTATTAAAGGGAAATCTGATGGAGAGAGAGTACTCAATTCTGCATCTAATTGCAAAATTTTAAACTCATTAACTTTGCCAAATAGGTTTTTAAATTTCTCCCATACCTCTTTTGACATAGTAGCATCTACAATGTGAAATTGAAGATTATCTGAGACATTGAGGCAGATCAATCCAAGAGCCTCATCCTGCTTACAACCATATGCATATTTGTCTTTTTCAGTGGTGAATGTTGCAGGTGTCGTTTCAGAAAAAATTATCCATAAGCCCTTTGATTGAAGGAGTTATTGCATTTTCATCTTCCAAACATGGTAATTTTTATAATTTAGAGGTTCAAACAATCGATATTCCATTCCCGAGGAAGATGAAGTTGACAAGAACAATCTAGACATTTGTTTTTCCTCAAAAAATACCCCTCCCGTTACAATTTAACATCTCCCGACGAAAAAAAAAAATTAGCCTTGACTTATACAAAATAAAAAAATGGATTTATGAAAAAAAAATGTAGGGGGATTTGACCCCAAGACCTCCTCCCTACAAATTTTTAACAAAATATCTCTAGCCGCTTTAGCAAAGTCAAATTTGAACTTTCAAAGCTAAAGACTTGCATTTAAACCACTAAAAATTAAAATAATTAATTGAAAAAAGGCCAAAAATGACTCACACATGTGATATATCAGCTGAATAATCTTTGTCTTTATCAAAAATAAACTCTTTTTCCAGCAAGGCGTGGTGGTCTGGGAAATATTTGAGAAAAATAGCCAAGGAAAAAACACCTTTCATCAATGAAGAATGGCTCCACTGGATCTGCCAAAAAAGACTATACGGCCTGCTCCAAATCCATCCTTCTCAGCATGAAATGAAAGCTTTGGAAGTATTCTATCACATAAAATTCTCATATTTTGATTTTATACATAATAAGGCATTCAAAAATGAGAAATCCGTACGGCTATATAGCAGGCAAAAAAACAGTTTTTAATTTCCTGTTGTTGGCTTCCAAAACGTTGTACGGCCTGATCCAAATTCGTCAAAATTTATATGGATAGAAATATATAAGATTCATATTTCATTAACAGGTCTCATATTTTAAAAAAGTCAACCGTACGATCTTCCAAATTAGAAAAATGGACAGGTACTGCAGTCTGCCAACAGTCTGCCAACAGGGACCAGTCTGCAAGTTTTTGAATGAAAGAGCTGTACGTCCTGATCCAAATGTGAAAATTAAAATTGAAATGGATTCCTGACTTTATTTACTATGCCACCATGAAGAAAAATATGATTTTGGAAATCTGTACGGTCATTTAATGAGCATAAAGTACATAATTTTCCAAAAACAAACTAGTAAATAAGAACCAGAATTTGAGAGAATTAAAAATATCTGTAACACATCAATAAAATAATATTTTTTAATATGTTAAAAGATTAAAAATTTAAGGGAAGAGGATCTTCAACTAGAACTCCAAGCTCTGATACCATGAAGGAATGAGCAGGAGATACACAGGATCCATAGGATCAATCCAGGAGAGAGAACCCACAACAAATAACCTGCAAATATTTCCAGAGAATAAATAAATTTGTCACACCTAAAAAATAGGTGATAATCCACAAATTTCTCTATATATTCTCAGTAATCTCTCATTAATTTCTCATATAATGCAAAGTATTTATAATACAAATAGTTTGTTTCATGTTAACAAACTATTTGTAATGATTACAAAATAGAGAAAACAAACTATTTGTTTTCTCATACTATGAACAAATATATTGCTGAGAAATTCTCAACAATAAAATAAATTAACCGAGGTAAATAAATTTTACCATCGGTAATAAATAACTTACCCTATTAACCCTAGGTAAGCTTAAATATGCATTATTCCAACACTTATTGAACAGGTTACCCACCAAAGCTCTTAATGGAATCACACCACATGAAGCTTAGAAAGGGAATAAACCAAAGGTAACTCACCTTTTATTTTTTGGTTGTAAGTAATATATTCATGTTCCTAATAAGAAAATAAATAATTTGGATAAGAAAATAAAGGAATGCATTTTTGTGGGCTAAAATGCACAATCAAAGGCATACGGGCTCCTTGATTTAGAAATAAAGAAACTACTAATCAATAGAGATGTAGTGTTTGATGAAAAGAGTTGAATCAATCCACCTTCTACATAAGCAAATGATATAGGCAAAATTCCTATAATATTTTAAGATAGTGATGGTGAAATTGAATAGGAAGATATTCAAATAGGAACTCCAACACCACCACTTATAGTTCAACGTATGCCCAAGTGGTATATAAGTACTATATGAGATGCTAACTTGGATGGAGTAATAGATATATCCACTTCAAGACCGAGGACTCAAATCATGGATTAAGAAGAGATCAATATGGCCATTATGAGTATTGTGCAAGAAACATATGAGCCCTCTATAGTAATAAAAGCCCTACAATCTAGACCTTGGAAAGATGCCATGGATGTAGAATATCAATCACTGATGAAGAATAACACTTGGAAGATTGTTGATCTTCCACTAGGGAAGAAATATTTTGGATGAAAATTGTTATTTAAGACCAAGTACAAAGTAGATGGAAATATTGATAAGTACAAGGCAAGACTTGTTTCAAAAGGGTATGCTCAGAAAGAAGGCATTGACTATGAGGAGACTTTTGCTCCCACAACTAAGATAAAGACTATTAGAATGGTTTTTTCTATGGCTACATAGTTTATCTGTAAATTCCATAAAATGGATGTAAAAAGTGCCTTTCTTAATGGATATTTGAAAGAGGAATTCTACATGACTCAACTTGAAGGATTTGTGGCACCTAATTAGGAACAAAAAGTGTGTAGGCTTATCAAGTCTCTCTATGGGCTAAAATAAGCTCCCTGAGCCTAGTACATTAATATTGATGAGCATCTCATACAACATGGATTCAATAGGAGTCCATATTATCCTAACTTATACCTTAAAGAGTATGGGGGGAGGTTGTTATAGTGATTATTTATGTTGATGATCTAGTCATCATTTGCAGCGCAGTAAAGATGATCGATACAACTAAGAGTGATTTCAAACAATTGTTCAACATGACAGATATCGAGCTACTACACAATTGTCTTAGTTTGGAGGTATGGCATAAGGAACATTATATTTTTGTTTCATAGATGAAGTATACCAAGACATTTCTCAATAAATTCAAGATGATGGACCGCAATCATTTGTAAAAACTATGGAGACAAGACTTCAATTATCTCATATAGATCCATCACTAGAAGTAAATGTAACTCTCTATCAATAGTTGATTTGGAGTCTCATTTACTTCATATATACTATGCTAGATTTTAGCTATATTATTAGATATCTTTCTCAATTCATGTAGGAACTAAAGGTGTCACATTAGAAAGCGGCAAAGTGGATATTGAGATACATCAGAGGTATAATTGAGTATGGCCTAGAGTATAAGAAGAATGATAAGTTCTTGATAGGATACATGGATGCAGATCATGTAACTTCTATTGATGATAGGAAATCCACCTAGATTTATGTTCTTTCTAGGATCTGGTCTAATTTCATGGGGAAGTAAGAAGCAAAATTGTGTTTTTAGATCTTCCATAGAGGTAGAATATCATGCTATAGTTGGAGTTGTTTTTGAACTGATAGGGATATGTCACATTATTTCAAGACTTGGAGTTCCACAAACTTAGCCTATAGTTCTGAATTATGACAATCAGGGTATTCTACATCTTGTTCGTAATCTAGTGTTTCATGAGAGAACCAAACACATAGAGGTTCAAATTCATTTTATATGTGAACATGTTCAACAACACAATATATAGCTCCAATATTGCCCCACTTAGGATCAGTGTGGAGATGTCTTCATGAAGTCACTTGCACATGATAAGTTTAAGGAATTCAAGAATTATTTCTCTTCTTCTCTTTAGGCTATGATCAATTAAGGGGGGGGGGGAATGTTAGAACAATTAATTAATCCTAGCTATATTGTAATAAATGTCTCAAGGTGTTATTAACCTTTGAATGACATATGTTAGTTATTTGAAGTATTTCCTAGGTGTGATTAGTTGTAATCTCCTATAGATTAGGATATCTAATTTCTTTTAGTATTGTATAAATAAGCACCTCTTGTAGTGCTTTTAATTAATTTAGTTAATTCAGTTAATGCAATTTATTTTGGATTTTAGGGAGAGCATACATGCACGTCTCTTTTCACTAGAACACACAATCAACAAGCAACTTTAAAAATAATTGAAGTGAGGTTAATTTCACTATATCAATTTGAAAATGTTTGATTATATTCATTATAATCCCCTTGTCTTTAAGATGTGAAAATCGAAATAATTGCAAACCATCCAAAAATAAATTAGTGCTTTTAATCCCAAAATTTCCCTAAAGGGGATGAGTGGGAGAGCATACATGCACAACTCCTTATTTACTCAAACAAGTTTAGACCAAAAAAATAATAAAAACAACTTGTAAAAACTTTTAAGTGTATTTAATTTTATATCACTAAACTAAATGTGTGGTGGTGTTCTTTTATCTCTTTGGCTTTAAGTTGTTAACTTTGAAAGAACAATCACAACATTTAACACAAAAATGAAAAAATTCCTTTTTAAACCCAAAGTGAAATTCTTAATTCATTCTAAAACATCCAAAAAAAAGTGTGAAATAACTAATTCAGCTTGTTTTGAGAATTTTTCAAATGGGCCCCACAGGAAAAAGGTCAGCACTTTGTTTAGCCTTGAAGCTTATTTATCAAATGAGATAAACAACCTTGAAGGGCAAAATATATCGACCCGAAGGTAAAACCTCAAGAAATAAAATGTGTTATGTTAGGTAAAAATTAGGAAAAATATCAATAAAAATATCAAGAAATCTCAAAGAATAAAACCTATGAAACATGCAAACAACAAGATATAAGGTTAAAACAAATAAAAATGAACACATAAAATATAACAACTTGTAGTTAATATTTTAACCATAAATTTTAAATATATATCTATCTATCAAAAAAAAATTAAATTTGTTTATAGGTATAGGTACTATCTCTCTAAAAAAATTCATTTGAAAATAGTGAATAACAAAAAAGTTATTATCTCTTTACTATCCATTTTTATCAAAAAATTAGAAAATAAAAAGTGATAGTCATTAAAAGAGTCATAACTTCTAAACTACAAATAATATTTTTATTAAAATTTTGAAAGAATTGGGATGAAGCATTTTATAAAAATCTATAAAAAAATTAGAAAAAAATAGTAAATATATAAAAAATAAGAGTTATTTTAACATCTATTTTTATTCAAAGATGTGGGGTGTGAAATCATGTCCCACTAGGCGTACCATTTGTGATCTAGTATTTTAACTCAAAGGAGGAGGTTAGTATAGATTTATTATTAACAATAATGAAAAATAAACTCATTAAAAATCTAGCATCCTTTAGGCCTAATCATGGGGGAAGCATAATGAATAAACCAAATGAGAACTCAACAAAATATGGAAAGAACTGAGAAATATAAACATAAAAACACAAATTCCTTACCACATCCTTGATATTTGCAAATGGTAATTCAATTGATTTGATCATTTTATTCATAATAAGTATTAATCAATGACATATGGCTAACATCATCTCCTCTAGGCACCATTTTTTAATGTTTGGCTTGATTGATGACTTGATGGATTTAGCTCAATTTTGGCCTTATAAAAATTGGATTTTAGCTTCATGAATCTATTCCTACATTATAACTCTACTTTGATTAAGCTCCCTAAATCAAGAGATCTAATATTAATTTTATAGGCTTTCAAATCCCTTGGAATGGATTAAATATAACTATGGTTGAGTTTATTAACCTTGGTTGAGTTTGGCATATTTCTAAGGTATTCTTTTAGATATTTTCTAAAAGTGACAACTGACAAAGGTAATTAGTGTATTCTAGGATGTTCTAAGATACTCTTGAATTTCATTTTTTGTAATTGATTTAATTTTTTTTTTAGCTTATAGGTGAACTCAATTAAGATTTGAAATTAATTTAACTTTCTAATTAATTTTGATTAGGGTGTGAAAGTTAATTAATTCTTTTTAGTTATTTGGTCATTTTGTTTGATTTTAATTAATTCAATGTGTGTATTTTCCTTGTTTAATTGATTTAATAGGATAAATTAATTTAATATAAGGTTCTAAATCCAAATTTGAGACAAATAGTAATTCTTAGGTTAAATATTTGATGATTGGTAAGAATTGGTCTAATAGATTGATGTAAATCCATTGGTGATCTAATTTACATGTCTATAGTATGAAGCATTGTTGTTAGGAATGGATCAAGCAAAATAAAAAAGAGTGAAACTTTTAAAAGCACAAAGAGATGTTGAGTTGATAGTAAGTCAAATTCATGGCCAATACCAAGTGAATAAAGATAAGCTAAGGCATTATTGTGATTGAATTCTGAGTGTAACACTTGATTTTTCAACCTTTTTAATCATTTTCATTCCTCATGATTAGAATTATAGAGTTGATTCTCTTATAATTATTGTATCTATACTCAACCAAATTAGTAGCCCACACTATTTTTAGAAGGTGACTATAAGGTAGAGATAGTTTTCTAACCAAAAGTTATAGACAATGTCAATCAGTGGTAAGTCTTCAATGATGATAAACATATAGTTATTTTCCTTGAGCAACAAGACAATTTTGAAGAATTTTATTTTTAAGGAAGTAGTTCTCTTCCATGTTAGACAAAAAAAGGTAATAATAACTATAAACATGATTATAATTAATAATTAATTCAATTAAAGGAAAATAAAATTACTAAAGGGTTAGTTTCTTTATAATAAATCTTTGATAAACATGATCAGTTTTTGAAGAAAAAGAAAGAGTATGGTGAGAGTTATTCTCTAGAAGTACAATGGGTTAACTTGGGTACTGATAAAGAGTAGGAGATGGTAAGAATTGGTAAATTTTTTTCCCAAGAGGAAAAAGAATAAATCATTAAGCTTTTTGAGAAATACATGGATGTGTTCACCTAGTCTTACAAAGACTTAAAGGCCTTTCAGCTAAAAGAAGTACAACATTACATTTCACTTCAACCAAAAGTAAAGCCTTTTAGGCAAAAGCTTCTCCATCATAATCAAAAAATACCAAGTACTATATTTTATAAAATATAGAAGATACTTGATGCAAAAATAATTTATCCCATTCATCATTTAGAATGGTTAGATAACATTGTCCCAGTAAGAAAGAAAAATAAAGAAATATACTTGTGTGTTGATTTCCATAATCTCAACCAAGCTTCTTTGAAAGATAACAATTTTTTGCATATTATGAATCATACCTTGTAATTATTTATAGTATCAAAGATGTTTTCCATGTTAGATATATTTTTAGGATATAATTAGACAAAAGTGGTTGAGGAAGATCAATATAAGAGGACTTTCACAATACCATGGGAGAAATTTGCCTATCAGAAGATGCCCTTTGGGCTTGTTAATGCTAGACAACTTTTTAACAAGAAACGGATTTGGAATTTTCACATATTAATAATAAGAGTATTGTTATATAATTTGATGACTTGATAGTCTTGTCTAAGAAGAGAGGTAATCACTTCACTGATTTAGAAGAAGAGCTCATCCAATATAGCTCACATGGGATCTCTTTTAATCTCAAGAAATCAATATTTTTAATGATTGAAGGGAATCTTCTTGGTCACATCATCTCAAAGGAAGGAATGAAGATTCATCTAGAAAGGGTGAAATATATTTAAAGTTTACCGATGCCCACATCCAAGAAAGAGGTGCATTCATTCTTTGGTAAGGTTAACTTCCTTACAAGATTCATTCCTGACATTGTTGAGTTGACTCGCCACATTTTTTACATGATGAAAAATAATCAAGAATTCAAGTGGAATGTTGAATGAAAGATCATATTTTAAAGGATTAAAGTAGCTATAGCTGAAGCTCTAGTGTTGGTTTCTCCAAATTTTAGTAAGGAATTCATTCTTTATTGTTATTCTTTTGATCATACCATATCACCCATACTTCTACAAAATAATGATAAAGATATTAAATCTACGATAAATTTCATGAGACAACCATTAAAAAATTATGAGATGAAGTATACATACATGGATAAATACACATTTACTATATTCAAAGCATGTAAAGCCTTCAAGTACTACATTTTGTCTTCACATACCAAGGTCTATATATTTTACACTATTATGAAATCTATTCTAACATAAAAAGAGTTGGAATTTCTAAGAGGCACTTGGGTGGTAAAAGTTCAAGATTTTTATCTTTACATCAAACCAAAAAAGCTAGTAAAAGGAAGAGGCTTATTCTAACTAATGATAAAAAATATAATAGGTGACACAGATGCAATGGTGTTTTCACTTCAAGATGAATATGATGAAGATTTACCCATGGTTATTTTTGTTGATATTTTTGATGAATGGTATAGTAATATTTTTTTCCCTAACTTATGGAGAATGTAAAAATCATCTTACATGTAAGGAAATATAGACCATAAAGATGAATTAAAATGATTATGTATTTTGGGATAATGGTTTGTATAAGAGAGGAATTGATGGTGTTTTCATTATGTGGACAATGAATAGCAAAAGAAACTTCTAGATAAGTTCCATGGTAGAGCATGTGGAGGTCACTTTTAGCATGAGTTACAAAACATAAGATCCTACAAGTAAGGTACTATTGGCCTACTCTTTTCTAGGATAATTTGGATTATATTTATAAAAGTCAAGCATGTCATCATTTTGTGTGACAGCCAAAGTTATGAGCATTACCTTCAAAACTAGTCATTATTAATAAACAATTTCACTAGTGGGGCATAGATTTTATTTGGTATGTTGAATCCCTCTTTAAGTGCTAGCCATTGTTATGTTTTAACCATGACTGATTACTTTAGAAAGTGGGTAGAAGCGATTCTTTTCAAGTATTCCATTTCTAAAGTTCTATGTGATTTTTTAAAGAAAAATATTATAGTGAGGTTTGGTGTTCCTCAAAAGATAGTAACAAATAATGTAGCTAATTATTATTTAGAGGAAATAACTCAATTATATTACTTACATGAAATAGAATTAGTCCACCCTTCAAATTACTATCCTCAATGGAATGGCCAAGCCAAGTCAAGTAATAAGAACTTGATATAATCATTCATAAGCTAGAGGATGATAATCAACATACCTGGCACAAGAAGCTATTTTATGAATTTTGGGATGATAGAAACACTCTAAACAAAGCCATTATCATGTCACCATTTTAGTTATTGTATGGAATGGATTCTAAAATACCCATCACAATAAAGTTGCCTACTCTAGAACTATCGAAGGCCATAGAAGATGTAACTTATCAACATTCAATGGACAAGAGGATTATGTTTTTATCTAAAATGAAAGAAGTTCATGCTAAATTTTTTGACCATTTAGCTAATCATAAAATTAAGGTAAAAATTATTTTTGACAAAAAGATAAAAGAAAGAAAATTTGAAGTTGGTGACCTAGTCATATTGAGGGATAAATGACAAGAACCAAAAGGGATGCATGGAAAATTTGATTCACTATGGAAAGAGCCTTTCATAATAAAGAATATTATTGGGAAAGATAACTTCATCCTAGATTACTAGGATGGAAATGAACTACAATTGTATTATAATGGACAACACTTGAATCTTTACAAGAATTGAGTAGTAGAGTAACACCTATATTATATAAATAAGTCCTTAGTTTTTCTTTTGTATAATTATTTTTGTTTTTTTCTTGTTTATTTTGTAATTTTTTATGATTGAGTTTTTACATGACTTCATACACAATAAAAAATAATAAAAAGCTATAGATACTTGGATCTCATTCTTTTTTCTTTCTTTTTGATAGAAATAAAGATGTACCCAAACAGAGCTGGCTAGTGTCACCCAAAATATTACACATAGAATTTTGGGATAACCCTATTGAAATTTATGTCTTTTATAAGTTATTTGTTCTTATTAAAAATTATTCCCATAAATAATACTTATTCTTTAGTAGTTTTCATTATGATTTCTTTCATTTCCAATTGCTTCAAATTGCTCCAGAAGATTAGAATTGTCTACCTAGGTCATTCTCATAAAACCCATTTTATCCATATTTCCAAGAGATTAAAAAAGCTAAGTGTTGGGACTAAATTATCCCACTTATATTTATAAAAATTACTTTACTTATTACATTTGAAGTAAGTTATCTCATTAAACTTGAATTACACCATCTAGATCAAACTAGAATTGAGTAATGACTTTGCTTCTAGTGAAAGTTGAAGTAAAGTAGTTTTGAAAGTATGAAAATAATATATTACAATAAAACAAAGGTTTTGAAGCTGATTAATTTTATTAAAGTCATAATTTAAATAAATAAGGGTTACCAAGTCTAAAGTATTCACAAGCATAGAACAAACTAGGCTTTTAGAGGTACTTGACTTGAAAGACCAAAATAAGCAAAACAACCCATAAAACTAAAAAAAAATCAAGATGCTTATGTGGATTTCTTCCCATGTGTCTCTTATTTATCATTAATTTATGGGATAATATAAATATTAAAAAAATCCACCTCATTTCCTACCTAGATTTCAAGTTGTTTGACCTAGCCACTATGCCTACAAATCCCAAATGATACCATTTAAACTTCTGGAGTAGTTTTTGAGAAATTTATTATTAACCCATTTGCATTAAAGGTATGTATAGTGTTTTCCATTTATTTTTTTGTTTCCTTTTTGGGTATTCATTTAATTTTTCCCTTGGTAAGTTTTTATTTGCTGCTTTGAGAGTTTATCTGTTATTTCTTGTTTTTCTTGAAATTATTTGTCATTTTTGCATGCATTGATGTTGTAAAACCTTATAAAATACTTAGAGATATTTTTAATGAGAAATACCTAATAAAAATCCCTATTTTTATTTTCAAATTCCCTAGCATTTGACCTAGAATGTATTGCCCATGCTTTTCATAACTTTTTACTTACCTAGAGTCCTGAACCCCATTAGCTAGTCTTAAGGAACCCAAATCTCAAAAAAGACATTGCTACTCATATTTTCAATAAATACTTACTTTATTGAAGTTTGATTACACATTGATTATACTTCATTAGGTTTTCCTATCCAAGTAACTTATTCATATAGACCTGAGTAACTGTTCTAAAGAAACTTGGAGTTGTAAATACTTACCACTCATTTGAAGTTTCTAAGACTTAAGAATTGCATAATTATTATACCTTCTCAGGGTTTCAATACCATTTTAATTAGCATGAGTTTCCTAGAGCTTTCAAAGCTTTCAAATTTTGTGAGTTCCTTATAACCTAAATCTTGTTTAAGATTGTTACTCAGGATAATAACTTGACTCAGTTGTTCAACCTTTTTTAAACTAGGAGGAGTAACTACTGAGTTTTCAATAGCATATAAAAAGTCTTCCTAGTATCATTCATAATAAATGTTAGGATAAAATAAGAAACAATTAGAGTACAAGAATAAATAACTCTGATTAAATAAGTTCCTAAGCTAGCACTTGAAGAAGTTCCAAGGCTGAGTAGGAGAGGGAAGACTAAAGCAAAGAGAGTTGAGAATTAAAATGAGGTAAAGATGAATTATTAATACAAAGGATGTCCCATTGAGTCTTGTATTACTTCCAAGTTATCTAAGATAAGTGATACTAATATGGGACATGTTTCCATAACTGAGCTGCTAGAAAGGTCAAAATCTATAATCAAGACATGACTCATGCAAGCAATGACTAATAGTAAAATCGTGTAAGCTATAGCATTCCAAAGTTTTGCATAAATTTTTGAGTCTTTCCTAGAGTATGATAAGTACTAAGATTCTCTTACTAGTATAGTAAAAGATAATTCTAGTAATGTGGTGATAAGGTTAGATGTCTAATATTTTGATTACTATTTAAAGATCCCAACAAGATCTAAAGTGATTGATGTATCAATAGATAAATTTAAAATCTAATGAGAGAAGAAGACATCAGATTGCATCAAAATAATGAATACTGATTATCTAAGGAAACTAAAGTAAACTTCAAGGTTTCCAAATCAAATAGTAAGATTTGATTTGGTCAAAGAATTAGATGATATTACTCAGTTGTTATGTAGAATCAATGGGGAGAAGAATCCCAAGTGATTTTACACCTAGATGTATGCATACATTTAAGGCTATTAATGCTAACATAAGTTATGCTATGATTTTATGGTCAAAAATGATAAGTGAAAACATTGACTAATAGTTATGTAATGTACTATATACTCTCAACTTTAAGATGACTTCATATCTAGTATATGCAGCAATAACAAGTGGAGCATTTCTTAGACTAATTACAAAAAGGATGTTGGCAATAGAGCCTATATATGAATATTACCCTCACTTAACTTTATCTAAATAATTCAAGCATTACAAGAGGGTAAATGATGGATTTATTTAAGAAATCATCTATAAATTAAACATTGCCTTAAAGGCCAAAATAGTATTAGATGCATCTTAGGAGGTAGTTTCACATTTTGGGTGTATTTTTATCCAATTCCTCAATTTCACATATCTCAAAGTTAGAGGTTTCACAGGGACACTAGTCAAGTTGATAAGGTACCCTAATGACAAATAGATTCTTATAGAGTTATGTAGGTAGTTGGTAGAATTTCATGATCTACAGTCAAAGGTTGATCATTCATCTATTGGTTTTCTTATTGTTATTGGTCACTACCACTGTGCAAACATTTATAAGTAAAATACTGTACAAAAATAAATGTATCACAACTACAACCAGTGAAATTTTGAAGTTAGATAATTTTTCTATTGTAAAGGCATAGCTCAAAATATAGTTTCTCTTGAGTATATACATATCCCTACACAAATATTTTTGGATTGATTGTAGAGATGAGTTTGAAGTGAGAAGAAGAGATAAAAATAGGATAGCTATTGAGAAAATCTACTCTTTGGATTTAGCTAAAACTCATGAAGATATGGAAGATGATGGAGAAGTGATTCATGATTCTTATCATGCCATAAGAGGAGACAATGCTCCACTTCTAGAGATTAACTTCAAGAATAATCATGTCAGAATATTGTTGAAAGAACTTTAGTAGTTCTTGTTAAGAATTAAACATGGCTTATCGATAAGGGATTTTATATGAATTAGCCAATAATGATAGGAATGGGTCAACCTAGCAATAAGAGGAAATAAGTACAAAGAAAAAGAAATCAAAAACCCAAAAAGAAGTAGAAATTGAAGAATGCTAATGATATATACTCCTTGGTGAAAGAAATGGAACTAGTCTAGCCATTTAATCTTGCATCTCCTCGAGTCTCTTCCATAAACATTCTTACTTCCACTATTCCTACTTCTCTCATTCCCTCTTCCACAACCATTCCTCCTTATACTACGTCCACCACATCTTCATCCTCATTACCGGTGAAAGAAAAGGAACTAATTTAGCTAGTAATGAAAGATGTGAATCCTTACACACTCATTCCACCCTCAAAATTTCCAATTTTCAAGTTTCCTAAGAAACCTACTCATAAGGAGAGTAATGTTCCTCCTCTTCCACCTATTTTGGAGGATAATCCCACTATTCCTTCTATTCATATCCAAAAAGAGTGAGAGTAGATAACTGCTTGAGAATTGAATGTATCCCATGAAGTATCTAAATAATAAATAACAACTAACTTGAGAATAAAGAAAAAGAGAAAGATAATAAAGAAAAAGAGGTAGAGAAAGAACTAGAGAAAGAAGAAGAGGTAGAGAAAGATAAGGAGAAAGAAAAATATGAAAAATCAATTTCTAATGTAGTTCAAGATGTTTCAGATGCATAAGAAGTTCCTTCTTAGGAGTTAGTGGTTGGAAATAATTAATAACAAATAGTAATTCATTTAGCCACTTTAACTGGTACAAATTTATCTTCATGGTTGGCATTATAGACAACTCTTGAGTCTAAAAAATAAATTAACTTGGAAGAGATAGGCTTATAGCTTCTAAGAAGTCTTGATCATAAATTTAATAATCCTCAAAGTGCTAAAATGACTCCAAAGCTGATAATTGATCCTTTAAGCTATAAATTTTTAGGTATATCAGTTCTTGCATAGGGAAATAATAAAATAAAAGTTATTGAAGAAGGTTATAAAGTTATCACTTTGAGAAGTTAGTATAGAAGACTCAAAATAGGACATGCAAACACTGATCAATACTCTTTTTTAGAATCTTGATGAAGAAAAAGCTAATAAATCTAAGTTAAAGGAACAAATTACTAAGTTATGTGAAATAATTTAGAAGGTGGAAATATCTACTCCTCAACAATCATTACTTTTATGAGGCATTTTTTATTAGAAAATAATAACTAAGGTAGAAGAAACTAGGGACAAGGTCAAATAAGTTGATGAATAGATAGAGAATATGTTACAAAATGCACATAAATGGTATCCTAAGGTCCCAGGTACTCTAGCTGACATTGAAAATAAATTGGCATAGATAAAAATAGTGATGAAGGAGATGAGAATGAGAATGGAATCTATGAATTACATTAAGAAAGCCTTTAATGAATAAATTCTTTAAGTAAGAAGGTTTTTATTAAAGAAAATATTATTCGAAAAGGATCAATAAAGAAGGAAACATAAGAGGAACATCTTATATCTTTTTATTTGCATATTCTTGGGGTAATGCTTGAAGAAATGAAGACTTTAGAAGATAATGCTCACAATGTGAAAGTGGATCTGGAGGACTGCATCTTCTATCTCACAAATGTTTGGTCTGATAAAACACAAAGAATGCTTAAATAGTTACATTAGTAGTTCAAGTAGTCAATTGAAAAGGTGTTAAATCCTTTCATAGTAAAATCTATAAAGGATTTGATCAAAAGACAAAAAACGGTCAAGATGATGGAACCTAGAATCGAAAAGTTGAAATCTTATTGTAAAAGGTTGCAAAGGGAACTACTAAGATATGAAATAGAAAGGTAATCAATTTCCAAATTAGATGATGAAACAATCCAGTTCATGATGTCCTAACTTATCAAGTACTTGAAAAATGTAGATCTACAGTTCAGGAATTAGAGTGATTGTTATTTCTTATCTTCTCAAAAGTTTCTTTTAATTTTTTCTTTCTTCTTATATTTTATTCTAACGTCTCAAGGAATGTGTTGAAGTAATTTTGTTTTAAGTAATGCATTTAGTTAAGTCACTTATAAAAGTAAGTTACTTTGTAAAGTTTAAGAAATAAGTAACTAGGCCAGCCACCATTACTTGAAGTCATTTTGTAAAAACAAATTACTTTACCAAGCTTTGTGTAGTATGAAGATAGATTGTTTTTAATCCAAAGAACAAAACTGAGAAGTTCTACATGTCAACAGCTATTACATGCCACACAAGAGAAATTATAGGAGGATGCATCTCAATGGTTTTAAAATTTTTAGTGCATCACATGGGAATTAAAAGAGTTGTCTCCTAATTGATTTTGACATTTGAAATAGTATAAGAAATAGTGAAGGCCTATGTGCCAAAAGATGGTAATTTTTGGAAAGCAATAGTAACTGAAGCAAGAGAGTTTAGGCAATCTAAAAATTTACATTTAAATGTTTATGTTTTTCTTTTGTATGAAATTGATTCAAAGTGAATAAGAATAAAGTTTATTTACATGGAAATTTGCATTTAATAAGATCATTTGGTGCATTTTGTGAGGATTAAAATGGTAAACTTTGTATTATCTTTAAATTTAAATATGAATTCTAGTTTTTCTTAATCATTTACTAAAAAGATTGTCATCTCTTAAATGTTTATCTATTTGTAAAAAATTAATAAGATCTATAAAACTACTTGTTGTGAAGTACTTTCTTTTCACATATTCTAGTCATTTCAATCTTTATTTCTCAGAACTTCTTTAGACATTCTCTGAAAAAACTGCTTACTTTCTTCAAAATCACTCTGTTATGGTTCATAAACTATATGATTAAATTAACACCCCAAAATATGATAATTTATGCATATTCTATGAATAATTTGTATAATTTTTGAATAATTGAAAGTGTGAATAATTAGAAGTAGATAGATACACGATATACATGAGATTCATCGTTAAATGAAGGGGATTTAATCCTATGACTACCTAAGTATTTTTGCTAACCTACAAAATATCTAGCCAATTGTTTCTAGTAACTTTGCTAGGGAAACTCAAACTTAACCAGAGCTAAAATTAGGTTATCCACTCTAGGGTAAAATATATGGAGACTAATTTTTAGTTATCCAAAATTATATGTTTTCTACACTACCATGTAAGAAGTTGCATGTAATATTTAAGGTTCACTTGTGATTTGAAGTACATGTCAAGTAATAATTTTATTTGTCTTGAGTCACTTTAGTTGTCAAAAGTAATCACTTTGCTTATCTCAAGTTGATACATGTCAAGTAAATGATTTTTTTGTTTTAAGTTGTTTCATGTTAAGTAATTTCTTTGTGATTATTTGCTTATAAATATGAATTAATATAAACAAATCCTTAAAAAATCAAATGTATTTTAATCTAGCAAATCAACCTTTCACTAGAGCAAAAAGAGATCAAGGACAAATGGATGACTTATTTTAGTTATAAGAAAGGTTTAATTTCAGATTTCATCCTCAAAATAGAATGAGAAGAATGAGTCTTTCACCTATGAGACATGTACAAACTCTTGTGAATCAGCTGCAACCCAATTCTTTAGGGATAACCCAACCCACAAATCCTTTGTTTCTTATTCCCAAAAGAATGGTGTAATAACTCCTTATTTTTTGGGGGTAGTGATTGGACCATTGAATTTAAATACTCTCCACAACTTGCTTAAAGGGTTAAAAAATAACTTTCCTAAGTTTACAAGGGATGCAAAATAGAGTCTAGATGAGCATTTAGTTACCTTCTTTGTAGCCTGTGGAGTGATTGGTGTTGAGAATGAAGATGTTTCAGTTAGAATATTTATCAAAACCTTACATGAATTATTTATATAATGGTTTTACCATTTTTCACCTGGCACCATAACCAATTAGGATACTATGTGTGAATAATTTGGAAAAAGATTTAAAATTACTAAAGACACACAAATTGCTCACACAATTAATCTAGTTTATAAAACAACCACATGAACATATATGGGATTTCATCACTAAGTTTAATAGATTTATATAAAAAATACCTCAGGCTACTCAACCCACCCATGATAACCAAAAGTGATTTTTCATGAATGCCTAGTTATTAGAGATAAGTTACTAGCTACTAGAGTACGTCCTACTGACTTAGAAACTGCTCAGAATATTACTATAGAGGTTAAACATGACCTTATCATGGATGGAAATATCAAGAAGATAACTACCAAGGTGGATAGTTATAATATGAATACATTTCAAACCACTATGGATCCCTTATTATTGAAATTGGTAAATGACTTGCTGCAAGTTAAAAGGCAAATTGCTCAAGGTGCTCATGATGCTCCTGTCTAGAATGTACCTACACACAATTTTAATAACTATAATTGGGATCATATTGTTATACCTTAATAAATACTATAAATTGAATATTCTATAAAGAATCACATTAAAATTAATGAACAAGATCATATGGTTGCTGACATTGATCGAGGATTTGCTAAAGAAGATGAATTTGTAGATCCTATTGGTGACTCTAACATAGGCTACATTGAATATCAATTAAAAAGTGATTATGAATAAATGAATGAATAAGATCATAGTCACTCTTTTGTAGTGTTTTTAAGGTCAAAAACTCAACAATCTAGTGAATACCTTCTAGAGAACAAGGGAAAGATAAGGAAAACTCTAAGCCAGATATTAGCATTCTAAAAAGAGGTAGTCCTTTACCCACTTCTCTTACTCCAAAAGATAAGTATGAAACATCTTCTTATTATTCTTCTCAACCTCATAATATAGTTACTCACACATTTGAAGCTAATACTCCTACTTCTACATCCATCCCTTCTTTTGAAATCATTGACCACATCAAGAAAACCAAGATTCAAATGTTAGAAGTTGAATACTTGAGGTCTTATCTAAATTAGTTAAATAGACTAGTCAATTACATACAAAGTAAAGGATAAAACAATATAGTCAATGCTTCAAAAAGTATCTTGTCTACTCCTAGATAGGTCTCTTTTCAAAACAATTCTACAATTACTTCTCCCACATCTGCTTCCGCATCTGAAAGAATTAAGCCATTCTATGTATCCCTCTTGATCAAAGGTTTCAAGTTGAGTAAATTTATCATGGATTCTAGAGATTTTGATAATGTTATGATAGCTAAAGTAGTCAAGTCCCTTGGCCTCAATTTAAATAAGTAAATATGGAGATGTTACTCACTAGAAAGACACATTCCCTTAATTGGAAAAATCAAAGATGCTGAAGCTATTCTAAGGCTTAACATAACAATTTTGGTAGTAGATATTTTGGTTTCTTATGGAATGTTGCTGAGTAGAAACTTATACAAAGATATGGGTGGAGAAGTCAAAATGGATTGTTCTTGTGCTCACATTCCAATCAAAGGAGTGAATAAAAAATTGAGCTTGAGAAGAATTCCAAGTATATAGTTTCCAAGTTTGATGACCCAAGATCTCAGATTATTTTTGAAAAATCAGATCATCAAGTCTATTACCTTGAATTGGGAAAATAAATACAAGAACCAGAGACACAAAATGAATAAGAGAAAATATGGAAATTGGAATTTAATGGTATCTATTATTTTCTTGGTCTAGGCACTACAATTATAGTGATATTACTAGATGTTAAGGTATATCCTTACTCTTACAGGATTATGTTTGAAAATACTAACAACACAATAGATTATGAATCATTTTTGTTAGGATTGAAACAAGAAAAATAAAAAAGAGTGAAATTTTTAAAATCAAAAGGAGATGCTAAGTTGATAGTAAGGTAAATTCATGGCCAATACCAAGTGAAGAAAGATAAGCTAGGGCACTACTATGACCAAGTTCTAATTGTAGCACTTGATTTTTTATCCTTGTCAATAAATTTCATTCCTCATGATCATAAATTTAGAGTTGATTCTCTTGTAATTACTAGAGCTCTACTCAAGCCAAATCAACAATCCACACTATTTTGAGAATATGACTATACGGTAGAGAAGGTTTTCCATCCGAAAGTTTTAGACAATGTCAATCATTGATAAGTCTTCAATGATGATAAAAAAAATAGCTACTTTCCTTGAGCAACAAGAAAATTTTGAAGAATTATATTTTGAAGGAGTAATACTGACCCTAAACATGATGATAATGAAGAAGTAATTAAATTAAAGGGAAATAAAATTCCTAAAGGGTTAGTTTTTTTTGAAGAAATTTTTGATAAGCATGATCGGTTTCTAAAGAAAAAGAAAGAGTATGGCAAGAGTTATTCTCTATAATTATGATGAAGAACCCAAGATGGTAAACATTGATGAATATTATTCCCAAGAGAAAAAAGAAGAATCATTAAACTTTTCAAGAAATACATAGATGTGTTCGCCTAGTCCTACAAATACTTGAAGACCTTTCAGTCAAAAAAGGTAACACATGACATTCCATTTCAGCAAAAATTAATACATATAAATAAAAATATTTTCCATCATAATACAATAATCTCAGGTATTATCTTTGCTAAAATATAGAAGCTACTTGATGACAAAATCATTTATCCCATTCATCATTAAAAATAGTTAGCTAACATTGTCCATGTAAGAAAAAAATGGAAAACTATATTTATGTGTTGATTTTTGTAAACTCAACCAAGCTTCTTTGAAAGATAACTATCCATTTCCTATAATGGATCATACCTTTCAATTAGTTACAATCTTATAAATGTCCATATGAAATGGATTTTTAGGATATAATAAGATAAAAGTGGCTAAAAAAGATCAATACAAGATGACTTTTACAACACCATGGGGGACATTTGCCTATCATAAGATGACCTTTGGGCTTGCTATTGCTATAGAAATTTTCAATGAGTAATGGATCTAGAATTTTCACATTTTAATGACATGATTATTATCATATACCTTGATGACTTGATAGTCTTATCCATGAAGAGAGGTAATCACTTGGCTGATTTAGAAGAAGTACTCATCTAGTGTAGTACACATGGGATCTATTTGAATCCTAATAAATCAATATTTATTGTGACTAAAGGGAAACTTCTTGGTCATATCATCTCAAAGGAAGGAATGAAGAATGATCCATAAAGAGTAAAATCTATTCAAATTATACCGATACCCACATCTAAGAAAGGGGTACATTCATTCTTTGGTAAGGTTAACTTCCTCAAAAGATTCATTCATGACTTTACTGAGTTGACTTGTCACATTTATGACATAATGAAAAAGAAGATGGACTTCAAGTGGAATAGTGAAGGTAAGATGGCATTTTAAAGGATTAAATTAGCCATAAATTAATATCCAAATGATCATTTCACCATATTTCAATAAGGAATTCATTCTTTATTGTTATTATTCTAAGCATACCATGTCAACCATACTTCTACAAAATAATGATGAAGATATTGAATCTCTTATAGATTTCATGAGCCAGCCATTATAAAATTATGAGTTGAATTATACATATATGGAGAAACATGAATTTGTTGTAGTCAAAGCATTCAAAGCCTTCAGGTACTACATTTTGTCTTCACATACTAAAGTCTATGTACTTGACACTACAGTGAAATATATTCTAACACAACAAGAGTTGGGATTTTTAAGAGGAACCTAGGTGGCTAAATTTCAAGATTTTGATCTTGAAATCAAATCAATAAATATAGTAAGAGTAAAATTCTTGTGCCAACTAATGATAGAAAGTAAACCAGATGACACAGATAGGATGGTGTCTTCATTTCAAGATGAATCAGATGAAGATTTTCTCATGGTTATTTTTATTAATCTTGTTGATGAATGGTAAAATAATATTGATTTATTCCTAACTTATGGAGAATGTCTAACTCATCTTACATGTAAGGAAATATAGACCATCAAGATGAAGTCAAAATATTATGTCCTTTAGGATAATGGTTTTTATAAAAGATGATTTGATGGTGTTTTCATTGTGTGGACAAAGAACAATAAAATAAACTTCTAAAGTAGATTTATGAAAGATCATTTTGAGGTCACTTTTCAACATGAATTATAGTACACAAGATCCTATGATCAGGGTACTATTGGCCTAATATTTTATAGGATATAGTAGATTGGGTTTCTAAATATCAAACATGTCAGCATTTTATGGGATATCCACAGTTATAAACATTACCTTTAAAACTAGTCATTATTAATGAGCCATTTCTCTAGTGGGTCATATATTTTATTTCTATGTTGAATCCCTCTTCAAGTGTTGGCCATTGTTAACTTTTTACCACCACTAATTACTTCATCAATTGGGTGGAAGCCATTCCTGTCAAGCATGCCACTTTTGAAGTTGTAAGTGATTTTATTAAGGAAAATATTTTAGTGAGGTTTGGTGTTCCTCACAAGATAGTAATAGATAATGTAGATAATTTTTATTCAAAGTAACTAACTCATTTTAGTTAATTACATGAAATATAATTAGTCCACCCTTCAAATTGATATCCTCAAGGGAATGGCCAAGCTGAGTCAAGTAACAAGAACTTGATGAAAATCATTTAAAAGTAAGTGGATGATAATCAATGTACCTAACACAAGAAGTTACTTGATGCATTATAGACTGATAAGATCACTCCAAAGAAATCCATTGGCATTCCACCATTTTATTTGTTATATGGAATGGATGCTAAAATACCCATCCTAATAGAGTTGCATACTTTACAATTATCCAAGGCTATAGAAGATGCAACTTATCAAGATTTATTATAGAAGAGGATTATATTTTTATCTGAATTACAAGAAGTGCATGCTCAAGATTCTTAACCATTTAGTTAATCATCAGATGAAGGTAAAAAGGATTTTTGACACAAAGGCTAAAGGAAGAAAATTTGAAGTTAGTGACCTAGTCCTACTATGAGATAAGCGACATGAACTAAAAGGGATGCATGGCAAATTTTATTCACTATAGAAAGGTCATTTCATAATAAAGAAGATTTCTAGGAAAGATATCTTCATCTGAGCTTATTAGGATGGAATTGAACTATCATTGCCTTATAATTGGTAGTACTTGAATCTTTACAAGAATTGAGCAGTAGGGTAACACCTATATGTATATAAATAAGTCAATTTTTCTTTTGTATAGTTATTTTTCTTTTTCTACTTGTTTGTTTTGTAGTTTTTTGTGATTAATTTTTTAAATGAATCTATACCAAATAGAAAAGAATCAAAACTATAGATACTAGGATCTCATCCTTAATTCTTTCTTTCTGATAGAAACAAAGATATCCCCAATCAAAGCTGACTGGTGTCACCCAAAATTTTATACATAGAATTTTGGGATAACCCTATTGAAATTTTTGCATTTTGTCTTTTGTGAGTCATTTATCCTTGTTAAAACATAGTCCCCTAAATAATACTTAGTCTTTAGTAGTTTTCATTATGATTACTTGCATTCCCAATTTCTTCAAAATGTTCCAGAAGGTTAGAAATATTTGCCTAAGTCATTCTCATAAAACCCATTTTATCCTTCTTTCTAAAAGATTCAAAAATATAAGTGTTGGGACTTAATGTTCCTCCTTAGGGTTCTCAAAGTTACTTTAATTATGCACTTTGAAGTAATTTGTATCAATAAACCTAAATTACACCATCTAGATCCAACTAGAATTACGTAAAGACTTTGCTTCTAGTGAAAGTTGATGTAAAGTAGTTTTAAAAGTCTACAAAGCATATCTTACAACAAACCAAGGATTATGAAGTTGTTTCACTTGATTAAAGTCATAAGTTAAAACAATAAGGGTTCTTAAGTCCAAAGTATTCACAAGCATAAACCAAACTAGGATTTTAGAGGTAATTAAATTTGAAGACCAAAATAAGCAAAGTAGCCTATGAAACTTGACAAACATCAAGATGCTTACATGGATTTCTTCCCATGTGTCTCTTATTTGTCATTAATTCATGGGATAATATGAATATTAAGAAAATACACCTCATTTCCTATCTAATTTCTAAGTTGTTTGACCTAGTTGTTGCCCCTACAAATCTTGAGTGACACTGTTTGAACTTTTGGAGTGGTTTTTGAGCAATGTCTTCATGACCCATTTAAATTTGAGGTATGTACAATGTTTTCCCTTTGTTTTCATGTTTCTTTTTTGGGTATTCATATAGTTTTTTCCCTCATTAGTTTTTATTTGTCACTTTGAGAGTTTGTCTATTATTTCTTATTTTTCTTGCAATTGTTTATCTTTTTTGCATGTATTGATGTTGTAAAACCTTGTAAAATACTTAGAGACATTTTGCATGAGAAAATCCTAAGAAAAATCCCTTAAATGATTTTTTTTTACAAATTCTCTAGCATTTGACCTATAATGTATTGCTTGAGATTTTCACAAATTCATACTTACCTGGAGTCCTGAACCCCATTAGTTGGTATTAAGAAACTTGAAGCTCAAAAAAGACATTATTACTCAGATTTTCAACAACTAATTACTTTCCCAAAGTTTTGGTTACACACTAATTCTACTTCATTATTTTTTCTAATCTAAGTAACTTATCTATATAAACTTGATTAAATATCCTAAAGAAACCTAGAGTTTTAAATAATTACCGCTCACTCAGAGTTTTAAGAACCTTAGAATTCATAGACCTTCCCAGGGTTTTGACACCCTATTACTTAGCATGAGTTTCCTAGAGTTTTTAAAGCTTTCTAATGCTAGGATTTCCTTATAACTTGAATCTTTTTTAAGATTGTTACTTAGGATAATAACTTGACTTAGTTTTTCAACCTTTTCTAAACTATTAAGAGAAATTACTAAGTTTTCAAGAGCATATACAAAGTCTTCCTAGTATCAGTCATAACAAATTTTAAGATCATAAGAAGAAGCAACTAGAGTAAAAGATTAAATAACTCTGATTGAAGAATTTCTCAATCTAACACTTGAATAATTCTAGGGCCGCGTAGGAGAGGGAAGACTAAAGCAAAGAGAGTTGAGAAGTCAAAGGAGGCAAAGATGAAGTATGAATATAAAAGATATCCCATTGAATCTCATATTGCTTCCAAGTTTATGAGATAAGTGATACTAATATGGGACACATTTTTATAAAAAAGCTATTATAAATATCAAAATCCATAATCAAGACACCACTCATGCAAGTAGTGAGCAATAGTGTGATCCTGCAAGCTATAACATTCCCATATTCTACATAACTTCTTGAGTTTATCTTAGAGTGTGTTAATTACTATGATTCTCCTATTAAAATAATAAAAGATACTACTAGTAATGTGGTGATAAGGTTATATGTTCAATATTTTTATTGCTATTTGGATATCTCAACAAGATATAAAGTGTTTGATGTATCAATGGAAAAAACTAGAAACTAATGAGAGAATAAGACATCATATTGCATCAAAATAATGAATACTAATTATTTGAGGAAACTAAATTAGCCTTCAAGGTTTCTAAAGTAGATAATAAGATCTTATTTGGTTTAATAAGTGGATGACATTACTCAGTTTTTATGTCGAATTAATGGAGAGAAGAATGCCAAGTGCTTTTCCACCTAGATGTATGCATATATTATAGCTATTGATGTTAACAAAATTTATTATATGATTGAATGGTTAAAAATGATAAGTGACAACATTGACTAGAAGTTAAGTAATGTATTATAGACTCTCAAATTTAAGATGACTTCATATCTAGTAAATGCAGTAGCATCAAGTGGAGCATTTTTTAACTATAAAAGGGATGTTGGAAACAAAGCCTATATATGAATATTACCCTCAATTAACTTTGTTTGAATACTTCAAGAATTTTAAGAGGGTAAATGATCTATTATTTTATTAAATAATATGTAAATTGAGCATTACCTTAAAGGCCAAATAAGTATTAGATGCAGCTTGGGAGGTAGTTTCCCATTTTGGGTGTGTTTTTATCCAATTCCTCAATTTCATATATCTCAGACTTAGAGGTTTCATAGGGACACTAGTCAATTTGCCAAGGTACCCTACTGACAAATGGATTTTTATGGATTTGTGTAGGTAGTTGGTATAATTTGATGACCTATATTCAAAGGGTCACCATTAATTTGTTGGTTTTCCTATTATTATTGGTCACTATCACTATACAAGCATTTACAAGGAAAAACATGTATAAATAGAAATGTATCATAACTACAACCAATCACATTTTGAAGATGGATTAAATTTTTATTATAGAGGCATAACTTAAAATATAATTTCTCTTGAGTAAATGCATATCTCTACACTTGAATATTTTTGGATTTATTGTGGAGATGAGAGAAGAGAGAAGAAGAGACAACAACATGATGACTATTTAGCAAAATTGCTCTTTTGATTTAACTACAATTTTTGAAGATATGGAAGATGATAGACAAGTTATTCATGATTCTTATCATGCCATGGGAAGATACAATGCTCTACTTATGGATTTTAACTTCAAGAAGAATCAATTCAAGACTATTATTGAAAGAACTTTAGTAGTTCTTGTTATAACTTTAGCATGGCTTCTTGGTAAGGGTTTATATATGAAAGAGACAATAATGATGTGAATTGGTCAAGTTAGTTACAAGAGGAAATTAGTACAAGGATAAAGTAGTCAAAAACCCAAAAGAAGTTAAAATTAAAGAAGAACATTAATGATACATACTCCTTGGTGAAAGAAAAGGAACCGTCCAACTAATTATTCCTACATCTCCTTTGGTCTCTTCCACAACCATTCCTCCTAATACATCCACTACATATTCATCCTCATTACCGATTCAAGAAAAGGAACCAATTTAGCTCGTAATGAAAGATTTGAATCTTTCCACACCCATGCCACCCCCAAAATCTCCAATTTTCATGTCTCTTGAGAAACCTACTCAAAAGGAGACTAATGTTCCTCCTCCTCTACCTTCATCCACTCCATATACTACTCCTCCACCTCCCTCTAAGGATGAGACCACCATTCCTTATGTTCACCTCCAAAAAGAGCCAAAGTAGGTAACTGTTAGAGAGATGACTCTATTCTAGGAAGTATCTCAACAACCAAAGAAAAAGATAAAGAGGTAGAGAAATAACCAAAGAAATAAGTATAAGTAGAGAAAGAGAAGGAGAAATAAAAATATGAGCAATTAGTTTCCAATGTAGTTTAAGATGTTTTAGATGCACAAGAAGTTCCTTCTTAGGATTTAGTGGTTAGAAATAATTAGCAATAAATAGTAATTCATTCATCCACTTCAATTGGTACTAATTTCTCTTAATGGTTGGAAGTGTAGACAACTCTTGAGTCTTAAGAAGAAATTAATTGGAGGAGATAGACTTACATCTTCTAAGAAGTCTTGATTGTAAGGATAAGAAGCCCAAGCGTGATAAAATGACTTCAAAACTGATAATTGAGTCTTTAGGCTAGAGATTTGCAGAGATATCAATTCTTCCATAGGGAAAAAATAAACATGAAGTTAATAAAGAAGACTTAAAATTTACAAAGGTATCCCTTGGAGAAGTCACTATAGAAGGCTTGAAATAGGACACATAGACCCTGACCAATACTCTTTTGTAGAAGCTTGATGAAGGTAAAGCTAAAAAAGCTAAGTTAAAGGAACAAATTGCCAAGTTATGTGAAATAATTGCCAAGGTGGCACGATCTACTCCTCAGTAATCATTACTTTCTAGAGGTATTTTTGATCAACATACAATAACTAAGGTAGAAGAAATTAGGGACAAAAGGCTAAGAAATTTGATTAATGGATAGAGAAGATGTTGTAAACTACACAGAAATAGTTTTTTGAGGTCCCAGGTACTCTAGCTAATATTGAAAATAAATTGGCATAGATAAAAAAAGTGATGGAGATTGAAAATGAGAATGGAATCTCTAAATTTCAACAAGAAAACCTTTAGTGAATAAATTATTTAAGTGAAAAGGTTTTGTTTGAAGAATATAATGTTCTATAAAGATCAATAAAGAAGGAAAAACAAGAGGAACATCTTTTATCTTTTCATATGTATTGTAGTAATGATTGAAGAAATGAAGACTTTAGAAAAAGATGCTCACATTGTGAAAGTGAATCTGGAGGACTTCATTTTCTATCTCAAAAATGTTTGGTCTAATAAAATGCTAAGGACACATAAACAATGCATCGAGAGTTCAAGTCATTAATTTAAAATTCCACAACTCGTTTCATAGAAAAATATATAAAGGAGTGGATCAAAATTCAGTAAGAGGTCAAGAGGCTAGAACCCATACTTGAAAAGGTCAAATTTTAGTGTAAGAAGCTGGAAAGGGAATTGCTGATATATGAAATAGGAAGGCAATTTGTTGCCAAATCAAATGATGAATAAATCTAGTTAAAGATGTTCTAGGATATATGGTACAGTGAAAAATATAGATCTGAAGTTCATGAATTGGAGTGATTGTTATTATTTCTCTTCTCAAAAGTTTATTTTATTTTCTTCTTTATTTGATTTTCTTTTGATGTCTCAAGGAATGTGTTGAAGTAATTACTTTGTAAGTTATGCCATTATGTGAAGTCACTTGTAAAAATAAGTTACTTTGTAAAATGTAAGTCTTAAGTAACTAGGTTAGATGCCATTAATTGAAGTCATTTTGTAAAAACAAATTAATTAAGCAAGATTTGTGTGGTATGGAAAGATTATTTTTTATCCAAATAGTGAAATTGAGAAGTGCTACATGTCATCGACCATTCTATACCACATAAGATAAATTGTAGGAGGATGTCTCTCAATCATTTTCAATTTTTAACATAGCACATGGGAATTCAAGGAGTTGTCTCCTAATTGATTTTGACATTAAAAATAGTATAAGTAATAGTGAAGGACTGCATGCCAAAATATGGTAATTTTTTGAAAGCAATGGTAACTAAAGAAAGATAATTTAGACAATCTAAAATTTTGCATTTAGATTTTTGAGTTTTTATTTTGTATGAAGTTGGTTCAAAGTGAATAAGAAGAAAGTTGATTTATATAGAAATTTTCATGTAAAGAGATAATTTGGTGCATTATTTGAGGATTAAAATGGTAAAATTTGTGTTATATTTAAATCTAAATATGAATTCCAATCTTGCTTAATCATTTTCTGAAAGGATTATCATCTCTTGAATGTTTATCTATTTGTACATATTCAATAAGCTCTTTAAAACTAGTACAACTTCTTTCTTCTCACATATTCTAGTCATTTCATTATATATTTTTCAAAACTTCTTTACACATTCTCTAAAATAATTGTTTACTTGTTGTGAAATCACTCTATTATGGTTCATAAACTTTGTGATTAAATTAATACCCCAAAATATGATAAATTGTGAATATCTTATGAATAATTTGTATAAATTGTGAATAACTGAAAGTGTGAATAGTTATTTAAACATAAAGTGTATGAGATATTCACTATTAAATGAAGGTAATTTAATTTCTTGACTACCTAGGTAATTTTGATAGTCTACAAAATATCTAACTAGTAGTTTTTTGTGACTTCACTAGGAAAACATGAACTTAACTAGAGCTAAAATTGGATTATCCACTCTAGGGTAAGATAGACGTATAATAATGTTTAGTTCTCAAAAATTGAATATTTTTCACACTATCATGTAATAAGTCACATGAAATATTTAAGAAAACTTATGATTTGAAATGCATGCATGTCAGGTAATCATTTTGTTTATCTTGAGTTGCTTTACTTATCAAAAGTAATCGCTTTGCATATCTCAAGTTGTTTCATGTCAAGTAAATTCTTTATTTCTTTTAAGTCACTACATGTCAAGTAATTACTTCCAAAGTCTTTAAATATTATGTAATATAAATAAATCTTTAGAAAATAATAGGCATTTCAATCTAAAAAATAAACTTGTCACTAGATCAAGAAGAGTTCAAAGCCAAATGGTGACTTCTTTCAGTTACAAGAAAGGTTAAATTTTATATTTTATCCTCAAACCAAAATGAGAAAAGTGATTATTTCACCTGTGAGACAAGTGCAAACTCTTGTGAATCAGCTACAACATAATTCACCAAGAATAATCCAACCTATGAATCCTCTATTTCTTGTTCCTAGAAGAATGGCACAATAACTCCCTATATCTTGGGGGTAGCAATTACCCCACTGAATTTAAATCCTCCTCATGACTTGCCTAAGGGGTCAATAAATAACTTTCCTAACTTTATAAGGGATGGAAAATACCAAATGAGCACTCAGCTACCTTCTTTATAGCCTGTGAAGTGATTGGCATTGAGCATGAAGATGTCTCAGTTAGACTCTTCATTAAAACCTTGCATGACTTAGATATATAATGATTTTACTATTTGGCACTTGGCACTATAAGCAATTAGACCACTATGCATGAGAAATTTGAAAAAATATTTAAAGTTGCTGAAGATTCACACATATTGCTCACCTTATTGACCTAGATTAAAAAAGAATCACATGAACATATGTGGGATTTCATCACCAAGTTTAACATATTGCTATACAAAATACCTAAAGCTACTCAACCCACTGGTAATAACTATAAGTGTTTTTTCATCAACTCTCAATTATCATAGGCAAGTTACCAACTACGTAGAGCACATCCTATTGAGAAACTCCTCATAACATTTTTATAGAGGTTGAAGATGACCTTATCATGGCTAGAAATATCAAAAAGATAAATTTCAAGGTGGATAGTTCTTATTCAACTACATTGTAAACCACTATGTATCCCTTGTTGCAAAAAATGGTAAATGACTTGTTTTAAGTTAAAAGGCAAATTGCTCAAGGTGCTCATGTTACTCCTATCAGGAACATACCTACATGCAATTTTAATAACTAGAACTATAATCATATTACTAGATCTCTACAAAGACTAGAAATTCAAGATTCTCTAAAGAACCATGTTGAAATGAATGAAGAAGATCATATGGCTACTGACCTTGATCAAGGTTTTACTAATGAAGATGACTTTGTAGATCCTACTAGTGACTTTAAAATAGGCTACCTTGAATATCAATTAGAAAGTGAATATCAAAAAATGGATGAAGAAGATCATTGTCACTCTTTTATAGTGTTTATAAGGTAAAAAACTTAACAATATGGTGAAAAACCTTCCAAAAAATAAGGGAAAGATAAGGAAGACTCCATGCTAAATGTTAGCATTCTCAAAAGAGATAGTCCTTTACCTGTTTCTCTTGCTCCAAAAGATATGTATGAAACATCTTCTTCTTCTTCTCAACCTCATAAGCTAGTTACTCACACACCTGAAGCTAATCCTACTATGTCTACATCCATCCCTTCTTTTTAAATTATTGAGCACATCAAGAAAACCAAGATTCATATGTCAGAAGCTAAATACTTGAGGTCTTATTTAGATCAATTAAATAGACTAGTCAAGTATGTACAAAGTAAAAGATAAAAAAACACAACAAATTATTCAAAAGGTATCTTGTCTACTCCCAAATAGGTCTTTTTCCAAACAATACTACAACTAATTTTCACACATCTTCTTCCACATCTAAAAGAATTGAGCCATTCTATGTATCCCTCTTGATCAATGGTTTCAAGTTGAGTAATTGTATCTTAGATTCTAGAGCTTTTTATATTGTTATGCTAGCTAAAGTAGATGATGCCTTTGGCCTCACTTTAACTAAGTCTATTTGGATATGTTAATTGATAGAAAGACAAGTTCTCTTGATTGGACAAATCAAAGATGCTTAAGTTGTTACAACAACTTTTCTAGATAAGAGGCTTAAAATGACAATTTTAGTAGTAAAAATTCATATTTATTATAGAATGTTTCTAAGTAGAACCTTCTATAAATATCTTGGTAGAGAATTCAAAATAGATTGGTCTTGTGCTCAAATTCCAATTAAAGGATCAAATCAAAAACTTGAGACTGAGAAGAAGTCCAAGTCCAAGTATATGGTTTCCAAGTTTGATGACCCAAGATCTTAAATTCTTTTTAAAGAATCAAATCAATGAGTCTATTACCTTGAATTGGGAAAGGAAATACAAGAAATAGAGACATAAGAAGAAGAAGAAGACAAAATATGGATGCTAGAATTTGAGGGAAGCTACTATTTTATTAGTTCAAGAACTGGAGTTATATTGATATCACTAGATGGTAAGGTATATCCTTACTCTTTAAAGATTATGTTTTAAAATACTAAAAACATAGTAGAGTATGAAGCACTATTGTTAGGACTGGAACAATCAAAATAAAAAAGAGTGAAACTTATAAAAGTACAAGGAGATGCTAAGTTGATAGTAAGGTAAATTCATAGCCAATACTAAGTGAAAAAATATAAGCTAAGGTACTAATGTGACATAGTTCTGAGTAAAACACTAAATTTTGCATCCTTTTCAATTAATTATATTCCTCATGATTAGAACTTTGGATTTGATTCTCTTGATATTATTGTAGCTCTGCTTAGGCCAAATCAATAACCTACACTTTTTCGAGAATGTGACTATAGGGTAGAGATGGTTTACTATCCAAAAGTTCCAAACAATGTCAATCAATTTTAATTCTTCAATGATGATAAATAGATAGTTGCTTTCCTTGAGTATCAAGATAATTTTAAAGAATTGTATTTTGAAGTAGTTCACTTCTATGCTAGATAACAAAAGGTAATATTGACCCTGAACATATGATAATGAAGAAGTGATTCAACTAAATGGAAATAAAATTCCTAAAGGGTTAGTTTCTTTAAAAAATATTTAATAAGCATGATCAATTTCTAAAGAAAAATAAAAAAGTATGGCAAGAGTTCTCTAGAAGTACAATAGGTTAACTTGGGTACTGATGTAGAGCCCAAAATGGTCAAAATTGGGAAATGTTGTTCCCAAGAGGAAAAAGAAGCATCCATTAAGCTTCTTAGGAAATATATGGATGTATTCACTTGGTCCTACCAAGACTTGAAGACCTTTTAGATAAACAAATTATAACATTACATTCCACTTCAGCTAGAAGTAAAGTCTTTTAGGCAAAAGCTTCATTATCATAATCCAAAAATATTATATACTATCTTCACTAAAATATAAAAGCTAATTCATGATAAAATCATTTATCTCATTTCTCATTCAGAATGGTTAGCTAACATTATCCCAGTAAGAAATTAAAATGGAGAAATACATTTGTGTGTTGATTTTTGTAATCTCAACAAAGCTTCTTTGAAAGATAACTATCTATTGCTTATTATGGATCATACCTTACAATTAGTTGTAGGCTCAGAGATGTTGTCCATGTTAGATGGATTTTCATGATATAATCATATAAAATTGGTTGAAGAAGATCAATAAAAAATGACTTTCACAAACCATAGGGGACATTTACCTATTAGAAGATACCCTTTAGGATTTTTAATACTGGAGCAAATTTTTCATGAGGAATGGATCCAGCATTTTCACATCTTAAGAAAAAAGACTATTATCGTATACCTTGATGAATTTATAGTCCTCTCCAAGAAAGGATGTAATCACTTGGATGATTTAGAAGAAGTGTTAATCTAGTGTAGGATACATGGGATCTCTTTGAATCCCAACAAATTGATATTTGTCAAGACTAAAGGGAAACTTCTTGGTTACATCATCTCAAAGTAATGAATGAAGATTGATCCAAAAAGGGTGAAAGCTATTCAAATTCTATTGATGCCCACATACAATAAATGGGTACATTCATTATTTGGTAAGGTTAACTTCCTCAAAATATTCATTCCTGACTTTACTGAGTTAACTCGCCACATTTCTAACATGATGAAAAAGAAAAAAGACTTCAAGTGGAATGCTAAAGATAAGAAGGCATTTGAAATGATTAAAGTATCCATATCTCAAACTCCAATGTTGGTTTCTCTAGATTTTAGTAAGGAATTCATTCTTTATTATTATTATTATTTTAAGCACACCATGTCATCCATACCTATACAAAATAATAATGAATATATTGAATATCCTATAGCTTTCATGAGATATCCATTCAAAAATTATGAGTTGAATTATACACAGATGGAGAAACACACTTTTTCTCTAGTCAAATCATATAAAGCCTTTAGGTACTACATTTAGTCTTCACATACTAAAGTTTATGTACCTGACACTGTAGTGAAATATATTCTAACATAATAAGAGTTTGGATTGATAAGAGGCACTTGGATGGCTAAATTTCAAGATTTTGATCTTGACATCAAACCAAAAAAGCTAGTAAGAGGAAGAGGTTTGTGCCAAATAGTGACAAAAATTAAACCAAATGACATAGATGTGATGGTGTCTTTGCTTTAAGATGAATCAGATGAAGATTTTCCCATGTTTTTTTTTAATTTATCTTGTTGATGAATGGTATAGTAATATTTATTTCTTTATAACTTATAGAGAATGCCCAGTTCATCTTACACATAAAGAAAGATGGACCATCAAGCTAAAGTCAAAATATCATGTCCTTTTGGATAATGGTTTGTATAAGAGAGGAATTAATGGTGTTTTCCTTCATTATGTGGACAAAGAAAAAAAAAAGACACTTTTAGAGTAGTTCCATGATAGAGCACATGGAGGTCATTTTTCAACATGAGTTACAACACATAAGATGTTACGAGCAAGGTATTATTGACCTACTCTTTTCAAGGATAATTTGGATTGGGTTTCTAAATGTCAAGCATGTTATAATTTTTTGGCATGTCCAAATTTTCTAGCATTACCTTTAAAAGTAGTCATTAGTATTAAACCATTTCAGTAGTGTGGCATAGATTTTATTGCTATGTTGAATCCCTCTTCAAGTGTTATCCATTGTTATGTTTTAACTACCACTGATTACTTCTGTAAGTAGGTAAAAGCCATTCCTATCAAGCATGACACTTATAAAGTTGTATGTGATCTTTTTAATGAAAATATTGTAGTAAGGTTTGGTTTTCCTCACAAATAGATAATGCAACTAGTTTTTCTTCATAAGAACTAACTCATTTCTATTACTTATATGAAATAGAATTAGTCCACCCTTGAAATTAATATCATCAAGGGAATGTCCAAGCTGAGTAAGTAACAAAAACTTGATGAAAATCATTCTCAAACTAGTGGATGATAATCAATGTACTTGGCACAAGAAGTTATTTGATGCATTATGGGATGATAAAATTATTAAAAAAAAAGCCATTGCATATCACCATTTTAGTTGTTGTATGGAAAAAATATTGAAATACACATCATAATAGAGTTGCCTACTTTACAACTATCCAAGGCCATAGAAGATGCAATATCAAGATTCACTGGATAAGAGAATATGTTTTTATTTGAGCTACAATAAGTGCATGCTCAAGTTGTTGATAGTTTAGTTGATCATAAAATGAAGGTAAAATGGATTTTTGACAAAAATCCTAAAGAAATAATTTTGAAGTTGGTGACTTAGTCCTATTATGGGATAAGCAACATGAACCAAAAGTTATCCATGGAAAATTGGATTCACTGTGGAAAGGGCCTTTCACAATAAAGAAGATTGATAGGAAAGATAGCTTCATCCTAGATTATCAGAATGGAATTGAACTATCCCTACCTTATAATGGGAAGCACTTGAAGTTTACAATAATTTAGTAGTAGGGTAACACCTATATGTATATAAATACGTCCTCAATTTTTATTTTTTATAGTTATTTTTCTTTTTTTGCTTGTTTGTTATGTAGTTTTTCATGATTGAGTTTTACATGATTCCATAGCTAATAGACAAGACTCAAAACTAGAGATACTAGGATCTCATCTTTATTTATTTCTTTTTGATAGAAACAAAGATGTCCCGAATTAGAGTTGGTTAGTGTCACCCAACATTTTGCACATAGAATTTTGAGATACCCCCATTGATTTGTTTTACTTTTGTCTTTTATGAGTTAATTGTCCTTGTTAAAACTTATTCCCCTTAATAAGACTTAGTATTTAGTAATTTTGATTATGATTTCTTTCATTTCCAATTAATTCAAATTACTCTAAAAGGTTAGAAATGTCTGCCTAGGTCATTCTCATAAAACACATTTTATCCATCTTTCTAAGAGATTCAAAAATCTAAGGGTTAAGACTCAATGTTCCTCCTTTGGGTTCTCAAAGTTACTTTAATTATGCTATTTGAAGTAATTTGTCTCAATAAATGTGAATTACACTATCTAGATCAAACTGGAATTCAGTAAAGACTTTACTTATAGTGAGAGTTGAAGTAAAGTAGCTTCAAAAGTCCACAAAGGATAGCTTACAACAAGCCCAAGGTTTTGAAGTTGTTTCAATTGATTAATGTCATAAGATAAAGAAATAAGGCTTTAAAAGTTTGAAGTATTCATAATCATAGACCAAATTGGGCTTTTGGAGGTACTTGACTTTGAAGACCAAAATAAGCAAAGCAGCCTGTGAAACTCAACAAACATCAAGCTGCTTACATGTCTTTATTCCCACGTGTCTCTTAGTTGTCATTAATGCATGGGATAATATAACTATTTAAAAAACTCAAATCATTTCCTACCTAATGTATAAGTTATTTGACCTAGTTACTACCCTTATGAATCTTAAGTGACACAATTTGAAAATCTGGAGTAGTTTTTGAGAAATTTCTTCTCGACCCATTTACATTTGAGGTATGTATAATGTTTTCCCTTTGTTTTCATGTTTCCTTTTTGGTTATTTGTCTCATTTTTACCCTAGTAAGGTTTTTTTTGCTACTTTGAAAGTTTCTCTATTATTTCCTGTTTGTCTTGAAATTGTTTATCATTTTTGCATGCATTGATGTTGTAAAATCCTTATAGACATTTTTCATGAGAAAAACCTAAAAAAGTACCCAAAAAATTGATTATTTTTGCAAATTCTCTAGAATTTGACCTAGAAGATATTTCTTAGGCTTTTCACAACTTCTTACTTGCCCAGAATCCCAAACCCCATTAGTTTCTCTTAAGAAACTTGAAGATCACAAAAGACATTACTACTCAGATTTTCAACAACTACTTACTTTCTTGGAGTTTTGATTACACACTACTTCTACTTCATTGGGTTTTCTAATCCAAGCAACTTATCCATTAAAACCTGAGTAACTATCCTAAAGAAACCTAAAGTTACAAATACTTACCACTCACTCAGAGTTTCTAAGACTTAATACTTACATTATTCCTAGACCTTCCCAAGGTTTTGACACCTTGTTACTTAGCATGAGTTTCCTAGAGTTTTCAGAGTTTTTTATTGTTGGTAGTTCCTTATAACCTAAATCTTGTTTAAGGTTGTTACTCAAGATAATAACTTGAATCAATTGTTCAAACTTTTCTAAACTAGTAGGAAAAATTACTAAGTTTTAAAGAGCATATACAAAGTCTTCTTAGTATCAATCATAACAAATGTTAGGATTAGAAGAAGAAGTAACTAGAGTATAATAACAAGTAATTCTAATTAAATAAGTTCTAGAGCTAACTCTTGAATAAGTTCTAGGACCAAGTAGGAGAGGGAAGAATAATAAAAGAGAGTTGAAAATTAAAAGGAGGCAAAGATGAAGTATGAATATAAAGGATATCCTATTGAGTCTTATATTGCTTCCAAATTATCTGAGATAAGTGATACTGTAGTGACCAATAGTGGATTCCTGCAAGCTATAACATTCCCAAGTTCTGCATAACTTCTTGAGTTTGTCTTAGAGTGTGTTAAGTACTATGATTCTCTTACTAGGATAATAAAATATTTTACTGGCAATGTGGTAATAAGGTTAGATGTTCAATATTTTGATTATTTTTTGAATATCCCAACAAGATATAAAGTGCTTGATATATCAATGGAGAAATATAAAAGCCAATGGGAGAGTAATACATCAGATTACATCAAAATAATGAATACTAATAATCTAAGTAAACCAAAGCATCCTTCAAGGTTTCTAAAGAAAATAGAAAGATCTGATTTGGTTTAAGAAATGGATGATATTACTCAATTGTTATTCATAATTAATGGGGAGAAGAATGCCAAGTGATTTTCCACTTAGATGTCTACATACATTAGGGCTATTAATGTTAACAAAATTTATTCTATGATTGAGTGGTCAATAATGATAAGTGATAGCATTGACTAGTAATCAAGTAATGTACTAAAGACTCTTGACTTTAAGATGACTTCATATATAGTATATGTAGTAGCATCAAGTGGAACATTTTATAGACTAAATAAAAAAGGGATATTGGTAACAGAGCATATATATGAATATTACCCTTAGTTAAATTTGTTTGAATACTTCAAGCATTACAAGAGGGTAAATGATGGATAATTTTATGAAGTCATCTATAAATTAAACATTACCTTAAATGCCAAAAGAGTATTAGATGCAGCTTGAGAGGTAGTTACCATTTTGGTTGTGTTTTTATCTAATTCCTCAATTTCACATATCTCAGAGTTGGAGGTGTCATATGGGACACTAGTCAAGTTGCCAAGGTACCTTATTGACAAATGGATTCGTATGGAGTTCTATAGGAAGTTAGTATAATTTCATGACCTACAATCAAATTTTCACCATTCATATTTTGGTTTTCCTATTGTTATTGATCACTATCACTGTGCAAGCATTTACAAGGCAAAAAATGTAAAAAATGAAATGTATCACAACTACAACCAGTCACATTCTAAAGCTAGAGAAATTTTTTACTGTATAGGCATAGCTCAAAATATAGTTTATTTTGAGTATATACATATACGTACACTTGAATATTTATGTATTGATTGTAGAGATGAGTTTAAAATGAGAAGAAGAGACAAAAATAGGATGACTATTAAGAAAATCCACTTTTTTGATTTATCTATAATTCTTAAAGATATAGAAGATGACGGAAAAGTGATTCATGATTATTATCATGCCATGGGAGGAGATAATGCTCCACTATAGAGATTAACTTCAAGGAGAATCAAGTTAATACTAATGTGAAAATAAATTTAGTAGTTCTCACTATGACTTCAATATGGCTTCTTGGTAAGGGCTTCTACATGATAGAGTTAGTAATGATGGGAATGGGTCAAGTTATTCACAAGAGGAAAGTAGTATAAGGAGAAAGTAGTTAAGAACCCAAAAAGACATTGAAAGTGAAAAAAATGCTAATGATACATACTCTTTGGTGAAAGAAAAAGAACTAATCTAGACAGTTACTCCTACATCTCCTCTAGTCTCTTCCACAAACATTCCTACTTCCAATATTCTTACTTCTACCATTCCATCTTCCACAACCATTCCTCCTACTACATCTACCACATATTCATCATCATTATCAATAAAGGAAAAGGAACCAATTCAGCTAGTAATGAAAGATTTGAGTCCTTCCACACTCATGCCACCCTCAAAATCTCTAATTTTCAAGTGTCCTAATAAACCTATTTAGAAGGAGACTAAGGCTCCTCCTCCTCCACCTCCTTCTGAGGATCAACCCACCAATCCTCCTGTTCATGTCCAAAAAAAGCCAAAGCAGCTAACTTCTAGAGAGGTGACTACATCCTAGGAAGTATCTTAGAAAAAAGTAATAGTAGAACCTAAGGATAAAGAAAAAGAGAAAGATTATAAAGAAAAAGAGAGAGGTATAAAAAGAACTAAATAAAGAAGTAGAGGTAGAGAAAGAGAAGGAAAAATAAAAAGATGAGCAATCAGTTTCCAATGTAGTTCAAGATGTTTTAGATGCATAATAAGTTCCTTCTCAAGAGTTAGTGGTTAGAAATAATCAACAAAAAATAATATTTAATTTAGCCACTTCAACTGGTATGTATTTTTCTTCATGGTTGGCATTACAGACACCTCTCGAGTCTAAATAAGAAATATACTTAGAGCAGATAGACTTATAGCTTTTGAGAAGTCTTGATTGTAAGGGTAAGAATCCCAAGAGTGCTAAAATGACTTAAAATTTGATAATTGATCCTTAAAGATAGAATTTTTTAGAGATATCAGTTCCTCCACAAGGCAAGAATAAAGGTGAAGTTACTGAAGAAGACTTAATAGTTACAAAGGTACCCCTGAAGAAGTCACTACATAAGGATTGAAACAAGACACATAGACCCTGACCATTACTCATTTTTAGAAGCTTGATGAAGATAAAGTTGATAGAGATAAGTTAAATTAAAATTGTTATAAGTTATGTGAAGTAATTTCTAAGGTGACAAGATCTACTCAACAATCATTAATTTTAAGAGGTGTTTTTGATTAGCAACTAATAACTAAGGTAGAAGAAACTAGGGATAAGGCCAATGTAGTTGATGAATGGATAGATAAGATGTTGTAAACTATAGAAAAATAGTTTCCTAAGGTCCCAAGTACTTTAGCTAATATTGAAAAAAAATTGGCACAAATAAAAATAGTGATGAAGGAGATTGAGATTGAGAATGGAATCTTTGAATTGCATTAAGAAATCTTTGAGTGAATAAATTGTTTAAGTGAGAAGGTTTTGATTAAATAATATATTGTTATAGAAGGACCAATAAATAATTCAAAATAAGAGGAACATATTATATCTTTTTTTATGTGTATTCTTTAGGTAATGCTTGAAATAATGAAGACTTTAGAAGAAGATGCTCACAATGTGAAAGTAGATCTAGAGGACTGCATCTTCTATCTCAAAAATGTTTGGTTTGATAAAATGCCAAGAACACTTAAAAACTTGTATTAGTAGTTAAATAAATTAATTAAAAGGGCCATAACTCCTTTCATAGAAAAATATATAAAGGAGTTGATCAAAAGTCAACAAGAGGTCAAGAGGATGGAACCTAGACTCAAAAAGGTGAAAAATTATTGCAAGAAGATGGAAAGGGAATTTATGAGATATGAAATAGAAATTAAATTAGTTCCTAAATCAAATGATGTAGTAATCTAGTTCATAATTCTCCAGCATATCAAGTATAGGGAAAAATCCAGATCTAAAGTTCATGAATTGGAGTGATTATTATTGCTTCTCTTCTCAAAAGTTTCTTTTATTTTCTTCTTTCTTATTCTATTTTCTTATGATGTATCAAGGAATGTGTTGAAGTAATTTCGTTTTAAGTAATTATTTTAAAAGTAATGCCATTTAGTGAAGTCATTTATAAAATTAAGTTTTTAAAATGTAAGACTTAAGTAATTGGGGTAGACACCATTACTTGATGTCATTTTGTAAAAACAAATTATTTGAGTAAGCTTTGCATAGCATTCAAAGAGATTGTTTTTAATCTAAATAGTGAAATTGAGAAGTTATACATGTCATTGGCCATTTCATGCCACACATGATAAATTCTAGGAGGATGCCTCTCAATAGTTTTTATTTTTTAGTACAACACATGGGAATTCAAGGATTTATCACCTAATTAATTTTGACATTCAAAATATTATAATTAATAGTGAAGGATTGTGTGCCAAAAGATGGTAATTTTTGGACATCAATGATAATTGAATAAAGAGAGTTTAGGCAATTTAAAACTTTGCATTTATATTTTTGAGTTTTTGTTTTGTATGAAATTGGTTCAAAGTGAATAAGAAAAAAGTTGATTTTTGTAGAACTTTGCATCTAAGGAGATAATTTGGTGCATTTTATAAGGATTAAAATGGTAAACTTTGTGTTATCTTTATATTTGAATATGAATTCCAATTTTTCTTAATCTTTTACTAAAAGGATTATCATCTCTTGAATGTTTATATATTTGTATAGATTCAACAAGCTCTGTAAAATTACTTGTGAAGTACAACTTCTTCTCACTTATTCTAGTCATTTAATTCTATATTTCTCATAAATTATTTAGACATTCTCTGAAACAACTACTTGCTTGATGTAAATCACTCTATTATGGTTCATGAACTTTTTGATTAAATTAATACCCCAAAATATGATAACTTGTGCATATCCTGTGAGTAATTTATATAAATTATGAATAACTAAAAGTGTGAATAATTAGAAGTAGATAGATATAAAATGTATTAGATCTTCAGCATTAAATGAATTGGATTTAATCCCATGACTACCTAGGTACTTTTGTTAGCCTAAAAAATATCTAGCCAACAAGATTAGATGGATTCCAACTTGAATCTTGCATTAAGTTACTTTGGTGAGGTGTGGGAATAATAGATATTGAGCTTGAAGGTACACTAGGATAAAGAATTACATATGGTTTAAATTGAGTTATGGCTTCTTATGGTTGGTAGGGTGGTCTATTTTCTCTAAAATATTGATAAGGAGGCCTTTGATCTCTGAAGTGCTGATAGGTGGTCTACTTTTATTGTTGATAAGGCATATTAGCTTGATGTTTATATCTCTTGAGTTGCACTATTTCATTCCCAAAATATTGTAACAAACTTTTGTAACTCTCCAAGTTGACTAACTTGACTATGAGGGGTTATAATTTGATATTTAGGAGATGGAATAGGATCTAAAGATAGGAGTTGAGGAACTTTAGGGACTAGATATGATTTTAATTCTGAGAATATAGACATTAGAGGCCTTGGACAGAGTTTACCATATTGTATCAAGATTTTATCTACTCTTATTGCAACCTCATATCATCTAGCAAGGTAATACTACCCATTTACTATATCATTACACTAATATTAGAGTTAAGGGATTTTATGTAGTACAAAAAAGCATATTTTAGGGATGGTCTAATCAATGCAGGTATTTTGGTCCATGTCTTTTGAAATTTGAGGTTAAAATTAGACATGAACTCATGAGGATCTCTCTTTATGGAAGTTAGTTGTTCAACTAAAGAAAGGTGATCATACTTGTCCTAAAATTATCTAACTAAGGCTACACTTAGTTTATCCCAAGTAGAAATGGAATTTAGTGGGAGATTTCTATACCACTATAGTGCTTTTTCTTTGAAGGAGGCAATAAATAGTATAATAGCTATATTGTCTTGAAAAACATTATGAACTGAACAAAGGTTGGCAACATCTTGGATTTGCTTAATAGGATTTTTTGATCTTCTCTTAAGAAGAATAGGATATTCTTAAGTGCAGATATAAGAATGTCATCAAAATGGGCTAAATTCAGTGGACTACCTCTGTTGAATGAAATAAACACTTGGTTTTTGATGGCCATATGGATAATGAGGATTTCACTAATTAGGATAATAGGATGAATAGGAGATGAATATTTCATTTTAGGATAAGGTCTTATCTTACTAAACCTCACTCTCATATATGAAGTAGAAGGCAACTTAATGAATTCAAGAGAAATATCTTTACTAGTTGACCTTGTAGTATACTTTGGCATGAGAGTTTAGCCTAGATGGTGCTATGAACTCTATAAATTGAAGAATATTTAGATTCTAATGATGATGGATGTCTTATTTTGCTAAAAATACTTATCCTTAACTCCAAAATTTATTTATGCCAAGGAGAATAGGTCCCACTAGGCATGCTATAAACTATTGTGGCATTATTTTGCACCCTTAGAGAGGGTTCTTCAAGCTATCTCCAACTAATATACATAATGGGAATAACCTTAGGATATGGGTATCTTTTAGTGAGGTTGAACCTCTGGAGACGTATGGTTCCCGTGGATCAATCAACTAGAGTAATCTCTTGCTTGGAAAAGGGAGAGAAATAGACATTAATGCATGAAAAAATGTAAAAAGATGTGATGAACTAATATTTTTAATGGTTATAATTGTACAAGACACACTATTAGATAATTTTAGACCTAAAAATATCACATCACTCACTCTTTTATTGGATTTCACTTAAGTATTTCATAGAAAGGCATGAACTAGTTATCAATCTAGAATGGGAGGGTAATTATCCACTTCCAAACCTACCAACAAAATATCTATTGCACTTAGAATGACCTATGAGAGATATAAAAAACATCATGAAGGTGATAAAAATGAGATAGAGGTAATGGAAATCAAACATTCACTTAACCACATCAATGAATTCATAGAACATAATATAATTCAGCTTCTAAATGTAGGAATTCAATATTTTATTGCATCAAATAGGTGTTATAGTACAAATTTGGCATAGCCTAGGCATTCCAAAAGCATAATAGTCTCTTAATTTGGGGAGAAAAGGGGAATATATAAAAAGGGTGAGAGAGAGAGATAATTGAGAAAATAGAAATCAATAAATGAGGCCCAATCACCTCTTGATAGATTAAAATTGATCTTGTTTAGAAAATTAACTATTGATCAGTTCTAGATAGTTGACATGTCCTCCCATTGGCCTATAAATGAACTAGAAGATAAGAACTTGTAGAAGGTGTTGAGTCATGATCCATCCAAAAAGGGGAAAGTCCTCAGAGACTTTGAAACTTCATTTAATGTTCCACTATCTCTCTTAACCTTTAAATACTTCTACTTAATGAGATTGTACCATCATGATTCATTATAATATGTAATTTACATTATTAAATATCTACCTAAACTAAATAATATGGTGTCTCTTCTAACATTCCTTTCTTAGTCACCATTCTACCACTACTCTAAATCCTTAACATAGGTTCATTATAGATGAAAACTAGTTCCCCTTTAGGTTTTAATATAGCCATAATTTTAATAAAGATTTATAAGATAGGGTTTATTGATCATGCAAAAGACATGAAACATATTTTTAAGATTTTTTGAGAGGTTTTTTTGAGCTATAATGGCATTTTGTGACTTTACATGGTCTGATCCTGGTAAGCTAGATTATATCTTAATCTCTCATTCACACCTTTACCTACCTAGGTGGTGTAAATAATTTTAAATTGATGTGTCTTCCTAGGTGACATCTCTTTTGGCTTCTTATTTCTTTTATAAACTTGACTATGTTGCCTTAGATGCATGTCCTCATCTTATGCCCCTTGGAGATTCAATTGATTTTACTTTGTTGATCTTCTTTGGATTCTCCTAGCTTTGAACATCATCGACCATCGATATGTGATTTTAATTCATGATAATGACACATGGTAATCATGCATGCTTTATGTGGACTCAAATACTAGTTATTTTAATTGAATTTACTTACATCATATGGTGACCTCACATGCAATATGAGTTTTTTGACCTTTTAACCTTGATCTACACCATTGATCTTAATCCATGTGGTCAAACATGTTCCATTGGATTTGATTTTTCCTAATCAAATGCACTTCATTGATTTCCTTGGGATCTCATCATGATCAAGACACATGTCATCATTTCATTCATCCTTAGGATCCATTAACCTTTTTACTTTGAGCTCATCATCAGATCTTTGATGCATGGTTTAATGTGCACCATCTATATTTCTTTAACTTGATGACTTGATTGATCACCTACATGTCATTTATATTAAATCCCAACCTCTAAGATCATGCCACTTTTTGAACCTATGTTCAACTTGAATATCATAAAGAATTTTTTTAATCTAAACATCTATTCCCTATGGATTTAAATTGATGTCCTTAGCCATGTCCCATACTACTAGATCATTTTTAGAGCCTTATATCTTGAGATAGAAAAATTATCAACACATTAAATTTGTATGGAATGATCTTGGCATGAAATTCATCATTTTCATTCAACTCTTCAACCTTGGTCTACATTCCAAATTCATTTGTCACATACATAACCAAACTAACTTGTTTATTCCTACATGATGTACCATTATATTTTAGTCTTTAAAATCATCAAATTCACAAATTAAGCTTATTTAAAGTGTTTAAAAATCTTTAAAATGATATGAGGTCTTTTTTAAATATATCTACTCTTTCCACCATTGGATCACTATTTAACAAAGACTCTATTTAGCTTCTCCCTCTAGATCTAGGTAAAGTTTTATATGTGGGCCAAATTTGACCAACAAGTCCTTCCCAAAAGAAATCTTGCTTATTCTATGATATGTTTTCAAAAATCCTAAGTATCCTCCAAGTGGAGAGGAATGAAGTTCTTGAAGAATTTTATGTTTGAGGAGAGAATGCTTACAAATTTATAATCTATATTTATAGCATAATATGTTCCCCTTCCATGTAAATTTTTTAGATTCATTAGAACCCTATTGAATATTGTGAATCAAATACTTGGTATCACTATCATTCTCACATTCTAATTTTTTTTATTCTAATCAATTTTCCTGTCACATGGTAATGGTGCAAAATAATGCCTCAACTGATTCATCCCACCTAGAGATGGAATATGCCATAACTTTCTCTTTTCCTTTCTTATAAACTATTTCAAAATCATAGCCCAATAATTTAGTCACCCATTTTTTCTATTCTTTAGATGATAATTATTGTTCCAAAAAATATTTTAGGCTATTTTGATCAATATTTACTTAAAATTGATGACCCATCAATTACAATCTCCATTTATTTACTACATGCAAAATAACCATCATCTCTTTCTCATATATTAGTTTGAGCCTACTTTTTCCCTTAAGTTGTCAACTTTAAAATTCTAGTCATCTTCCTTATTGCATGAGTACATCCCCCATGCCATATCCTAATGTGTCACATTTGATAACAAAAGATTTTAAAAAATAAGGATTAGCCAAAATTAGAGTTGTGCACATAACCATTTTAAACTATTTAAATGCCTTGGTAGCTAAATTAATCCTTTGGAAGGATTCTTTTTTTTAGAAAATAGGTGAGTGGGGCTATAATTCTACCATAAGTTTTGACATACCTATGATAGTAATGAGTTATCCCCATAGATCTATGGAGGGTCTTAAGGGCCTTGGGAGCCTGCCACTCCATCATTGCTTAGATTTTATTAGGATCAACTTTCACTCCATGTGAAATAATAGGACCCAAGTAATCTACCTCTTGGATGCCAAAAGCACATTTGAAAGGTTTGACATAAAATTGATGTTGTTCCATAATTAAAAGCACCTATTTCACATGTTTCAAATGGTCTTCCCAATTTTTGTTGTAGATGAAGATATCATTGAAAAACACTAATACAAAATTTCTCAAAAAATGGCCTAAAAACACTATTCATCAAACTTTGAAATGTAGATGGTGCATTTGTGAGGCCAAAAGGCATGACCATAAATGCATAATGGCCTTTATGAGTTCTAAAAGATTTTTTAGGCATGTCCTCATTATGAATACAAATCTGATTATATCTAGAGCAAATATCTAAGTTGGTAAAATAAATATAACCATGTAATTCATATAGAAAATAATCAATTAATGTAATAGTAAACTTAAATTTGATGGAAAATTTGTTGATTTCTATATAGTCTTGGCATATCTTCCAACTATCATCCTTATTCCACACCATGACCACTAATTTGATATATATAGATCCTTAAGGTTTTGACTATGTTGGATGATTCCTACCTCCAACATCTCTTGTACCATATATTAAATTTCACTCTTTTGGGTATTGGGACACTTTTAAGGTCTAACATTAGGTGGTGTACTCCCTAAATGAGTCTAATTGTTGGCTGGTGGAGCCTAATCTTATTATAATGCCTAGTTCCTCATGGAGGGATGTGGGGGAGTAACACCCACACCCCCCCCCCCCACTATTGTTTCCAAGGGGGTCTAGGGGGCCGATGACCTATTTGGAATCCCCCTAGTGGAATTTTAGGGGTAGCACCCCCAAAGAAAAATTTAGTTAAAAATACATTGTAAAATATTGTAATTTTGTAGTAAATTTAGACCATTCACTATTAGGTTGAAAATCTAATGGTAGAAATTATTTCTGTGCATTTTTTCCCTATATGTAACCCTCATTTTGATATGAGAGAATTGTAATTACAATGGCATGTTGTATGTGAGTGAAGAGGATATTTTAATGGTTGTATTTCAAGTTTCCCCTTTTATTTGTTGGAATGAATAATAAGGACTGGTTATTTTTGTGTGAGTGTAGCCCATATTAGGTGAACCATGTTAAATTTGTGTTTCTATTGTGTTATGTTTTTTGCATTTTATTTTTATCTTTAATTCATTAATATTGTTTTGTGCTCTATATTCCTAACATTGATGGCTTGATCATATACATGGCTTAGAGAAAGTCTTTTTGGCATGCCACCAAAAGAATAGAATGGTCATCCAACACCTTTTGAAAATTAGAATATGTAGACTCTTTGGTTGGTTAAACTTCCATGGAAAATAAGCATGCCACAAAACCTTCTACATATTTTTTGAGAATCTTCATCATCTAGTGAGAACTAACAAGATGTGGATATTTAGCCTATGATCTATGTAAATAAAAAGTCCTTCTTTCTAGATGGAACCTCATCAATAATTCTTAGAAATTCATCTCAATAGTGCCCAAAGTGGTGAGCCATTGTAATCCAAAAATAATGTCATATCCTCCCACAGGAATAACAAACATAAGGGAATCTAACAAATAATCTCCTATAGCAAGCTTAATACTATTACATTTTCTACAATAGTTGACCATACCACCATCTGCAATCATGACCTTAAAGTCTAGAGTTAGATAAATGATATAATTTAAATTAGTAACCAACTTACAATTGATGAAGTTATGTGTACTTACAGAGTCAATTAATATAGTCACCTTTTATTTCTTTAATAACTCCACCACCTTAAGAGTTTTACGAGTACTAATGCTAGAAAGTGCATGATAGGAAATAATAGGTTAAGAATCTTCAAATTTATCCTTAGGTTATTCTATCCCTTCCCCTAAAGGCTTCTCATCTTCTTCCTCATCATTGGTACCATCAATATAAAACAACTTATTTTCAGCACTTTGATCCCCTTTACTTTAGTTGCTATCACAGATAAAACACAAACTTTTTGCACACTTCTCTTCCACTTGTTGAGGTGTCAATTTGGTAGGTTGATGAAATGATGGTGCTGGAAAGGTGCATTAATGAACATTGGTGAAAGGTATTGATCTGATCATATATTTTTTCTTAACCATAAGTGCCTTTGGTATGGCCTTAGATATAGTACTAGGATGAAATATGTGAACCTCCCCTTGGATGCTATCATTGAATCCAACCAAAAACAGGTCAATCAGATTTTCATTAATGATGTCTACCACACATAAGGAGAGATTCTAAAATTGATGATTGTAGTCCTTGATAGCCCTAATTTTGCTCAACTTCACTAGGTAGCTAAAGTAATTTTTAGAGACATTGTTGAGATAATGGAGCTATAACTCTTTAGAAAATACCAACCATGAAACTAGGACACCCTTATTTTTCTTTTGAGCACACAACAAATAATACCAAATGAATGGCTCAAGTTCTAGATAGAGAGAGGCCATAACCACTTTTTAAGAACATGAAGTTTGATGTAGATCAAATAAATTTTTAATTTGAATGAGTCAAGTGAATGGATCATTACCATCAAACTTGCACAGGTCCACTTTTGGAAACATTGGCTTAGGTTTAGAATTTGTATTGGTACTTTTTGGAGTAGGAGAACCAAAATAAAGTGGTGGAGGATTATTTTTCAATGGTTGAGATGACAATTTGTCCAATTGCCTAGATATTTGTTGTAATTTATCCTTCACACTATCCAAGTCCCCTTTTAAACCTATAATGTCTCCTTAAAGCATATCAAAATCATATTTTTTCACCATGCCCTAAAAATCTAACTTAAGTTGTTGAACTACCTCTAAAATAGATAGATTAAAAGTTTTCGATTCCATGTCTTCCTTGTGAGGATTTTATGGAGTTTCTTTTCCTTTCTCATGGTCTTGAGTGTTTGGACAAACCATGCACAAATCCTAGCAGGGTTTCATCCCCTAAAACAATGTACCAATAGAATATACCATTGTAGTCATCTCATCAAGATAAATCTAACTACTATTATTGTGTAAAAGGGTGAAAATTTTTTACCCAAAAAAGTGTACCAATAGAATATACCATTGTGATTGTCTCACAGAGATGAATCCAACAAATGCTAATTTTTACAAGGTAAAAAAATTCTATACTTTATTTTTTTATTAAAAAACCTCATAAATAAAACTATGGTGATGAAAAAAATAAATTCCTCCCAGATTACAAGTTTTTTTTGGCCTTCTAGTGCTCAGGATGCTAGATCAAAAAAATGCACCACAAAAACTTACCCAAATTGATGCTTTGATACCAATTTTAATTAAATTACTTAGATGACTAATAATAATATAATTATATATGGAAAAAATAAGAGTAGAATAAGTAGATCCATAATAATAATTGGCAAAAGATTAGAATACTTGAATATTATGACTGAGGCACTTTGAGGGGGAAAACTATACAACAATAAAAAAAGAAGAAAATTCACAATATGAGTACCAAATACAAACCACTACCTCCTATATATACTCTACTTATCCATGGTTATTCCATTGGTCAACCATACTAAGAACATCAAGCAATATAACAAACAAATATGAATATGAGTAAGCCACAAGTCATCCACACATATCCTTAGATGTACTAAAGGTTAAGGGCATATGAGTTGTATCCATAAAAGTGCCTAATTTTGAAGGGTCCCATTTATAAGGAGTATAATTTTACAAGACTTACCTTTGGTTCTCTGCACTTATCCCATAGAATAATAAGATATCCCACGTAAAAATCTCTTCTCTTTAATTTTTTTATCAATTTTTTTTCGAATTGACCCTGATGCTTGAAAATTTTATAAACAAATTTGGATTTATCTTCTTCAAGTTATTTCAAATAGATAATTATTTTATCCAAGTGAATTTCAAAGTTTTGACTTTCCATAGTCTTAGCCAACTGAAGTATGGGAAATTTAATTGTTATTAGATTTATGGCATTAATTCCATAGAGAAACTAAAATGTATACATGCCTATGTATTTTTTTATTATTATGTGATCTACCCACAATGCATCATATAACATTTTATTCCAATTTATATGATTCTCATCAACCAACTTATAAATTATGGTGACCAAGTTCTTATTACTGAACTCAACTTGACCACTTCCCTATAGGTAATAATCTAAAGAGTGTGATAATGACATGTCATATCCATAGAAAAATCCAATCAATTTTGAATAGTAAAATTTTGAAGCATTATCTATTACTATCTTATGTGAAACACCATATCTCACTAGGATGTTTTCCTTGATGTAATTATAAACAAATATTGAAGTTGTATGTTTTATTGGAATAGTTTTAACCCATTTGGTGAAATAATCTATATAAGTAATAATATGTGTGTGTTCCACTCTTGAATGAGGGTTCACAGTTCTTAAAAAATCCAATCCCCATTTTTCTTAAAAGGAAATGTTTAAAGTTTTGGTTGCCTAATGAAATGTTGACAAACTTCACATTTCCTTACCCACTCATATGAGTCTTGGAATAGTTTTGGAAAATAATAATAACCTATTAATATAATTTAAGATTTCATTGGATTAAAAAAATTTCCATCACAAGCGTGATCATGAAAGGCTTGTAAGATCTTCTTATGTTGTTCACTATCAACACACATTAATAAAAATCCATTAATACTCTTTTGAACAATGTACCATCCCAAATTACATATATTTTTAGCATTTATATTAAGTGTTTTAAATTATTTGGAGTTCAAATGAGATGGTAGTTATCCATATGTCATAAGGTAAGTAATATATAAAAACTACTCATTAGTATAATCTAAATAAAAGACAAAAGAAATATCCTCTTTATTTTGATAATTAGAACCTGTTTAAGAGATTAGCTGACAAAATTTATGTTCTAATATGATCTGACACAATCCTTTTCCTTAAACCAATTTTATGGGATTTATTTCAAGAATATATTATTGAAATTTAGTTATCCAAATACCTCTCTTAGATCTTGGCTCTTATTGAGTCAAAATAGACTTGACTACTATACTTGGCACCATCACAATGGAATGTTAATGTAAAACATAATCTTTGAACTATTTGATGACTTGAGATCCTCATACAAATATGTGATAATGTCAATGTATTTTTGAATCAAGATGATGAATTTTCTACTTTATTATGGTGAACAACATTTTCCAATGTTAACTAACTTGGGTTATTCTTCAGAGCTAATGTTCACTTTTTCAAAGTCTACATAATAGAGAATATTTTTGTATACTATTTTTGATGAGCCTATCATGCTTGTCAAAAAATTATTCCAATGAAACAAAGCCTTTAGTAATCTTATTCCATTTTGGTTTGATTATTCCTTATTCATATTATTTTTCAGCAATTCCTTCTTTCTAAGTTTGAAAAGAAGATTCTTTGTATGATGAATCACTACCTTAAAAATACATATTTCTAAAAATATCAACTTTTAAAATAAATTAAATAAAAATTTTATCATTATTAAATACCTACCAATTCTATATATTATTTTTTAGACTAGGTTAATAAACAAATTTCATTATGTATTTATCTTTACCAATTTATGAATGTGGAATCAATAATGAGGGTGATACTACAAGCATGTCTACTTTGAATTATTCTCTTTTGAAATAACATGAATATAGAATACCTCAAATTTTTCTATATTATCCTAGATTTTTTTTATAATGTCTTGAATGGTCATTTTTTTACCTATTATTAGCCTTTTATTTTCTTTAATACAAGTTATACATCACCTAATACTATCAAAATTTTAAGAGTTCTTCATATTATGTTTTATTATTAGTACACTCAAACTATAATTTTTAAGAGAGATGAAATATTTTTGTTTGGGATATTATAAAAAATCATGCACTAAATCCATTTAAAGAGTAAATACTATTAAAATCTAACATCTAGACCTCATTGGGATTAATTTCCATTATATATATATATATATATATATATATATATATATATATATTACATTATAAATAATATATTCATACAAGATATCAACCCTAGGGTCATCTAATTTTTTCATTATGTATTTTGTTTTCAATTCTAGTTCAAGTTGTTATTTCACTTATTTAATTAGCATCATTACATGTGAGAAGTCTAACTAATTTTTTCCACTAAGTCCCTTGTAAAATTTTCTCCCTAAGATAATACCATAGGGTGTTGGGATGTCAACCACTATAATTTTAATCTTAATTCTCTTATGAGGAAAAGATGCAAGGGTAACTTGAGTGTCTTTGATTTGGCCAACAAGTGGAACTTGCTTTGCTTATATTAAGTAAAAATGGCCCAAAGTCTTTGTAAAATTTAGGCCATGGGCATGAAATTTTTTAGAAGGCATTATATTAGTATATTATCCTATGTCAATTATGCAATTATTGCCTTTATATCCCTTAAGGAATAGGGAAATGTAAAAATAATCAACTTTATTGCACATGGAAATTGTCATAGCTATGGAATTTATTGGATTAGAAGAAGGCAGGGTTGGTAATATTCCTTTGACATTGGCCTTATTTTTAGTGGTATTTTTTCCTTTGACAAATTTTACTAACTTATCTAGTTGATCTAGATATGTTCTCAAATATTCAGCTTATGACATCTAAATTTTATTTTTATTGACATGTTAAATTATATCAAAGGCAAGTAGGATAGAAAAATAAGAGTATTCTACAGGATGAGATACATTAGCATTCCTATTTATATGAGGAATACTCTTTGAGTAATTAATGGTAGTAGTTGAGGAAGACTCACATGATTTTTCCATTAGTTGTTTTCCCATTATTTGAATAGGTGGTAGTGTTTCTCATGGAGAAATGACTTTCATTGATTCTTCTTATCCATTGCCTTATTAATTTTTTTTATTTTGAGCTCTTATGAACACTAAAAATGATTATCTATACATGTATCTAATATTATACTCATCATCATCTTCATCTGAACTATATTTTAGGAATGTGTTTGTAGATTCACCACTAGATTCCTCAATTTCACATTCTTGAAAATTTGGATTTTTTTATTCATTTTATTCTTTAACCTCTTCAAACCCAAATATTTATTTTATTTCCAAAACAAAATTCACAAGTGGATTTATATTTGGTTATGGAGGAGCTTCCAAGGCAAGCTTTTATTGATGAGAATTCAATAAAAATGATTCCCTTAAAAATGCACATAATGCCTTCTGGGAATGTCTTGATAAGGAATAATAATTGTTTTTGAGGTAGTTTCTTATTTAAATATGTTATATTATTATCCATTTTTTATAGAAGCTATTCAATTGAATAATTACCTAAATATTGTGCCTTAGCTTTTGATATTTCCTTATTTAGTTTCTATCAACTATTATATCATATTAAACATCAATAACTAACATCTAGGTTGTATTTAAATCAACAACTCTAGCCCTTCTCAACTGATAACTCACTTCTGCTAGTTGAAAATTGATAAAGAAATATTTATAATTTTAATCTGTCAACTTAAAAATATTTCATATTTTATGAAGTAGATGGTTGAATTTAGATATGAAATCTCTTATAGGTTTGTAATATTTTTTCTTCATCTTAGTGAGATGAGCCAATAATATGTGCATGTCTTTTACCAGTTTTAATCTATTTTCAAAATTAGTTTTCATATCATTCCAATTGGTTATTGCTCCTAGAGCAAGATGATAAAACCAATATGTTGCTCTATTTTGGAAGTTTTCAACACACAATATTACTATGATATCTTCATGTTTAACACCTATAATTCAACATACTATAGAAAAATCTAAAATATGTACATTTGAATGTTGTTTACGATCACCTAAAAATTTTGGAAAATTATTTCATGGGACTTTTAGAAGTTTGTGTAATTGTCCAAATCCAATGGACTAATTATGTTACCCTAAGATTGATCCATGGTTGGAAGGACTACCTATTATGGTATAGAAAAACCTAGTAAGATAAGACATTGACTAATTATTATTCCTCCTTGTAACTATTTACCTTTATTAGGAGTCATGGGAAGATTGACTGCTCTTTTGAGATTACCTTTTTGTTATAGATTCAACTTGAAATTATAAGCTTATTATAAATGATAAAAAGAATAAATTTCAACTTCTGATTTATTGGCTTTGGTGAATCTTATTTCTTCAAGTTTTTAAATATTTACTATTAACGAGGCACTAGCTCAAATTGAAGAATTCTTTAGGTTGGTCTCCTTTATTGAGATTTACATGATAGTGTTTTAGATATTTGTGCCAAAATGACATGATCTTATTGTTTTAATACCACACCTCTATGAAATTTAATTAAACAAATTATATTATCCCATGCAAATGCTCTAAAATATGATGAAATGTTATCTTGATTCTCACTTAGCCAATCAAAATTTGGCTAAAGTACTAGTGCTCAAACTACTTGAATGGTAGTTATAATAAATTCTTACTACAAAAAGACTTTGAGTATCTATATGAATTTATATTCATGATTGTATTCATGATTTCCTTATTTAAATAATATCTACATTTATTTACAAAACAACAATGTGATATTTTTCTATGATTATCACTATAGTGACAATGTTGAATTGAACATAACTTATTTTTTTATCCTAGGATAATTAACAAAAACTCAAATTAATGTATTATTATATAGTTTCTATCTAGTTAAAATAAGTTGATGATCAAGATTTTGAGTAGCCAAAATTATCATGAATGAAATCTATTGATTTTGAGCTACTTATCAAGATCTGTGGGTGTCCTTATGTACAGATTATTTTTGTATGATCTATTTTTTAATTCAAAATTACCAAAATAATTTGAAATTGAGTTACATAATCTTTTTTAGAATCCCAAGAAAGTTTTTTAATATTTGAAATGATATCCAATTGTAAAAACTATTTTAAATCTATTTTATATTTATAAAGTGGTACTTGATCTGATGGTAAAGTCATATGGACCAAAATCTCAAAATTTGGGTTACATGAGAGTTATATAAACATGCCCCATGGTGGGTACCAAAATATGTTGGCATGAATTTTTTAAAAATGGATAATATATGCTTTCCATCAACAATAATAGGATAAGGTCCCTCTCCTATTAGAAAGCAAAACTACTTTTATTAAAAAACCAAAATGAATGCAGGAAAGGAAACTATTCACAACATAAATGGTTTCTAGTAGGGTAGTAATTTAATCATAACGTATAAAAATATTATAAAGAGATAATATTAAGTAGAGTGATAGATAAGAAATATGTATAGAAAAATAGGAAAATAACAAGTCTAGTGAGCCAAGCTCATAAACTTACTAAAACTATCAAAAGGGAGGGTAATTTCACTAGAAAGAAACCTTTCTCATTAAATGGGTAGGAAATACAACATATGTCCATATGAACACACAAAATAAACCAAAATAATTATCTATTATTGATAACTATTTTATTTTTTCTTGTAAAAGCATAAAAAAATATTATTTTTACTGCACCAAAGTTTCACTATTTTCATAAATTAATAATGTATATTTCAATAATGAATTATACAAAAATATCCCTATATTTTTTAATAATTAAATATAATAACATCAACATTTAAAAATAAAAGAATCATATACATATGGATGTATACACATACATTATCCATGAAGAGGTTTTAAACACAAAGTAGTTTAATTAGACAAGTCAAAGGTTTAAATTTATTGGTGAGCTCAACCAAAATCATATCTAGCTAGCTTATAATCCTAGGTTGTAGTAGTTTATTTACATCTAAGTGGTGGATATACCTAAGACATATGAGATGCTTCTCAGCCAAGATTGGTTTAGGATACTCAATGGGAATATGACCACTAATTTGTATCCCATGTGACTTCCATGGTTTTGGTGTGAAAATTTTTCTAAGGGATAAATAGATGTTTTCCATCAACAATCATATGAAAAGATCCCTCTCTTATTATTAGGTGAAACTACCTTTATTAAAAACCAAAAATGATGCAAGAAAAGAAACTATTCATAGTAAAAATGGTTTTTGTTAAGAGAGTAATTATAACCATAAAGTATGAAAAGGGGATATAAACAGAATATGAAGGAGAGTGACAAAGGGAATAAATGTTTTTATAAAGAGATGAAGATAACAAGTCTAGTTAGCCAAACTCAAAGACTTACTAAAAATTTTAAAAGGGTGGGTAATTTCATTAGGAGGAAACCTTTCTCATTCAATGGGTAGGAAAGACATCATATAGACATAATAGCATAAAACATAAACCAAAATAACTATATGTTATTTATAACAATAATTTGACAACTATTTTATATTTCCTTGTAAAAGTATAAATAATTACTATTTTAACCCCACCAAGGTTTCACTATTTATAGAAATTAAGAATGTAGATTCAAAGAAGAAATTATATAATAATATCCTTATGTTTTTTAATAAATTAAATATAAAATAATCATATACATATGGATGTATACACATACATTGTCCATGAAAGGATTTCAAATAGGAAATTTATAAAATTTCTCCTTCTATTGATTCTTATCAAACTACAAATATAATCTCCTCTTTCTCTATTTTATTGGAAACATGTAACCATTAATAACATTTATAAATGATCATATAACTTGTATTTATAGGATAAAATGGGTGGTTATAGTGTGTAATTACTTTTTTTTTCATTTTTAAGACCTTTTAAAATCACATTAGTTAATCTATATAACTTAAATCCTGTAAAAACATGTTGAGCAATTTGCACAACTTACAAAAATGCATTGATGTTTTTTCATGACTTACAAAAGTACAATGACAAATTTACACAACTTGAAATTCACAACTCAAAATTTAAAAAAAAACTTAGTACATTTTCACAACATACAATATATGAATTAACTATTACAAGAAGGTGTAATAAGAAATTGCAAGAATGATTTGAGATATACAAGCTTATAAGAAAGATCAAAATATGATGTAGAATTGTTATTTATCATATTCATTAAGGATGATATGGACCTTCCTTTCTTATATTTTGGGTTTTTCTCTTGGAATTCATCAAACTTTTACATGATTTCTAGCACTTTGTCTTCATTTGGACCATCTAAGTATATATAACCTATCTTTGCATCATAATATAGATCCATCATCTTTTATGTTATTCCATGTATTATTTGAAGCATTATCTTGAGGTTATCTAAATTATTTATATATTTGATCAACATATTAATTAAATCATATTTGAATGTAGACTTGGGAGTTAGGATCTCTTCAATATTCTTCTTGAATTGATTCATAATGGTATCCTCAAAAACTAATTTCCCATTATCATCAGTGAGTTTGTATTTCAATTTTCCTACTCATACCATTATTTCAAAGAAAGCATTACCTACCATTAATTTAGATTCATTAAATTTATTAATAATTTATTTGAAAATATGGAAATTAAATTTTGTAGCTCTTATAAACTCAATGAAGTACATAACTTCTTATTTTTAGATAACCTATTCTTGAATAAGGTAATTTGGACAAGTATAGGAAAAATCTTTTAACTTGGGAAGTAATTCATTCCATTTTTGTATCTCTTCATCATATTTTTTTTATCTTTGGTTTATTGATCATATTATGATTAGATATTAAAAAAAATGACCATCATTGTGTGAATGGTAGTGATACCTTGATACATAATTTGAAAGAATGAACAGGAGATACATAGGATCCACAGGATCAATCCAGGAGAAGGAACCCACAACAAATAACCTGCAAATATTTCTAGAGAATAAATAAATTTGTCACACTTAGAAAATAGGTGATAATCCACAAATTTCTTTATATCCTCTTAATAATCTCTCATTAATTTCTCATATAATGCAAAGTATTTATAATACAAATAGTTTGTTTCATGTTAACAAACTATTTGTAATGATTAAAAAATAGAGAAAACAAACCATTTGTTTTCTCATACTACGAACAAATATATTGTTGAAAATTCTCAAACATAAAATAAATTAACCAAGGTAAATAAATTTTACCCTCGGTAATAAATAACCTACCCTATTAACCCTAGGTAAGCTTAAATATGCATTATTCCAACACCCTCCCTTAAGCGAAACATAGGGAGAATGACAAACAAGGATGGGTCCTGGCTACTAGGCCTGATAAAGTACCCATCTACAAACCAATCAAAATATATGAAAAATAAATGAAGGAAGGACTTCATGGGAAATCCCCCCAAGGACAACTTCCTTCACCCCAAGCATCGCTCGCAACTAAAGATAATGAGGAGAAGCCAAAGGTTTAGTGAAGATGTCTGCAATCTACTTAGTTGTAGGCACAAAATCTAAAGAAAGAACTCCATCCTGAATAAGATGTCGAATGAAGTGCATGTGAACCTCAATGTGTTTTGTCCATTGATGCTCAACAGGATTGCGTGAAATAGCAATCGCACTTTGGTTATCACACCAAAGAGTAGTAGGACCCTGCTGTGTGAAGCCAAACTCTCCAAGCAACTGTCGAAGCCAAAGTATCTCCTGACTAGCTTTGACAGCACCTCGATACTCAGCCTCAGTAGAGGACAATGCAATAACAGTCTACTTTTTGCATGCCCAAGTAACTAAACCTGAACCAAGTGTGAAAACAAATCCACAAGTGGACTTGCGAGTGTCAACATCACTAGCCCAATCAGAGTCAGTGTATCCAACAAGCTATGTAGAACACTATGGTGTGTAATGTATACCAAAGTGAGTGGTGCCCCAAATGTAGTGCAAAATACACTTGGCTGCTTCCCAATGACTCTCATGAGGCTCATGTGAGAACTGAGAGACAAGGTTCACAGCAAATGTGATGTCGGGATGGGTATGAGTCAGGTATAAATGACTACCTATAAGTTGCCTATACAAAGTGGAATCAACAAGAGGAGTCGTACAAGTGGTAGACAACACAATACCTAACTGATATGGAGTGGGTGTAGGCTTACAATCAGCCATGCCAAATCGATGAAGAAGATCTGTCACATACTTTTGTTGTCCAATAGAAATGCCCTCAGAAGACTGAAAAACTTGAAGACCAAGAAAATAATGTAGAAGTCCCAGATCTATCATATCAAACCTATCTGCCAGCTTGTCCTTGATGTCATGTATCAAGGAATCTAAACTGCTAGTGAGGATGAGATCATCAACATACAAAACCAAAATTACAAGCTCCTCACTTTGCTTCAGGATGTATACATTGTGATCTGACTCATAATGAATAAAATTAGAACTCAAAAGAAAACTATCCATCTTCTCATACCAAGCTCTAGGAGCTTGTTTGAGGCCATAAAGAGAACGACAGAGTCTACAAACCAATGATGAGCCCTGCACAAATCCTGGAGGCTGCTCCATATATATCTCCTCATGGAGATCACCATGCAAGAAAGCACTCTTCACATCCATATGAAAAATAGACCAAGAATGTGAAGCAGCAAGAGAGAGTACAAGTCGAATAGAATCCATCTTAGCTACAAGGGCAAAGGTCTCAGAGTAATCAACCCCTTCAACCTGTGAAAAACCTTTAGCTACTAATCTAGCTTTGTACTTATCTACTGATCCATCTGCAACATATTTGGTCTTATAGACCCATTTACATTTTACAAGTTTTCTTCCCTTAGGAAGAGGGACAAGATCCCAAGTATCATTCTTCATCAATGAAGAATACTCATCATCCATAACAACATCACACTCAGGTATACCATTAGCCTCAGAAAACAACACTGGATCATCTGTACAAGCTTGTCCCAAAAGAGCAACACCAAATGTCTATGAGTGAGTGCGACGAGAATCAGATGGATCACCAACAAAAGAACCAGCTACCTGGAGAATGCTCTTTGCCCACATAGGCAAAGGTGGTGAAGAAGATGGCTGTGGTGGCTAAATAAGTGCAACATCATCATCATCAACAATAGAAATCAAATCCTCACTATCCTCAGTAGAAGAAGGAGGGGGAGAAGAAGAACTAGATGTACACTCCTGTGGAGTGGGTAACTCATCAACCTGAACATCCCATTGAAAAAAACATCATGTGTGATAGGATCAAAAAGACGGTAGGCTTTTACATCTTCAAAATAACCAAAAAAAATGAGTGGTTGGCTTTTCTTCTCCAATACTTTACGTTTGTTATCAGGAATGAATGCCCATGCTTGACTCCCAAAAATGCAAAAATCTGAAATATCAGGCTTGATCCCAGACCAAGCTTCTTCTGGTGTCATATTTTGCACATCTTTGTGAGGTATACGGTTTTGAATGTAATTTGCACAATTTATAGCTTCAACCCAATATTTTGGACCCAAATTTTTAGAGTGAATCATACAATTAGCCATCTCTTTCAATGTTCGATTCTTCCTCTCTACTACACCATTTTGTTGAGGAGTGTGTGGGACAGTAAATTGGTGTTGTATCCCATGCTCATTACAAAAATCATAGAAAGCATTACTGTCATATTCCCCCCCATTTTCAATGTGTATCTTCTTAAGAGGAAGAGATGATTGTTTTTCAACAAAGGCTTTGAAGGCCTTAAAAGTCTCAAAAACTTCACTTTTCAACTTGAGAAAATATACCCAAGTTTTACGAGTGAAATCATCAATGAATGTGAGTGCATATTTAGCCTCTAAAAAAGAATGAGTTGGAAAAGTCATCAAATCACTGTGAACCAACTCTAAGGGTGCATTTACATGTGTGGCCTTACCAACTGGAAATGGATGCTAGTGTTGTTTACCAACTAGACAACCAGGACACACCCCATCAATACACGAGACCTTAGGAAGGCCTTTTACAAGATGTTTTGTACACATTTGTTGCATATATACATAACTCAAATGTCCTAATCTCTCATGCCACAATTTTCTAAGATTATTACCATGTGCTATAAGTGAAGAACCAGAAGACATAAAAGACTCAAACTTATCAAAAGTATAGAGTCTTGTAGTATGGTCTGCTATACCTGTAGCAACTATCTCACTAGGATCATTACATTCTCTTATTACAACATCATGTGAAGTAAACTCCATATTTTTACCAGTACAAAAATTACATATTTGATATACAGAGAGAAGATTAGAAGAGATTTGGGGTACAAGTAATACATTGTTAAAACATCCATCCTGTTTATCAACAGTACCGGATCCCAAAACTTTAATCTGTGAGGAGTTACCCATAAGAATATGTGATGTACTACAATTTGTAAGAGAAGACAATAGATCCTTAGAATGTGTGAGATGGTGAGAAGCACCTGAGTCAAAAATCCACTGATCCTGACATGAAGATATAGCCCTGGCTAAAAGTGCTTTCCCTTTTCCTGCAGAAGTAGAAGGAGATGGAGACGGAATGGAAATTTTGTGTTGTCTAACTGATGCCTCTAATGATTCCATCTTCTTAAAAAATCTACTTTCATCATGATTAGGACCACCACAAAAATTACATGGACCAAATGTTTTCTTCTTTTGCTTAAAGGACTTTTTGGTCTTAGTAGATTTAGAATGATGAGGTGTTTGGGTGGTGGACTCTAGAGGGTTATTTGAAGGTGCTTGCTTTTTAGACTTAGGTGAAGGTTTTCCTTTAGAAGAATTAGCAACTAAAGCATGACTAGGACCAGGTAGAGCATCTAAGGCCATTAGTTTTGTTTGCTCCCTAGTCAATCTTTCACAAAAAACTTCAAAGGAAGGCCATTTGAATTCATCACCTAATGTATCCATCATAGTATAAAAAGTAGAGGAAAAAACACTATATGGTCCTTTCAAATTTGATAAAATCATGAAAATGCACTCCTGATCACTTTTATTCTTGTCACCAGCTTTCAACTGTGACCTTATAAATTTGAATTTTGCCAAGAATTCATCTATTGAAGGGAAATCTGATGGAGAGAGAGTACTCAATTCTGCATCTAATTGCAAAATTTTAAACTCATTAACTTTGCCAAATAGGTTTTTAAATTTCTCCCATACCTCTTTTGGCATAGTAGCATCTGAAATGTGAAATTGAAGATTATCTGAGACATTGAGGCAGATCAATCCAAGAGCCTCATCCTGCTTACAACCATATACATATTTGTCTTTTTCAGTGGTGAATGCTGCAGGTGTTGTTTCAGAAAAAATTATCCATAAGCCCTTTGATTAAAGGAGTTATTGCATTTTCAGCTTCCAAACATTTTAATTTTTAGAATTTAGAGGTTCAAACAATCGATATTCCATTCCCGAGGAAGATGATGAAGTTGACAAGAACAATCTAGACATTTGTTTTTCCTCAAAAAAAAACACCCCTCCCGTTACAATTTAACATCTCCCGACGAAAAAAAATTTAGCCTTGGCTTATAAAAAATTAAAAAATGGCTTTTATGAAAAAAAAATGTAGGGGGATTTGACCCCAAGACCTCCTCCCTACAAATTTTTAACAAAATATCTCTAGCCGCTTTAGCAAAGTCAAATATGAACTTTCAAAGCTAGAGACTTGCATTTAAACCACTAAAAATTAAAATAATTAATTAAAAAAATCCAAAAATGACTCAAAAATGTGAGATATCAGCTGAATAATCTTTGTCTTTATCAAAAATAAACTCTTTTTCCAGCAAGGCGTGGTGGTCAGGGAAATATATGAGAAAAATTGTAAACACAGCCAAGGAAAAAACACCTTTCAGCAATGCAGAATGGCTCCACTGGATCTGCCAAAAGGACTGTACGGCTTGATCCAAATCCATCCTTCTCAGCATGAAATTAAATATTTTTAAGTCTTATATCACATGAAATTTTCAAATTTGGATTTTATGAAGCATAAGGCGTTAAAAAATAAGAAATCCGTACAGCTATGCAGCAGACAAAAAAACAGTTTTTAATTTCCTGTTGTTGGCTTCCAAAATATTGTACAGCCTAATCCAAATTCATCAAAAACTATATGAATAGAAATATATAAGAGTCATATTTCATTAACAGGTCTTATATTTGAAAAAAGTCAACCGTACGATCTGCCACATCAGAAAAATGAACAGGTACTGCAGTCTGCCAATAGTCTGCCAATAGGAACCAGTCAGCAGAATTTGGAAGGAAAGCGCTGTACTTCCAAAATTAAATGAAAAAAATAAAATTTTAATGGATTCCTGACTTGATTTCCTATGCCCCCATGAAAAAAAATCTGATTTTTTAAATCTTTACGGTCATTTAATGAGCATAAAGTACATAATTTTCCAAAAAAAACTAGTAAATAAGAACCAGAATTTGAGAGAATTAAAAATATCTATAACACATCAATAAAATAATATTTTTGAATGTGTTAAAAGATGAAAATTTTTAGGGAAGAGGATCTTCAACTGGAACTCCAAGCTCTGATACCATGAAAGAATGAACAGGAGATACGCAGGATCCACATGATCAATCCAGGAGAAAGAACCCACAACAAATAACCTGCAAATATTTCCAGAGAATAAATAAATTTGTCACACCTAGAAAATAGGTGATAATCCATAAATTTATTTATATCCTCTTAATAATCTCTTGTTAATTTCTCATATAATGCAAATTATTTATAATACAAATAGTTTGTTTCATGTTAACAAACTATTTGTAATGATTCCAAAATAGAGAAAACAAACTATTTGTTTTCTCATACTACAAACAAATATATTGTTGAGAAATTCTCAACAATAAAATAAATTAACCGAGGTAAATAAATTTTACCCTCGGTAATAAATAACTTACCCTATTAACCCTAGGTAAGCTTAAATATGCATTATTCCAACATAATTTTATCAAACCATTGTTTCATTACCTTTCCCATATGACCAGTTTATTTAATATCATTTAATATTTATGTGTTAAAAATTTGATGAATAGTTGAATGGGAGGATTGAATTGGCCTTACCAATCTCTAAATCATAGATGTTAATTATTCAACCTTTTCTCTAAGATGTTCTTTAGTCAGTTTATCTTGATCTTTTTTTCAAACAACATGCCAGTTGAAAAATGAATGTTTCCTTCATACCTTCTCTTTTATATTTTCCAAAAATTATCTTTGTGATTTGATAATTTAAAGATACATAATTATCTTTATCTTTCTTAATAAGAGAAATTTCTACTTCTGCATATCTATTTCCTTTCTAATCTATGATTACTCTATAAACTATTTTGGGTTTCTTGGTTGCATGAGGAGGAACAATTGTCAAAATGTTGAAATCAATCTCCTATTAATACATAGTTCTCTTTCTTTTATTGACTATATCATTCAACCAATTAGGAACTTATGCACTGTGATATTGTTGCACAAGATAAATATTAGATTCATTTTGATTCTAAGAAGGAATAGGATTTTACAATACTTGAGAATTATCTAATAAAATTTCACCTTCCTATTTTTTGGTGGATTAGTTAGGGTTTTAGGAGAATACTCATAAGGCAATTCAACATATTGAGAAAGATGCAATGGTATTGAAGTATTAGGCTAAGAAGGAATATAAGTCTCAAATAGCAAAGATGTATTTGAAGCTAAAAATTATTATGTATTATTGGTTACTATATTTTGAGACTGGGAAAGACTTTAAAGAGGAACTTATTCTAAAATATACATATTAGGAATACTTGGGAAATTTTCACCTAGTCTTCATATTTTTCAACATGAGTGGTTTTTACACTAAAATAGTTTCTATGATAGCTTCAAATTCTATTTATAAATTGTAATTTATTATAATTCTTTGCTAGTTCCTACTACTAAAGATGTTTATATTTTAACTTGATGTTGTAGATGAGCAGTTCCTAATTCAGTTTCCTTGATGGTAGGATGAAATCATGACTTATCAACATTAAACCTCTACTTTTAAACCATTTAAGGGTCCTATTCAATAATCCATGGGTCCTATAAATGAGTGAATTATATTATTATTTGTTCCAATCTATGTTTATAATAGGTTTTGATTCAATTCCTAATTCTTCATATATGGGGTCTAGTGTATCTTCATTATCTACTATATTATTTTTTATTTTTATTATGTCAAATACAATAGCCTATTCCAAATTGAATTGTGAGTAATCATAGATTCTCACATATTTATCATGATCACAATCCATCCAATAGTCTTAAAAATGGTGCACATGTTGATATTAAGAACCAGTAATATTTTGAATGAAGCCTCTATCATTAAATGAAGGTCTACTTTTGAATGATTGAATATTGATTGGAGTCCTTTCAAATGACTAAATAGTGATTGGAGTAATTTCTTCATTAATCAATTTTGCTTTATTCTAATAGAAATGGGAAACTTTATACCATACTTTTGCTTACTAGACAAGAGCTTATATGTCTCAGTTAACTACCTTACTAGTTCCATTAAGGACCATTTGTCATCTACATATATCTATTGGCTCAAAAAATTATTAGGGGGATAAAATGGTGACTTTAAGTCAATAGTGTGGGAACTGAGTCTTTACGTTAGTTAGTAATCCAAGGACAAATTCCCTCTCTTATTACTAGGTGGAGCTAACTTTATTGAAAGACAAAAAGGGGGAAATAGGGGAAAAGATATCCATAACTATTTTTAGTAAAAAAATTTATATTGGGGGTTTCATATTTTTAACCACAAAGCACAAAAAGGATATAGAAAGGAATTGATGTGAATGAAGGGAATGATGGGAACTAGAGAAAGGAAAGGAATAAAATGAGAATAGGATTATTATAGCCAATTAAACATATAATCTACCATGATAATCTTAGGAAAAATGAAGGATGACTCTAGGTGACTAAACACAAAGAATCACTAGAATAGCCCAAGAATAAGAGACACCATGCCCATGGAAATATTTCCTAATTCAATGGGTGGTAGAGACATACTTACACCGTTAGGAGTGAAAAACATACACTAAAATGATTCTCTGCTATTGATAGTAAACCAAAGACAACCATCCCATATTTACCTCTAAAATATAATTAAAATATTGACTAAACCCCATCAAGATTTCACATTTGTGGAAATAACATACATATATTCAAAAAGAAGTTCTATTGTTCAATTTCCACATTAATACTAATTGATAATAGATATGACAAAATTTTTAAAGCAAATATTTAAATATAAATGAAATATACAAAATTATAATTCATGAAGAGAATCCAAACACATAATTTACAAATATCCTTTGTATTTATCCTTGTTGAGTTATAATACAATATTTCCTTCTGAAAATATCTCAAAATTTAGTTTTTCAAAAATACCCCTCTAAATATCCTAACACTCATATTTATAATGTAGGAAGCTGGTTACAGTGTGTAACCACCTTTTTTGCATTTTAGGTGGTGTAAAAATGATTTTACAAAACAACACCACTTAAGTGGTGTAAAAATGAGTTAGTGAAATTTCATCACGTGCAAGAGTGTAAAAGTGAAATTGCATGACTTGAAAAATGCCACATGCAAGAGTGAAAAAGTGAAATTGCATGACTTTAGGAATCACAACTTACAAAGTTAACATAGTGCATTTACATAAGTTACATTCTCAAGTTTACACTTTATAGAATTTACATCTGGAAATTTAAAAACAAGATTGAAAATTTACATAAAAATACTAGAAGATTTTGGTGGAGCTTATTCATATTCACTTTCACTAATGACAATTTCAAATTTTGCTTTGTACTTATCATGAAAGTTTATCCCACTTTTATAATAATATGGATTCTACCTACTTGCACCTCTTACTTTGAAAATTCTAAGGAATGTAACTCAGTTGTTCATTTCATGATTTATCATTTTCATGAGGAATGTCATGCCTAAATTTTCATAGGAAATTATTTGACAAAATGCATCAAGGGAGATTGTACCCAATTTGGATAACCATAAGCCCATATCAATTGGTACAAGATAAGATAATTGTTGTTAAATTTGGACTTTTCTCCTATCAATTTGAATTTGTATTTCCCTATAGGTACCACATGAACCATTTTACAAAATGAATTAGTGTATTTTACTATATTCAGGTGGTCTTATTATATTCACCAATAATCTTGTCCTAAAAAAAACATTAATAATGCCATTATCTCTTATTTAAATTAAACAGGACCCAAAAATTACATAATTAATCCTTGCATGAAACTTTGTCAACTTTATTCAATGAAATCCACACATTTAGAGGCCATAAACCACTTGAAAAAATGTTTCAAATAAATTACACTTCATCACTTGGTCATTAGACCATCCACTTTACACCTATCAATTATGGAGCAACACACTGATAGCTTTGGTATAATTCTAAATGAAATTTGTTTCTCAGTAGGGGTATGTCAACATCTCTTTTACACATCACACACTAAGAGGATACTTGTGGATGATTTCAACCTAATTTATGCCTATGAATTATATTCACTCTTAATTCTACAATGGTCAAGTGCATTTTCTTTGACATATTCCATAACCTTTTCAAAAATTATTATTTACTAAAGGAAATTGAAATATTTCAAAAAATAGCACAATGGAATTATGGTGTGTAGAACTATTTGACAAAAAATTTCAAATAAATATACACAATGGCTCTTGATGTGCTTTATATGGCACATAATTAGAAATGCTACCAATTGTTCTCCATTCACAAACATGAGATGAAAGATGAAGATGCAAAGTTCAACCTTAATGTTTTGATACTAAATAGAATATATATTTTTCCCTCTTTCATGTCAAGATAAATATTAAAATTCCATTATTTTATTTCCATTGTGTCTTAAAATCCAAGACAAAACTCTCTGTGGTTGACTTAACTAATAAAAACACTATGTCAACCACATCTATAAATATTTAGGTGGAATCTTCATAGTTATGAGAGAATATCCATATTGAACCATCCATTAGCATGAGAATTTTATTTCATTCCCCATCATATTTGTATTCACTTGTGAAATCCTTCCCTTGGAAATGATTCAATACGTCTGAGACATCATTTTTTATTTTTTCTAGCATGGGCTTGATGGGAATATATTCCTGTACTTATCATGGTATGAATCAACATATTCAAATTTGGAAGAATATTATATGTCTCCATAGATATAATATATGCTTGTTAAATTCATGATTTCAGCTTCTTTAAGAATACTTCCCATGGATAGGTAGCTAAATAATTTAAAATTATAGCCTGTACCCTCCTAAAATGCCCAAAATTCCCTCCAACAAAAGGCTTTGTAAGGAGATTAATGAGATCCAAAATTCCCTCCAATAAAAGGATACCAATCCATGTCTTTACATATATTTTATATATTTTAAAACCTGAACATGATGGAGTTATTTGAGGCCAAATTCAAATTTAATCTTGTCAACAAAAGAGCTTTAAATAAATAAAGTTGTGCATATATTATAAAGAAAATACCAAATTATTTGAAAAGGACCTTTCATAAATGTAGGTCTTGAGATATGTACTTATTTGTGAGTTTACAAAAATTCACCACTTAAGTATTTGGAAATTTCATTACATACAAAAGTAAAGTTACAAAAATGCACCACTTAAATGGTACAATAAATTTTTTGTGCTTTTACATCTCCTAAAATGTGCAAATCAAAATTACATAATTTGAGAAAAGCGTTTAGGCAATTTATTAAAACATGGGGAAAAATAAAAATCACTTGCACATATTCAAAAATTTTAATGAAACTTTTACACAATTATAGGAAAAACTAATAGGTTTTTACAAAACATGGGGACTTAAAAGAGCATTTACATAGTTCAGAAGAAATAAAATGTTTTGCTCATAATTCTAATTTTTTTAAAATTAATTAATTTTTAATTTTTCAAAATTTGAAAATTTTAGGCCAAAACCCAAAAATTAGCTAATTTTTTTTTTAAAATCACTAATTTTCAAATTAAAGAAACCATGTTACAACTAGGATCTTGAACTACAAGGGATGGAAAGAAATTAGACTCTAGTTTTGTAGGATAACATTTTATCCCTTGGGAAATAGAGTCTTAAATTTGATTATAACTTGATCAACTAAGATATAATGGATCTTTAATAAAATGATGGATCCTCAAACCATCATAATGTTATCACATGTTAGTGGATAGTGTATACAAAGACATCAATTACTCAACTTGATAAACACCATCAATATCCCAAAGGATAGTGTATGCAAGGGAATCAGGTGCTCATCCTAATAGATGTTATCACATATCTCAAAGTATAGTATATGTGAGGGAATTTTTTATTGTGTTTTCACACAAACTAAAATGAAAAGAGAGTAATCTTTCCTTCATATAATCAATAATGACAATCCTTTTTTTTAAAGAGGTATAGTTGAGAGATTATCAATAGGCTTAAATGTATGGCTCACAATCCTAAAATTATGGTTTACCAATATATTCTCTTTGAATGTATTTCCATCCAAAATTATACTTTTAAAACCACTCAATGACTCGCCATTTATAAGCTTAAAAGATAGTACAAATCTCAACAAATGATCTAAGGTTTATCTATTGGGTTGTGGAGTTGATGTCATATTCTACAAAAAAATAATTTACCATCCCTGTCATTAATAAATATACATATAAATTATATATATATATATATATATATATATATATATATATATATATATATCACATTTGTACATCATGATCCATCCAAATGATAGCCAATTCACCTATCTAAATCATATGAGAAATGAAAATGAGCTACTTGGCTAGATCCCCTATTTTGAAAATTTGTACATTTACTACCTGTTCACTTGAATAGATCCATGAAAAACCTGACCATATCACCATTTTCATGACTGAAAAATTTATTCTCTGAATCTACCATCAACTTTTTTGTCTTCTAGATCCATGTAGCTAAGTAATTTCAATATTTATTTCTAATAATGTGATGTTTTTATCGACCCTAAATTAATGTCCATCCTAGCATACTTGAATATCATGTGATTTCCCATGATATATTACAAATAGAGATTATAATTAAAAATATGTGTAGGTAGAAGGACCAAAATAGGGAGAATGAAGGAGGAATGATAAATAAATAGTTACATCTATTGAAAAATAACACATACATACCAAAAGGAAATGGGAAAAGGAAACAAGCATAAATAGGGAAAATAGAACTATTTACAAGGTGAAAAGGAAAATGAGAAGACCATCCAAAACCATTCATTGGATAGGATAAGTACCTACTATTTTAGAATAATGGATTTGACTTATGAACTCCAAATGCATTTAACAAAAGTGACCAAAAATGTGTGAAGAGTAACTTATAGTTATCGTTCACATAGGGATGATCTTGAATGAATAAACCATTACTATCTTCATATCCTTTAATGGAAACATTATTAAACTGTGATCTTCTATGATCCTTTTTGAGTTGCATTGGGTTTCACCAATGTTTTCCTAAATAGTTTTATATTCATCTTTGATAGATATAAGAAATAAATTAGAGAGAAGTATATTACTTGTTTTTTTTTAAGATGGAATAGAAATAAGAGTATCTATTGGAATGATCTGAGTGTAGATATTCATTTACAAATTCTTTCCCATGATAGAGACAAACTCATTATCAAATGAATCATCATTGCCTTCATCGATCTATTCTACCTTGAGAGTTTACATTTAACTTGTAATGAATATAGGGCATTTTTCATTTTATTTTGGATTCATGTATTTCTTGATTTCATATTTGGTTTGCTTATGATCTTAAATCTATGTAAGGTTGATTGCTCTAAATTCAAGTTCTATGGATAACTCTTCTTTGGTAGAACCTAAAAATGAAATACTTGAGGAATCTTCATTTTTTATTATTGAATCTTTCATTCTGATAGAGAAGTGATATTATACTTAACTAAAAACTAATTTCATATCATATTCTCCTTTATAAATTATAACATCACACTCAATTTTTTTGTGTGGTTTAATTACTAGGATTATGAAGTTTAAGCAATCTAGTGAAATAGACAAATATTTCTCTTCTTTGTCAAAATGAAATCCAAATTCTTCATCTATTTTTTGATTAATCATTAGTTATTCCAAATATTCACCATCTTTGACAATTGTGAAATTTAAATAATTATATGCGATAGGAAGCACTTTCTCTTTTTCTCTATTAGAGTTCCAACATGTTTGATCAAGAATTTGCCTTCAAAATCTCTTACCTGAAAGTTGAGGTCTCTTTATTATATCAAGTTTCATTGAATACTCACCATTTATGAAATTTATATCATTTTTTGGAACTTATTTCTTCAACATCCTAAATAAAATCAAGTTATATTCAATTTTGATAGCTTCTTGTTGTGTAGTTTGCAAGTCATTTACCTTGTTCCTCACCAAGATGAATTTGATATCTAGGTGTAGAGAACTAATGAAGACACATAACTAATTATTGGTACTTAGATAATCCATCTAAGGAATCAGTCTCAATAATTTGTTGAAGTGTGCTACAAAATCTCTCATCTACTCATGTTCTTGTTTATGGAATTGGAAGAAATATAATAACAATGCACACATATCCACAACTAAATTTAATTTGTTTAGTAACTTATTCTTTAAGGAGTCTAAATTCATAATAAATCCATCTTCTAGGTGCCAAAATCACTTATTAGTAGGTCCAATCAGATTTTAAACAAAAATATTGACAATGACATCCTCATGCATAACTCTCAAGATGTTATAAGACACTATGAAGGCTAAGATGTGGTTATTTTCATACTCACCATTTTCACCAAAAAACTTTGGAAATATATTCTTTGAGCCTAAAGGTAATTCATTTTACTAGGTAAAATTCAATGGCCCAAAATGTTTTCCACATGGGACATAGGGAACATTAGGGTTGGGGTGAACCGACACCATATTTTTAATAAAAAAGATGCAGGTACTAGGTAATTTTTATTGATGAAGTCACCAACTTCCATTCTAAGGGAAGTTCCTTTAAATGTATAAATGTGGTGTACATAAAATATGTTGATCCTTAGTGGATTTGACAAAAATTATTGGCTTAAAAAACATTTAGGAGGATAAATTGGTGATTTTGAGTCAACATTGTGGGAAATGAATCATTACATTAGTCAGAAATGTAGGGATAAAGTCCATCTCCTATTATCAATAAAATCTACCTTCATTAAAATACAAAAAGGAAAAAGTAAGGTAAAATCTATTCACATCTATTTACAACAAAAATATTTTCTATTGGGGGTTTCATACTTTTAATCAAAACAAATATAGAAAGGAAATGAGGTGAATGAAGGGAATGATGGGAAATAAATAAAGGAAAGGAATAAAATGAGAATGGGATTATTATATCCAGTTAAATATATAAGATACCATGATAATCTTGGGAAAAATGAAGGACAACTCTAGGTGATTAAACACATAGATTCACTTGAATAGCCCAAGAAAGAGAGACATTGTGCTCATGGAAATATCTTCTCATTCAATGGGTGATAAATAAATACTTAAATACTTAAGATTTAAAAAATACAATGAGCTAATTATTTGATGCTGATAGCAAACCAAAGATAACCATCCCATATTTAACAATAAAAGACAATTAAAATATTTCTTAAACCCCACCAAGCTTTCACATTTGTGAAAATAATTGGCATAGATTAAAAAATAAATTCTACTGTGTAATTTCCACATTAAGACTAATTGATAATAGTTATGAAAAAGTTTTTTAAGCAATGATTTGAATTCATATGAATCATACACATAGTTATAATTCTTGAAGATAATCTAAACACACACTTTACAAATCTCCTTTTTTATATTGATCCTTGTTGAGTTTAAATAAAATCTTGCCTTCCAAAAATATGTCTTAGAGTTTTTTTTTTTCTAAATCCTAAAACTCATATTTATAATTTGGGAAGGTGGTTATGGTGTGTAACCACCTTTTTTGAATTTTAGGTGGTGTAAAAGTGATTTTATATTATTTATTATTAAAAAAAAAAAAAAAACACTAACCACTTAAGTGGTATAAAAATGAGGCAGTGAAATTACACCGCATGCAAGAGTGCATAAGTTAAATTGCATGACCTAAAAAAACACCACATTTAAGAGTGCAAAAGTGAAATTGCATGACTTAAAAAGTGTAGAGGTGTAATTTTGATTTTTGTTTTTGTACCAAGTGTAATTAGGACTCAAGACTTAAAAAGTTAACATAATCCATTTGCACCAATTACATTCATGAGTTTGTAATTTATAAAAATTTCAACTTGAAATTTCAAAACAAGATTTAATATTTACATAAAAAGACTAGAAGCTTTTTATGGAGCCTATTCATCTTCACTTTCATGAAGGAAAATTTCAACTTTTACTTTTCACTTATCATGAAATTTCACCCTATTTTTGCAATAATATGGATTCTACCTACTTACATATCTTACTCTAAACATTACAAGGAATGTAACTTAGTTGTTTCTTTTATGATTTATCATTTTCATGAGGAATGTTGTGCCCAATTTTTATAAGATTTTTTTTGACAAAATGCATCAAGGGAGATTACACACAATTTGGATAACCCTTGACCCATATCACTTGGTATGAGCTAGGAAAATTTTAGTTCAATTTGGACTTTACACCTATTAATTTACATTTGGATTTATTTATAGGTACTATGTGAACCATTTGACAAAATGGCTTAGTGTATTTTAGTGTATTTGGGTGGTCTTATTCTCTTGACTAACAATTTTGTCCTCAACAAAAACATTAAGAATGCCATTGTATCTTATTTAAATAAAATAGTAGTCAATAATCACACCATTAGTCATTAAATTAAATATTTTTTAAGTTTTTTCAAGGAAATCCATGCATTTGGAGGCCATAAACCACTTGACAAAATGTTTCACAAAATTTACACTTCACCACTTGGTCATCAACCCATCCAATTTACACCTGTCAATTAGGCAACAATACACTAATATCTTTGGAAAAATTATAAATGAAATTTGTTGATCAATGGGGGTGTGTTGACCTCTCTTTCACTTGACATATGCTTGGAAGATCCTTATGGAGGATGTTGATGTGATTTACACCTATGAATTATATTCACTCTTGAATTTGCTACTATCAAGTACATTCACTTTAAAATGTTCTATGAAATTTTCAAAAAAATTGATTTTTAAATGGACATTGAATTGTTTGAAAAAATAGTACAATGAAATTACGGTGTGTAGAACTATTTGACAAAAATTTTGAACAAAATCTACACAATGACTCTTGACATGCTTTATATGGTGCATAATTAGAAAATTTTCCAGTTTTTATCCATTAATATGTTAGAAAAAAGATGATTAAGAGGGGGGTGAATCATTCTTCAAAAAATTTCATTCAATTCCATTTAACCATTCATGAACCATCTTAACAAGCATGTACATCTAAATAATCATAAGAGCAAGAAACATATTAACACAACATATATGTGGGAAACCCTCTTCGATTATAAAACCCAATCATGAAGAAAATGAACTATAGTAATATAAGATGAAAATTAATCTTTAGTTAATCACCAACTCCACATGGAGCACCAACCCCAACTAGCTCAACACCAACTCAATGAGGCTTTAACAAGTACCCACTTGTAAGGAGGCACAAACCCATTAGATAATTCATCACAAACTCATCCAATTGATTATTTTATCACCTTCAGAAACATTTGTTTCTTATATCAAATAAGATGATCTACTCCTTCATCTCTTTTCTCACTTCAATCCCTCTCAAACTGACCTTCAGCCTTATTCACTCAACTAGCCCTCTTCATAGCTTGATTAGGTCCTCTGAACTTGATCCTCATATGCAAAACCTCTATTATATATTCATAATATTTCTTTGATGGTATGTGTGACCTAATTTTACTCACCAATGATCTATATCATTCTCTTATCCTCTTCTACTCTCCCTTTCTAAACACACACAAAATAGGCCTAATTGCCTTACTTTTATACAAGTCACTTGATCATATTTTTCTAGGTCAAATACATATTCAAATCACCTAGGTCAGCCATTAATAAGTTTTATAATATCAAAATAACATGCATTAATCATGAATTAATCACTATTATAGGTTGGATATACATAAATTATCCCTTACTCCTCTTTTAGGCTTATGGAGACCTAATGGGTCTTCTAAACAACATGCTACCCTTTGATATTTATTGAGTCACATCCAAACAAGTCACATAGTAGGAAAAAGTCATAATCTAATCCAATATCCCTTATCTAAATTTAAATTATGTCTATAAAACCCTTTAGGTCTAATTAACACTTGAACCCTTACTCAAATCACTTCTTATAAAAGGCTTGTGCATGTACATTAACTCTATCCTGAAAAACTGAGGCATATACTCTATTTTACTAAATAAACATGGAAAAAAATTGTATATTCAAAAACCTCATGACATAGGGATCATCACCAACTTCATCTGATGCTTCAACTCAGGGTAAATAGGCTCAAATACCTCTCTACAAGATGTTCACTCAGAACTACGAATTGACTCCAAAAAATAGTCAAGAAAACATGAACATCTGACACATGATTCAATATATTAAATGGATTTCAAGGTATGAACATGATATTATAATTTCATCAGATAAAACTCAATCAATCATATCATGATATCTAATGAAAACTATTGGTCTTATAGACCAGTCTTCTAACCTTCTCTTTCACAAACTCTACTCAGTCAGATAATCCATTTTGGCTTCAATGTTTCAACTACTCATACAAACTTAAAATATTCTAAAAATCATGGATAGATCATTCAAGACCCAAAAAATATCATCATGCATTTCAATGTATCACTCTTTCATGAAAACACATCAAGAAACATCTTTTCACTTCTGCTTGATTTTGTTACAATCTGCACCACTAGGTATATTCAGTGACTAGACAACTAGGATCACCAGCTTTGCACACATGATATATGGAACCTATCCATAAATATTAATGAAAAAATACATTTCTAAAACTTTATCTTCATCCACTAAAAAAGTTTGACTCAGTGAACTCTATCTTCTATAATAAATTTCTAAAAGACAAACACTTTCTTATAGGGTCTACTCAGTCACTTGAGAAAGCAATCACAATTAGAGATGCTTGGGAGATTTTAGTTAAGCCTCCAATCACTTTTTTGATCATATAAAACCATTTTTATCTCTTTATAATAATATCTTCAACATCAAGTCACTTTTAGGTTTTAATGAGGGTTTACACCATCTTCCAAACTTAATAATCATTCATAAAACTTAACTCCACTTTCAAAAAACCAATGCTTGGAAATTTGAGATATAACCATTCCTCATATACCATGAACAAGTTATGATCTCATGTAGATTATTCACATGTCAAAAAACACTAAGAAAACCTTCTTGAGTAGAAATCTCTTCATTCTATGCATTCGAGAAACCTTGAAATACTTTTCAAGCCTTTTTCTTGCAAACCCTGATTTGAAACTTCATGAACATACTCAAAATAACTTGAATCACCTCTTTCAATATTCACTTGCTCACCCATGTCATGGAAACTGATCATGTAGCCTCATATAACCACCATCTCTCTTCTTACTTTCTAGGCCTTGACTTGCAAGTCTTATTAAGTCTTGAATCTAACCTTCTAGCTACCCTGTAGACTTCACTTTGAAACTTTCCTATGTTTCAATGTCTCTTTTGTATTCTAAAACAATATCATACACTCATTCCTATTTTGATCTTAAACAAAGCTTATTTGAAGATACTTATAGATATTTAGATCTTAACTATAGCATCTTCAACGTTGCATGCATAGATCCTTAGATTTGACCTTTTAATTAGTTGCAAGGTCCTCAATACCTCATGTACAAACTCATAAAACCTATCTCATGCTCAAACAATATCAAGTTTTCTTTGGATCATTATATTTGGATCTTTCTCATCTCTGAAGCTCATTCAGAGCATCTTTGGAGCTATTTATATAGATATTTGAAGCACACTATTTCTTCTTTGGAGCTCACTCATTTCATCATGACACTTATAAATTCCATCTCACAAGGTCTAGACAAAGAATTACAAGATGATTTATATTTATTTTACTACCTCAAAGATTACTTGATGAAGAATTTTCAAAACAACCTTTGACATCAATGATATTAGGTTGACATCAATGAGATAATTATGCATCTTCATAAAAAAATTTGACATCAATGACAAGATTAAATATCAAAGCTCAACACTCGATGACAATAATCATTAAACTCTCATCTTAGTAAATGATAGTGTTCAACAATATTCTCCTTTTTCATTGATGGCAAACATACTTAGAAAAATTTGTCATCCACTATTGATGGCAATCATTTATTAGATCTAGTTCTCACCTTTTTTTTCTTACCTTTTCTGATCTTTCTAATTATTTTCCCTTTTTTGCCTTTTCTAGTCTTTGAGTTATGCTCCATTTTCTTGTCTTTTCTAATCTTTCTCCCCCTTAGACATTATTGATAAAGGTCTTCCATGATTATAATCTCTTTCAAAATGAACTCAGATTAAAAAACTAATTAAACATAGATCAAGCTTGGTTAATAAATCTAAATATATCCCCCTCAAACCAAGCGTCCACCATGCTTCTATTAGAAATTGACATCAAAGATCATTTACAATTACTAAAATCATACTCTTTTCCTTGTGATTTGAAACTATTTGTCAAATACACTAGATGATACATAGTCTTGAGAAACTTATGGCAACCACATATGATAACCATTCTTAGAAACTTCTCAATAAAGTCACTCTTCAAACTGATTCATCAAAAGCTCAACAAATATAGTTTATGAAGAATCTTAGACACAATCTCTCCTTAACTCCATGCATAAAAATCAATCACCTTATTTATAAAGAAAATAGATCTATCAAGTTCCCCTTAGACTAAGCATATATTATTTATAAGAACTAAGAACTCAATATCACATACCTTTCTTGACATGGTATAAAAATATCAAACTCTTGACCACACACAATGCTATCTCATACTAGATACCAAATGTAGAAATAGGGACTCCCCATTTATCATCATAGATCTAGATCAATTACTCATAACAAATATATCTTAGAAGCTTACCTATTATAAACCAATTTATACACTTTGACTATAGATACCTGATACCAGTCTTAGATCTCTCATCATGCTATTACTTCAAATCATAGAGCTATCAACATAGGAATGTATAATATCCATCTTCATCTCCTTGATTATAGCATATACAACCTAGAATCTTCTCAAAATTGACCTTTTTCTATACAGTCATGCTTTTGCTGATTGAATAATGTCTCCATGAAGTTTAATTTAGCCACCCTTTTTTATAAGGTACTAAAATAATATGAACTCAATATATTTCAAAATATACATATCCATTTCACAAGACTGAATATTCTTTAACATTCTTCTGGACTTGACTAGCATTGTAGGTTTGATCTCATCATCAACCTTATCATACTTAATATTTTCTTTGACTACCTTTTTAACACATGCAAATAACAATTGTTTTTGACATTCCTTCACTTCTGACTTATGTTTTATAGTAGAAAACATTCTACCATAGTTTATGAGTTTATCATGACTCACCTTGTCATTATTATTCTTCTTATCCAATTCTTCAATCTTAATGCTTTGATCAACCATATAAGAACCAAACCCTCTTTTATCTCTTATCATGTGATTTAATCAACCACAATCTATACTTTTATCTTTCATGGAATCTTCTTATTTAGTATTTTACTCCATCTTTAACTTATCTATAGAATTTGACTTCTTGGTCCATTTCTTAGTGGCATGATTATCAACCTTATTATTTTGATTAGATTATCTTCTAACTCTATTAGGATAGAATCTTGTAATATGTCATATATTATGACAACTATAATAATCAACCTTATATATACCATTTGACTAATGATGACTATGATCTTCCTTTGACTAATTCATTTTCTTTCTATAGTTACACCAGTACTCATTCTTGGAGGGTCTTCTACATTATCTTGCTCTATGACAAAAATAACTTCATGTAAAATAGCAACCATTAAAATAATTAGCATACCTTATAGCATTGGGTTATTTGATAGGTCTTTTCATGTTGACCTTCTTATCTTCAACAGTCTTCTTTTCAACTTGAGGTGCCTTATTTTGATCTTATTTGAATCTAAGACCTATCTTGTCACTTGTAAAATTTTATCTATTCTAGATATCATCTAAAGCCTTACTGTTCTTTTCAAATTTCAAAAATTTCTTTACCTTGCTATATGCTTGATCCAACTTAGCTCTTAGAGATTCTATTTTAGTTTCATACCTATTATAATCTTCTTCTTTATCCTTTAAGATTACTACCACAATCTCTATCTAAGTTTCAACTTGTTGGATAATCTCTTATTACTATTTTAAAGTTTTGCTCATCTTTTCCTCAAAAAATCCAATATACTCATATTCCTAAGTTCTTGTTCTTCTTCTTCTTCACAATCTTCAACTCTTATAGGGGACTTACCAATTCTTCTTTAAGATCCACTTCAGCTTCTTTGTTATCATAGTGTTTTTCTTCATCTAATTTCATATAAATCATAAGGCCTTTCCCATTTAAATAACCCTAATTATTTGATTCTATGCCTATAAATAGGGTTTCATTATTATCATGTTCAGATTCACAAATGTCATCATCACTATTAGATGTATCTGAATTACTTACATTAGATGAGTTGTCTTCTTCGGTATATAAGCTCATCTTGTTCCTAAATTATCCTTTCCTTCTTCCTTCATTCTTATTGAAGTCTCTCTTATTATTGTTATACTTATATGTATTTATGTCATCTTCATGATATTCATCATGTTATTCATTATGCTCATATTTGTCCTTGTCAAGATACTTGGTTATAAAGTGACCAATATTGTTATAGTTGAAACATTTGAAGGGCAACTTACCCATGTAATTTCCTAAGCCAAACCTTAAATTTATATAAAATATAGCTATGATTTCATCATCATTAATATCTGAACATATCTCATGTTTGTCCTTCTTAGCCTTTAACTTCTTTTCAAATGTGAAAAATGCTTCATTATTGAGAGGTCTTCCTTCATCAGTTCTCATCTCATAGGTAGTCAAGATGACATGAAGCCCATTCATCTATAACTTATCCAAATATTGCATTTATTATACTATATACAACTTAGAGTCAAACTTATAAGTTAGTGATATCAATATTCACTTATCCCAATCCTCTTAAGATATTGATAACTTCATTAACCCTCAATAGGTAGGATTCAATATTTTCATCTTCATTTATCTTCAGGGTTTTAAATTATCTTATGTGGGTCTATAACTTGGCCATATTCACCTTAGTTTCTCCTTCATATGTAGTTTTAAGTTTGTCCCATATGTATTTTGTTGAAACACAATGCATTCTTTTTATAATCTCTACCTTTGATAGGCCACACATAATGACATTCATTGCCTTGGAGTTATTTTCACTAATTTTTTTTCTTGATGCCTCTATTGGTGGAATATATCCATCGATAACTAACTACCAAATATCATGTCCCTATGACATCATATATATTTGCATTATAAAATTGTAAAAGGCGCAATTAGATCCATTCAATAACAAAGACTTATTGCTAGAGAAACCACTTTAATGTTGTTGGCTTGTCATCCTTGCTTCTTAGGATCTCCTTTAGGATATCAAGCCTATTTTAAAGGACTTGATCTGATACCAATTATTATAAAAATTATTACTAAGAGGGGGATGAATTATTCTTTAAAAAATTTCATTCAATTCCATTTAACCATTCATGAACCATCTGATCAATCATGTACATCTAAGTAATCATAAACATCAAATCATAAGAGCATGAAATACATGAACACATCATATATATGGGAAAACCTCTTGGAGTAGAACATAAATTGATAAATTAAATTGAATACATTACTATAAGATAAAAATCAATCTTTAGTGAAACACCAACTCCACATGGAGCACCAACCCCAACTAGCTCAACACCAACTCAACTAGGCTTTAACAGGCACCCACTTACAAAGAGGCACCAACCCCATAGATGACTTAACACAAACTCAACCACCTAATTATTTTATCACCTATAAAACCCATTATTTATTTTACAACAAATTATTATATAATCATTTATCTCTTCACTCACTTCAGTCCCTCTCAGACTAACCTTCAACCTTCTTCACTCAACTATCCCTCTCCATAGCTTGATTAGGTCTTATGACCTTGAAATTCATATTTAAAACCTATTTTATATATTCCTAATATTTATTTTATGGTATTCATGACATCCTTACACTCACATATGATTTATATCACTCACTTATACTCTTCTTCTCTCCCTCTCTAAGCACACACAAAATAGGCCTAACTACCTTACTTTTATACTAGTCACTTGATCATATCCTTCTAGGTCAGATACATATTCAAATAAATTATGTCAGCCATGATTAGGTTTTATCATATTAAAATATCATGCCTTAGTCATGAATCAATCACTACTATAGGTCAGCCATACATCAATTATCCCTTACTCCTCTTTTAGGATTATGGAGACCTAATGGGTCTTCTAAAAAACATGTTACCCTTTGATATTTCTTGAAGCATATAGAAAAACCTCACATAGTAGGAAAAAGTCATACACCACTAAAATATCCATAATAAAAATTCAAGTGAGGTTTATATAACTTTTTAGGTCCAATCACCACTTGAACCTTTACTCAAATCATTGATTATAAAAGGCCTATGTATGTACAAAAAAATCTATCTTGAACAACTGAGGCATATACTCAATTTTTACAAATAAACATGGAAATAAAATATATATTCAGAAACCTAATGACCTTATGGTCATCACCAAATTCATTTTATTCTTCAAATTAGGGTAAATAGGCTCAAATACCTCTTTGTAATATATTCACTTAGAACTACTAACTCCAAAACACAATTAAAGAAACATGACCATATGACACATGAATAGATATATTCAAGAGATTTAAATTCATGAACAAGATATTATAAATTCCTTAGGGTGACCTAAATCAATTATATCATAAGATCTAATGAAAACTATTGATATGACAAACCAATATTCTAACCTTCTCTTTCTCAGACTCTACTCAGTCAGATAAGACATTTTGGCTTAAATATTTTAACCACTCATATAGAATAAAAATATTATGAAAATCATGGGTAGATATTTAAATAACAAAAAAACATCATCGTGAATTTAAATTCATTAGTCTTTCATGAAAACACATCAAGAAACATCTTTTCACTTTTACCTGATTTTTTTACTATCTGTACCACTAGATCTATTTAACGACTGAGCAACTTTTCACACCTCAAATATAGAACCTATCTATAAATATTCATGAAAAATAACTATAGGTATCACACTATAATCTTCACCCACTCACCAACTTTGACTTGGTCAAATCTATCTTCTATAACAAATTTCCTAAAGACAAGAACTTTTTTGTAGGGTCTGCTCACTCACCTAAGAAACCAATCACAATTAGAGATGCTTGGGAGAGTTAAATTCAAATTGTAATAAGTTTTTTTTATCATATTAAACATTTTTTATCTCTTTAGAACAATATCTTCAACATCAGGTCATTTTAAAAGTTTTATGAGTGTTTAGAACATCTTCTAGTCTTAATGATCATTCATAAAACTTAGCTCATCTTTTAATAAACCAATGCTTGGAGATTTGAGATAGAAACATTCCTCATCTACCAAGAATATATTAGGATATAATTCACATGATTCACATGAAAATTATCACTAATAAAACCTTCTTAGGTAGACAACTCTTCATTCCATGCATTTGAGAAACCTTGAAATACTTTTCAAGCCTTTTTTTTGAAAACCTTGATATAAAACTTTATGAACATACTTAAAAAAAATTGAATCACCTTTATCAATTTTCACTTACTTACTCATGTCATGAAAACTAATCCTATTATCTCATCTGGCCACCATCTCTCTTCTTACTTTCTAAGCCTTGACCTGTAAGTCTTATTAAGCCTTAAATCTGACCTTCTATCCACCCTATAGACTTGGATTTGAAACTCTCCTATGTTTTAATGTCTTTTGTATATGCTTAAACAACCTCATACACTCACTCTTATTTAGAGATTTAATATAATTTATTTTGATCTAATTACAAATATTTTGAGCTTGACTATAGCATTTTTAGAGCTGTATGCATAGATCTTCAAATCTAACCTTTTAATTAGTTACAAGGTCCTCAATAACTCATGTATGAACTCGAACAACCTATCTCATGTTAAAACACTATCAAGTGTTCTTTGGATCATTCTCTTAGAATCTTTCTCATATTTGTAGGTCATTTAAAGCATCTTTAGAGTTGCTTATACAAATATTTAGTGCACACTGCTTCTTCTTTGAATATCACTCATTTCATCATGCCACCTAAAACTTCCATCTCACAAGGTCTAGACAAATCATTAAAAGATGCTTTACATTTTTTTACTAACCTCAAGGCTTAATTGATAAAGCATTTACATAAGAACCTTTGACATCAATGATATTATATTGACATCAATGAAAGAACCATACATATTCATAAGAACTTTTGACATAAATGAAAACATTAAATATAAAATCTCAACACTCAATGATAATGCTAAAAAAACTCTCCCTTGATCAATGATAGTGTTCAACATTGTAAACATGAGTCAAAGATGAAGATTCAAATGTCAACCTTATTATTTTGAGATTGAATACAAGATCTATTTCACTCTCTTTAATGATGATAAATGTTGAAAATCCATTATTTTATTTCCATTATGTCTCAGCATCGAAGACAAAACTCTTTGTAGTTGACATAACTAACAAAAGCACTATGTCAACCACATATGGAGATCTTGAGGTGGAATATTCATAGTTACATGAGAATATCCATATTGATCCATCCATTAGCATGTAAATTTGATTTCATTATCCATCATATTTGTATTCACCTCTAAAATTCTTTCCTTGGAAATTCCTCAATACCTATGAGATATCATTCTTTATTTTTTATAGTATGGGATTAATGAGAATCTATTCCTTTACTTATAATGGTAGGAATTAACATATTCAAATTTGGAAGAATATTATGTCTCCATAGCTATAACAAATATTTGTTGAAGTTGTGTTTTTAGGTTCTCGAAGAATCTCTACCATGGATAGTAGCCGAAGAATTTAAAATTATAGCTTATTCTTATGAAATTTATACAAAACCATTTTTAAGGATATTAATGAGACCCAAAATGCCCTCCAGTAAAAGGCTACCAATCTATGTGTTTACATATATTTTATATCTTTTTAAAACTAGACATGATGGAGTTATTTGAGTCCAAATTCAAAGTTAATATTGTAAATAATAGAGATTTAAATAAATAAAATTGTGCAAAGACAATAACAGAGCTTTAAAAGGACCTTTCATATATGTAGGTTTTGAGAGATGTGTATATAGATGAGTTTAAAAAAATGTGCCACTTAATTAATTGGAAAATACAGTGGTGCAATTATACTATGTGCAAAAGTAAAGTTAAAAAATTACACCACTTGAATGGTGAAAAAAATATTTGGTGCTTTTACACCACTTGAAATGTGAAAATTAAAGTTTCATGATTTGAGAAAGTGTTTAGGCAATTTAGCACAACTTGGGGAAAAATAAAAAGTACTTGCATATCTTGAAAAAATTTAATGAAACTTTTTCATAGTTGTGGGAAAATATAACATCTTTTTACATGGCATGGGTACTTGAAAGAACATTTACATAGTTTAGGGGAGATAAATTATTTTGATTGTAATAATAATTTTTTTGGTTAAAATAATTAATTTTAAATTTTTCAAAATTTGAAAATTTTAGGCCCAAACTAAAAGATTAGATAAAAATTTAAAAAAAATAATCTAATTTTTAAATAGATAAAAATTGTGACAACAATACCTTAGAGCATGTGTGGAATAATATAACACCTTCAAATTCTTAGATAAGTGAAGGTTGGGAATTGTATGAACCAGGATCCCCATCTACAAATCTCTATAGAAGATTGAATTGATATCCTCAAGTTATATGGTTTGAGTTCAAACATTTGAATCACATGTTGTTAAAAAGAATCATTTAATTTTTGGAAATGATGCACACTTTCATTTAATGAGAGTTTAGGTTAGAAACCATACATTTTTGTAGTTTTCATATCATATACTATGTTCAAACCATTATAGAATCTTCTATTAAAAATAAAAAATATGAGATAAGAGGTCATATATAATTTTTAAGTGGTATTAATATTTTTAGCTGCTTGTGAATATAACCACTTATAAATTATCCCCAATTAATGTATTGCTTATTCTGATGAATGATGCATATGTATCTATACATCCATGTTTATAAATTCCTTGCAACTAGGCTCCCCACTACATTAGTCAAGAGTGTGATCATATCAATTATTTTATTCATGAATTCAAAATATATTTATGAATCTTTGGTAATGTATTCCTTGGTTTTGTCAACTAATTATTGTTGGCCTATTTAAAATATGAACTAGTATTAAAATCGTAAAAATATTGAACATATGTGGTAGTCAAATTAACAAACAATTATATGTTAGGTAGTTATAGTAGGTGAAAAATATGCTATGTAATTAAGAATAATATATATTAAAATTTTGGATTCTTTACTTCCATATTTTTTGCATCATATTACTTAGCCATTCTTAATACTAGTTCTGGAACCTATAGTAAATTAGGAAAGGTATTTAATCAAGCTAATCCACTGTCAATGATGTTTTGACCATAATATGTATTATGTAACCCACTAATTCTATTCCAAAATTATTCCATGTTTATGTGACCTAGATCATTATATGTTATTTATTCAACATTTAAATTTAGGTACAAGGGTGGAATAACCCTTTGAAACTGATACTTCATGTCTTTATCTTCTTCTAATTGGAGACTCTTTTTGTGAGGGGTTTTCTTCAAAGTGATTTTCTTAGGAATATCTTTGATTGGTGTTATTAATGTTTATATTTTATAAAAATAATATGTTTTTGAGAGAAACCAAGACTTTAATTGGCCTTGTGAGAAGTTTGGTAAATATGACCTTATTCAAGAAAAGATTGAAATCCATAGTGTGCTTATGCAGAAGATAGAATCCGATGAGTGTTTGAGTAAAATATGAATTCTTAAAGTCTATCTAATAAATGGATAGAGTTTGAGGTGTGTTTGTGTAAATCATGGAGTCTACTTATGTCTCAGTTAGGGTTAGAGTCTATAATGGTGTCAAGTAGTGTATCATAGTTTGTTGAATGTATAGATAGGAATCAAAGTCAGATGAAGACTTAAATAATTGATAGAGTCTGATGATGTGCTAAAAAATTGGTTGGGTTTTGATTTATTTTTGAGATTTTTTTTGGGTATGTGATATGTTTGAATAAAAGATATGATCAATAAAAGGGTAGGTTTTAATGAATGTTCAAACAAGACCTAAGGTTTTTTGGGTTGTTTGAATCAATTTTGATGACTAAATCAATCAAGGCTAGATTAGAGTCTACTAAAAACACATTTGAGAAAAAAAAATCCTTTTGATATATCTTCTTAGAAAAATCTTCCAAAAATATGTTATGTCATTATAGGATCAAAACCCTAGCCTCCAACCTGATGAATAATTTTAAACAAAGAAACCTATAATGTAAATGAGCACCTAAAAACAAGATTGTAATGTAAGGAGAGTAGAATGAATTGAAAATGGAATAATCAAGTAAACTTGAATCCAATTTTGAAACCCTTACATGTGTAGATAAATATTATGGATTAATGGTAGAATTTTAGGGTGTTTTAGCTAGCTTTGGGTTTTAGTGACTTGTTTGACAGTTTCTTAGGCTCTAATGTGTGAAAATATATAATGGTGAATCTACAGGGTGTGTTCATAAGGGTATTATTGTAATTAAAAATGTGCACCCATGGATGGTCAGCTATATAGGAATTTTTTTTAGTAGGGCACAGAGAGTGAATGCGTTGTGAAGGGCACAAGAGTGTTCAACATTGGGAAAGGAAGTGTTATCATTCACCTACATACACAGATCATCTATTGTCTTGCCTCAATGATAAAAATGTTCTGAAGGTGTGGGAACCTTGTTCTCCTTTGGATGAGCCTCCAGATTAGGCGAGATTCCTTTTATTCTAAATTCACCTAGCTTAGACTAGTGCACAAATTTAAAGAGAATAAAGGTAAATCTACCTCTAATATAAACCTAAGATTTTTTATGAAAAAAGGAGGGATAAGATATGAATTTTGTGTAAAATAAAATCTAATACACCAAGAATAGAGAAAGCACTCCTCCTTCCATGAACACAATATAGATATTTAAGAACAATATTTTATCACATAAAATCCACCAAGGACACTCTTAATACATAAGCATTTTTCATAGAGTAATGATAATGCAATGCAACACTAAGAATGATGGAAAATGATCCATAAACAATGTCTACATAGACTTGAATGTGCACAATATATTACTTGCAAGTGAATTCTAAGTTCCACACAGAGGTGATGGGAATGGAAAATGATGAGAGGGGTGCATATTACCTATAGGAAAAGATCAACAAACATAAATAATAGATAAGGTGTAAGAATAATAGAGGGAGTTGAACTTATTTCTCATTAACATTCAAGGTTCAGCCAACAAAATGCTCTTGGAGGACAAATTATGGTAGTGTGAGCTTTCCTAAAAATGTTTAACCCATTTTTACAATAAAGAACATGGATTTTATAAGGTCAATCCATTTTAAAATTATTGTGGCATATGGTGTGGAAAATACAATTTTTAATTCTATTATGGCATTATGCCCCTAATTCTTGAATTTTATCTATTGGTTTGGATTTAAGAGTTGGTGGTAGGATTTTTTATGGGTCCACATGTGTGTTTGAGGGTGGAATATTCCTATACAATTTAAAGTGGTGATGTATACTCATTATCTAATGTTTGATTTCCACTTATACATTTACTTATTCTGACAATGCTTAGAATTGTTGGACATTATCATTGATTAAGGGAGAGATTGTTGAAAATTATATTTGAGTGTTAAGTTTTGATATTTATTGTTTTCATTAATGTAAAAGGTACAAATGAGGATATATGGGTCTTTCATTGATGTTAATCTAATGTTGTTGATGTTAAAGGTTCTTGGTCAAGTAAGCCTTGAGGTTTGTACAACAAGTGTAAAGCATCTTGTAATGTTTTGTCTAGACCTTATGAGATAGTATTTATAGGTGGTAAGGATTAAATTAGTGAGTTATAAAGAAGAGTAAATATGCTTTGAATATCTATGTATATAAGTTTCAAAGATGATCTGAATGTGTTACAGAGATGAGAATGTTTTGAAGAGAATGATATGAAGAATACCTGACAATATTTGAACATGAAAGAGATTATCCGAGGTTGTATATAAGGTATTGAATAGATTATAGATGATTAAAATGTAAAATTAGATCTATGTATGCTACTTTTAAAGACACTATAATTGAGCTCTAAAGATTTGTAAGTAGCTCTGAAGAAGTTCTATTGAAGCACCAAATAAGAGTGAGTGTATGATATTGATTGAGCATACACAAGAGACATTATAACATAGGTGAGTTCCAATATGGAGTATACATAGTGGATACAAGGTCAGATTCTAGGCTTAATAAGACTTATAGGACAAGGCTTAGAAAGCAAGAGGAGAGATGGCAACTAGATGAGGTAATAGGATTAGTTTCCATGAACTAAGTGAGTATATGAACATTAAAAAAGGTGATTTAAGTTGTTTTAAGTATGTTCATGAATTTTTAAATTAAGGTTTGTAAATAAAAGGTTTGAAAAGTGTTTCAAGGTTTCATGAGTGCACACAATTAAGAGTTGTCTACTTGAGAAGGTTTTATCAATGCTCATTAACACATGAAATAGCTTCATGGGAATCTAATATTTTCATGGTAGATAAGGAAGGGTTATATATAAAATTTACAAGTATATTTTTGGAAAGAGGATATTAGTTTTATGAATGATATTTAAGACTGGAAGTTAGTCTAAACCTTCATAAAACCCTGACTATGACCCAATGTTGAAGATATTATTTAAAATAGCTCAAAATTTTTTTATATGATTATAAATGTGATTTTAGGTTGAATTAAACTTTCCAAATCATCTCTAGGTGTGATTGGTTTCTTAGGTGAGTGATAATACCATACAAAAAAGTGCTTTTATTTCAAAGATTTTTTATAGCAGACAACATTGATCGAGTCAAAGTTACTAAGTGAATAAAGATCAAAGTGGAAAACTTGATGTTTTTTTTCATGAAGATTTTTATATAGATTATATATATTATATGTGTGAAATTAGTGATTAAATTTGGCTAGTTGCTAAATAAACCTAGTGGTGCAGATAGTGAAGAAATCAGGTAGAAGAAAAAAGATGATTTCTAATGTGTTTTTATGGAGAGATGAATTGAAGTCAATGATGATATTTTTTGGGTCTTGAATAATATATAATTTTTTTTATAATCTTGGAATTTTTTATAAGAGGTTAAATATTTTAAGACAAATTGGCTTATCTAGCTAAGTAGAGTCTGTGATAGAGAAGGTTAGAAGATTAGTGTGTAAGACCAATAATTCTCATTAGATATTATGATATGATTGATTTAGGATGATCTGAGGATGTTATAATATCATGTACATGTATTTAAATCCATTTAAAACAATGAATCATATGTTATATGTTCATGTTTCCTTGACTATGTTTTAAATTTAGTAGGTAGTTTTGAGTGAACTTCTTACAGAGGAGTGTTTGAGCATGTTTACCTTGAGTTAAAGCATTAGATGAAGTTCGTGATGACTTGAGGTCATGATGTTCTTGAATATATATTTTTTTACCATATATATATATATATATATATATATAATTAATTAGATACCTCAATTATTTAAGATAGATTTTCTATTATGCACAGGTCATTTATAAGTAGTTATTTAAGTAAGTGTTTAAGTGGTAGTTGGTCATAAAAGGTGTTATAGACATAAAATAAAATTATATGAAGGATATTGGAGTGGCTTATGATGTGTTAATATTTTATGAAGCATTTGGATAAGCTTCAAGGATATTAAAGGGTACTGTGTTGTTGAAAAGGCTTATTAGGTCTCCATAAGCCTTAAAGAATACTGAGGGATAATTAATGTATGGTCAACCTATTGTAGTAATTTATTATTGACTAAGGCATGTTATTATAATATGTTTTAACCTATTCATGGCTTATCTAAGTGATTTGAATTTTTATCCAGCTGAAAAGGATATGATCAAATGACTTATATAAAATCAAGGTAGTTAGGCATGTTTTAGAATGCTTAGAGGAAGTGTAGTGAAGATGTTAAGAGAGTGAGATAAGAACATGATAATTTAATGACATATATAATTTTAAAGAATAAATAGGTCATTAAAAATATTAGATATATCATTAATATCTAATAGAAGTTATACAAAATATGATAAAGTTTATAAGACCTAAATAAGCCATGAAAAGTGTTAGTTGAGCAAAAAGTGTTGAAGATCAATTTGATAGGGATAAAGACTAGTTTGAGAGGTCTAACAATTAATTTTAGAGGGATAAATAAAGTTAAGAGTAGAAATATTAGATCATCATCTATTATATAAGCAACAAGGATTTGTAAAGGTGATAAAAAATCAAGTGGCTAAGTTGGTTTTGAGTCATCTAGGGGGTTGTAAACTCCTTACAAGTTCAATTTTATTAAAGCCAAGTTGGTGCTTGGTAAATTAGGAGTTGGTACTTAGCTAAAGAATATTAACTTAGTACTTGATAGATTGGGGTTGGTGATCTAAGTTGATTGGGTGGTCAACTAAAGATTGATGTTTGTCTTATAGGACTATACTCCATTTGCTTCATTGGTGGTTATTATACCCCAAGAGGGTTTACCATGTATATGATGTGTTCATGTATATTTTATTTTTTATGATTACTAAAGATGTGCATGCATGTTAATATGGTCCATACATAGTTAAGTGAAATTGAATGAAAGGTTTTGAAGACTGATTCATCCCCCTCTCAGTCATATTGTTTCAAATAATTGGTATCAGTGTAGGTCATTTGGAATAGGATTGACATCCTAAAGGAGATTATAAGAAGAAAGGATGACCAGTTAACAAGCTCAAGGAGGTTTCTCTACAAGTAAAGCTTCATTGTTTAATGGATCTAACTATGCCTTCTATAATATTAGAATGAATATATATCTGATGTCATAAGTACATGATATTTGGAAATCAATTATGGATGGTTATATTAAACCTTCAATTCTACCAATAGATGCAATAGGTAAAAAGGCTAACAAAAATAACTCCAAGGCAATGAATACCATTCTATGTGGCCTATCAAATGTAAAGATAGTAAAGTTAATACATTGTGTTTTAGACAAAGATATACATGAAAAATTGAATACCATCTATGAAGGAGACACCAATGTGAAGATGGACAAGTTTTAGACTCATAGAAGATAGTTTGAAAGCTGGAGGATGAATGAAGATGAATCTATTGCATCCTACCTCTTAAGAGTTGATAAAGTTATCAACATCATTAGATGACTAGGAGAATAATTGAAAGAGTCTATTATTTCTCAAAAGGTATTAAGATCACTAACTTCCACATTTGATTATAAATTATTTGTAGTAGAAGAAATGCAATATTTGGACAAGCTATAAATGGATGAGATCCATGGCATCTTAACTACTTATGCAATTATAATAGGTAGAGGAAGACCTCTCAAGAAGGAAGCTATTTTCAAGGTTTAAAATAAGTCAAAGGTTAAGAAGGATAAATATGAGGTCTATTCAGACATTGATGATGATGAAATAATTGTTATGTTTTCTAGAAAGCTAAGAACATGTTCATATAAGTACATAGATAAGTTTCCATTCAAGTTCCTAAATCATGGAGAAATTAGACATTTTGAAAATAAGTGCCCTCATAATCAAAAAACTAAGGATGGTGATATAAACAATAAATCCTATAGGTCTGATAAGATAAATAAGAGTTTCAAGAGGTTCGAAGGCAAGAAGATTCCATTTAAGAATAATAAGACTTTTTACACCAAAGAAAATAATTAATCTAATATGAGTGATTTAGACACATCTAACAATGAAGATGATAGAAATTAATCTAAGCATGATAATAATGAAAACCTATTCATAGGTATAAAATTAGATAGTGAGGTTTTTTCACATGGGAAAGGTCTCAATATTGATGGAAAATTAGATGAATAGAATACTATGACAATGAAGAAGCTAAAGTAGATACTGAAGCAAAGTTGATGATTACCCTAAAAGAGTTAAAGATAGTGAAGAAGAAGAACAAGAAATCGAAGTCATTGGTTTAGGACTATGAGGATCAGATTGGATTATTTGAAGAATGGCTATGCAACACCTCCAAGGAGTATGAATAGATCATCCAACAAGTTGAAACCTAGAATGAGATTATGGAAAGAAGCCTAAAAGTTAGAGAGGAAGATTTCATTGAATATGAAACTAAAATAGAATCTCTGAGAGAAGTTAAATCATGTATCTAGTAAGGTAAAGAATTTTGTGAAGTTTGACAAGAGCACTAAAGATCTAGATGATATCCTAAGTAGCCAGAAGTCTACAAGTGACAAGACAAGTTTTGGAGTCAAATAGGACGAAAATAAGGAACCTCAAGTTGAGAAGAAGACTGTTGAAGAAAATAAAGCCAAAAGACCTATCAGATATTCCAATGCTACAATGTATGGGAATTCTTTCAATGGTTACTATTTTACTTGCCATCAGTTTGGTCATAGAGCTAGAGAATGTAGAAAATCCTCTAGGAATGAGTACTCATTAAACTATGGGAGGAGAAGAAATTGGTCAGAGGGAGATCACATTCATAATCAGTCAAATGGTATATATAGATTGGTCTATTACTATTGTCATGATGTAATACATATTGTAATATTCTATCTTATTAGACTTATAAGATCAATCAATCAAGATAAGAAGGTTCATATTCATACCACTAATAAATGGATCAAGAAGTTAGACTCTATAAATAAGGTAAACGTGGAGAAAAAGACTATAAAAGAAGATTCTATAAAATTTCAGGGTGTGGGTAGTGGTTTTGTAGGCCATATGTTAGGAGACAAGAAAGGTCTTGGTTCTCATATGACTGATCAAACTACTAAGAAAGAATAAGTGGCTAATGATAAGAATAATGCCAAGATAAGTTGTTATAATGCCATAAACTAAGGTGGGATGTTTTATATTGTAGAGAAGAAATCAAGTAAAGGATGTCAAGAACACTTATTAACTACATGTGTTGACAAGGCAATCAAATAAAAGAAGAAAAAGTTTGAAAAGTTTTATGATGAGATCAAGTCTAAAGAGCCAATCAAATACAAAAGAATTCTAAATAATATTTTGTGTAGTAAAGATATGGAGATATGGGAATATCCTAATTTCATGTTGTTCTAGTGCCCTATGAAAAAGGGGTGGATTCATTAAGATTCATGGAGACATTCTTCTATAATTATAAGTGTGATGTTGTATTCAAAGATGCTCCAAAGATAGAATACAAAATAATTAACATATAAAAGGTAAGCCTCTAAGATCTATTTTGTATAAGTAGTTGAGCCTAATCTATGAAGATAAAGGGGGAGTCCCTATTTATACAAATGGTATCGATTGATGTCTAGTGTGGGATACACTGATGTGTGTGATCAATGAGTTTGGTATCTTCTTTAGCCATGTCAAAGAAAGGTATGTGATCTTGAGTTCTTAGTTCTTTAAAAGAAGATATACTTGGTCTAAGGAGGAGGTTGATAGCTCTATATTCTTTGTCAAGAGATTGATTGCTATTGTAATACATATAGTTAATGATATATTGAGTTTGGGATGCTTTATAGACTCTATTTGTTGAGTTTTTGATGAATTAGCTAGAAGAGTTACCTAATTGATAATTTTCTAAAGATTGTGTGTCTTTGAGAGATATGATCAGCTCATAGGAGGAGAAAAATATGTTTTCAATAGTTTTAGATGATCCTTAATATCTAATATTAATAAAAACATGGTGGATTCTCTATTTGAGTGGGAACTATTCAAGTAAATTGACTGAGTCTAATCTATGTTGAAATAGTCTTGTAATCTGAGTCCATTTTGAAAGAGATGATAATTGTTAAGGACCTTTATCATTAATATCAAAGGAGGAGAAAGATCATAAAATTTCTAAGAGATCAAAAAAGGATGAGAAGATAGGATAAATATTAGAATAAGCAAGAAAAAGAGTAAGATCAGGAATCAAGAAAAAAAAGGTAAGAACTAGGTCTAAGAGATGATTACCATCAAAAAGTGGTTAACAATGTTTTTATAGTGTGTTTGTCATCAATTATAAAGGGGGATATTTTTGTACATTGTCATTGATTAAGGGATATATTGTTGATAATTATCGAGTGTTAATATTTGATATTTAATGTTGTCATTGATGTCAAAGGTACTAATGAAGATGCATGGGTCTTTTATTGATGTCAATCTAATGTTATTGATGTCAAAGGTTTTTGGTCAAGTAAGTTTTGAGGTCTGTATAGCAAGTGTAAATAATCTTGTAAAAAAATTTCTAGACCTTATGAGATAGTATTTTCAGGTGTCAAAGATGAAATGAGTGAGATCCAAAGAAGAGGTAGTGTGCTCCAAATATTTGTGTGTGCAAGTTTCAAAGATGCTCCAAATATTCTATGAAGTTGAGAATGCTTTGAAGAATACTTGATAGTATTTAAGCATGAGAGAGATTTTCTAATGTTGAATTTAAGGTATTGAATACCTTGTAGATGAGTAGAAGGTCAGATCTAGATATCTATGTACTTTGAATATCTATGTATGTAGCTTTGAAGAAGCTACAATTAATCTCTAAAGATTCATAAGTAACTCCAAATAAATTATGTTGAAGCTCTAAATAATATTGAGTGTATGATATTGATTAATCATACATAAAAGGCATTAGAACATAGGTGAGTTATAATATGGATTCTATAGAGTGGCTAGAAGGTTAGATTCTAGGCTTAATAAGACTTGTAGGATAGGCTTAGAAAGCAAGAGGAGAGATGTAGACTAGATGAGGTAACATGATTAGTTTCCATTAACTGAGTGAGTAGATGAACATTGACAGAGGTGAGTCAAGTTGTATTAAGTATGTGCATGAAGTTTTAGATCAAGTTTTGTAACTAAAATGCTTGAAAAGTATTTTAAGGTTTCATGAGTGCATAGAACAAATAGTTATCTACCTAAATAGGTTTTCTTAGTGCTCATTATCATGTTCAATAGCTGCATAGTAATATAATCTATTAATGGTAGATGAGGAAGGGTTCTATCTCAAATTTCCAATCTTTTTTTTCTTGAAAGAGGATCTAAGTTTTATGAATTATCTTTAAGACTGGGAGTTAATATAAACCTTCATAAAACCTTCATTATGACCTGATGTTGAATATGAGTTAAAAATAGCTCAAAATTATTATATATTATAATAAAATTTATTTGAGGTTTAATTCAACTACCCCAAGCATCTCCAGGTGTGATTGATTTTATAAGTGAGTGAGAAGACCATATAAAAGGGCTTATATTTCAAATATTTATTGTAGTAGACAACATTGACTAGCTAAAAGTTATTAAGTAGATGAAGATCAAAGTGGGAGACTTGTTTTTGTTGTTCATGAATATTTTTTGATAGGTTATATATCTTAGATGTGTGAAACTAGTGATCAAAGTTGTCTAATTGTTGGATAGACCTAGTGGCACAGATACTGAAGAAATGAGGTAAAAGAAAGAAGATGAGTTTTGATGTGTTTACATGAATGAGATATGCATTAAAATACATGATGATATTATTTGTATCTTGAATTATCTATCCATGCTTTGTATAAGCTATTAAGTTGGTATAAGAGGTTGAATATTTGAATCCAAATTGTCTTATCTATCTGAGTAGAGTTTGTGATAGAGAAGGTCAAAATATTGGTATGTAAGACCAATAGTTATCATTAGATCATAAGATATGATAACTTAAATATGTTCTAAGGATGTTTTAATATCTTGTATATGCATTAAAATCCATTGAATATATTCAATCGTGTGTCAGATGCTCATGTTTCCTTGACTATGTTTTAGAGTCGCTTGGCCGTTGTAAGTGAACATCTTATAGAGGAGTGTTTGAGCATGTTTACCCTAAGTTAAAGAATTAAATGAAGTTGGTTATGACACTGAGGTCATGAGGTTCCAAAATATATAATTTTTTTCCATGTTTTTTTTGTAAAAACTAAGTAGATACCTCATTTGTTCAAGACAACATTTTTGTTGTGTGTAGGCCTTTTATAAGTAGTGATTTGAGTAAGGGTTCAAGTGGTAGTTGGACCTAAAAGGTGTTTTAAAATTACATAAAAATTGGATAAGGTATATTTTAGTGTCATGTGATGTGTTCCTCTATATTAAGTGTTTGGATAAGCTTCAAAGAGATCAAAGGGTAACATGTTGTTGAGAAGGCCTATTAGGTCTCCATAAGCCTAAAAGAGGACTGAGGGATAATTGATGTATGACCAACCTATTGTAATAAATGATTATTAAATAAGGCATTTTATCATAATATTATTCAACATATTCATATATGACCTAAGTTATTTTAATGTGTGTTCAACCTATAAGGATATGATCAAATGACTTGTATAAAAATAAGGTAGTTATGCCTATTTTGGAATGCTTAGACGAAGTGTAGAGGGGATGTTAAGAGATAGAGAATAATAAGATAATTGAATTACATAGATCATTTAAAAGTAAAAGGAAGTAATGTGGACCAGTAGATATATCATGAATATCTAACATTTTTTTTACAAAAGAGGATAAAGGTCAGAAGACCTAAACAAGTCATGAAAAGGGTTAGTTGAGCAAAGAGGGTTGAAGATCAGTTTGAGAGGGTTGAATGTCAATTTTAGAGGCTCGAATATCAGTTTGAGAGGGATTAAGGGAGATAAGAGAATAAATAGTATATAATCATACATTATATAAGAAATAAGGATTTCTGAAGGTGATAAAAAATTAGGTGGCTGAGTTGGTGCTGAGTCTTGTAGGGGGTTGTAGCCTCCTTGAAATTTGAAGCTTGATAAATCCAAGTAGGTTATTTGAAAATTAGGAGTTGGTTTTTATTTTTGAGTTGGTTTTTAGCTAAATATTGTTAAATTATTTATTAATAGATTGGGGTTGGTGCTCTAAGATAAGTGGGTGCTCAACTAAAGATTGATGTTTGTCTTATAAGACTGTAGTCCATTTGCTTCATCAGTGGGTTTTCTACCCTAAGAGGGTTTCCCATGTATATGTTGTGTTCATGTGTTTCATGTTATTATTTTTTGTTTTTTATGATTTGTTAATATGTGCATGTATGTTAAAATGGCTCATACATAGTTAAGAGAAATTAAATGAAACATTTTGAATAATGATTCACCCCCGTCTCAGTCATATTATTTCCAACATGAAAGCTACTCAACTAATTTTCAACTACCTCTTTATACCTTGGTACCATGTGTCAATATTTTCTTTGGTTTCCCTTGAACTAACACATCATCTCTTTATATCTTGGATCCACGTGTCTATGAATTAGTATGTGTGAAACATAAATTGTAGTCTATGATGTATCACATCATCAAAGTGAAACTCTGTGATTTGATGCAAGAATTCATCCTAAAGGTGTAGAAACCCTTTTGAATAGGAATGTAAATGAATATAGAAGATATTGGGAATAATTATTAGAACTTAGAACTAATTTTTGTGAACCTATGCATACATTTTTTGAAGACTGGGGCTTTGCATCTTTGAACCTGTGTGCCACTTAGATTATGTAATGAAGGATCCTAAATGGGGAACACATAAAGAATGCCTAGTGTGCATAAATAATAACTTAGTCAAAAAATAGACATGTGTTAACTAATTTAGGTCTAGGCATAGATGGGAGGCCATTTTGCATAGTTTGATTTTAAGAACTTGACACGTTATAGTTGTACAAATCTTCTGTAGGGGTTTTGTGAGCTCTATGTAGGTTGGGGTGACTTAGAAAGTCAACACTTTTGGTGACCTATGTGGGCCACTTTCATACTAAGTAGGAATCCAAAAGGCTTTGAATCAATCCATTGGGCATGGAGTGTTTAAAACTTTTGGTTATTACATTTGTAAATGCACTCGCTACTCACCCTTAGTTTTAAAATGAATTGAGCACCTCTTAGGAAAAAAATGAATTGTGCCAAAGGTACTTAGAGGAAAAATACCTAAGCTAAGAGAACACTTCCCACAAGCACTTAGAGGAAATAAAACTATCCTAAAACAAGGTAAATGGAGCACTTAAGGAAATGGAAAACATCTAATATACTTATTTACAATTTATACAAGAATTTATAGAGATAATACTTGAGATGGATCCCATTGACTGGCATAGGTAGTTCTTCTCCATTTATAAGTTGGAAAGTGTTTATTTGTTTGTTTTTAGTTATGGTATATGGGTCATTTCATATTGCATCACACTTAATATGCTTTCTAAATTTTGCTTTGTCTGCATCCCATTTGAGTACCAATTTTCCTTACTAGAAACTTCTATCAGTGGCCCTCTTATCAAAAGTCCTTTTCATCCAGGCTTGTTGAAGTTCTATAGTGTGAATAGCCTATTCTCTAGTCTCTTTAAACTCCATTATCTCTACTAGCCTTACTATGAGGGGATCACTTTCAAGTAATTCCAACTGATGGGTGAGTTCTAATGAGGGCAACTTGTTAGATATGGTCAAGATGGCCTCCCTTCCACAGACTAACATGAAGGGTTAATTTTCTAACACTCTCTTAGGTGTGACTCGATCAACCTAGAGGGTAGTTTGGAGCTTGGCATTCTAGGATTGTTGATTGTCTTCCATAGTCATTTTTATGATACAAATCAAATTCTTTTTCATGGAATTATCTAAACCATTAACTTAAAGGTAATAATTTTATGCTATGTTTGATGACCCATTCATTGATCCTAGTCCCAAGGAAGGTCAATGCACTATCAAACATAATGGTGGATGGGACACTAAATCTTGTTATAATGCCTTCATAGAAGCTCAAAATGGATGTTTCATTAGCCTCCTTGAGTGTTATTACTTTTTTACATCTCATAAAATAGTCCATGGCCATGAGGATCCATTTATGTCCATTTCATGATGGTGGGTAAATCATGCTTATGAAATCTAGGCCCCATTGTACAAAGGGTTGATCAACTTGTATTGGACATAATGGTAAAGTTGTTTGACTTTTTTGCCTAAAAATATGGAACATTTATTGTAAATTCACATATATACATGTGCATATTTGAATAAAGTTGTCTAATAATAACCAACTCACATGATTGTCATAGCAATGATCCTAGGTGAATAATGGCCTTTGATAGGGCCATCATGGAATTCTTGAAGAATTCAACTAAACTGATCTAATTTTATGCACCTCAAAAGGAATCCATTGAGGTCCTTTTGGAAAATTTCACCACTTAAAAGCACATATTGAATGGACTAATACAAAAAAATGCCAGAAGGTCATCATATTTTGCATCTAGTCTATTGCAAATTCTTTTCCTATTAGCTCTTTTTCATATGACACCAAGACTATTATATCTTCAAAATTTTCCACCTTATCTAATTATTTATTGATTTCCTTTCTTCACACCATCCTAGTGATCTAGATGTCGACACCATACTCTATCACTTCTATGACCCAACTGGCTTTCTTTTCATTGATGTCCTTATTGAGTAAAAACTCTTTGACACATGTGTGTGTGACCATGAGTCATATTTTTTTTAAGAGCATATTATTTAAATTTTTTATCACTCTCATAATCTTAATAATGTGCTTATCCATAAAGATATATCATATCTCACAACCTTTCAATGCTTGGTTGAATAAGGTAATTAGGTTTTCTATATGATCATTATTTTATTGTGTAAGGATAGTAGAGATGCCTACCAACCCACTGAATGCATAAAGGATAAAATACTTAATATAATAGGGATTGATCAATGTGGGATCCTATGCAATGGCATGTTTTATAGCTTCAAAACTATTCCTACATTCATAAGTCCACCTGAATGTAACATTCTTTTTTAGCATTACAGTAAGGGGTTTAGTTAAGGTGGTGAAATTAAGCATGAATCTCTTAACAAATTTGATTCTTCCTAAGAATATCTAGAGACTCTTCTTGTGACTTAGAAGAGGGAGAGATGAGATAGCCTTGACTATCTCTAGATAAATTGTAATTCCCTCTTTGGAAATATTTTTTTTAGTAGAGAGCCTTCATAAAATATGAAGATACACTTGTTAGGGTTTTTAGATATTCCTAACTCTTGGAACCTTTCAAAGACTTGATCTAGATGGTCTAAATGATCCTCTATGCATTTAGAGAATATAGTTATATCATCAAGTTAAACTAGGATGACCTTGATAATGAGATCTATAAATTCCATATCCATGGCTCTTTGGAAGGTCACTCTTACATTTTTAAAACCTAATGGCATCCATTGGTATAAAAATGTTCCCCACTTAGTGGTGAATACTATGTTATAATGATCAAACTCTTGCACTATAATCTAGTTGTAGCCTAAGTAACCATATAGAAATGATAATATTTATGCAATTGAAACCATTTATAGGATACTATCTATCATAGGGGATAATGGTTTTTGAGGGAAGATTTGTTATATCTCTAAAGTCCACACATAGATGGATTTCTCCACTCTTTTTCCACATTGGGACTAAGTTGTAAACCCATTAAGAGTGTTTAATTAGATGTATTATACCAGATTCAATGAGCTTTGAGAGATATTTTCTCATTAATGGTTCAATCTTTGGGTTGATAGGCCTATACTTTTTATGGACTCACTGCATGCTATGGTTGAGATCAATTATATGTTACACTAATCCTAGATCAAAGCCTATAAGTTATTTATAACTCCATGCAAAAATATCATCATATCTCCTACTAAATTCAATAAAGATTTTAATTTTTGGTGGGGAACATACCTTGATTGATTTTAGTACCTTTACTATAGAAATAGTTACTTACATAGAGATGTCCTCTTTTGTTATCATGCTTCACTTTTCTCCTTTGAGTTGATCATCAAAATTTAAGATGCTTTCTATGGTGACTAACCCTTTTGGCAACTTGTTTCCCTTTAATTGGATGATCTGATCTTCATATTGGGTTTCCAACTATGATTAGTTCTTGATGTAGTACTCCACATCTACATCTAAGAAGTTGATAATATTTTCATCACTCTCAAACACCTACCAATTCTCTACATTTTTAAGGATTGATGGTTTGATCATGAGCTTGACAAGATGCTCAGACTTTATTATATTACATGGGATGTCATACTATGAACCTATGATTTTGAGTCTATCCACATTTTATTATGTTATCTTGTTATGAAAATAATATTGAATGCATTTAATCCTTCAATCATATCCCACACTCTATGATTTTAATCTTTCCTCAAGCCATTTTTGGTGATGCTCTATGATCTAACCTAGTTAACAACTATCTCACTATCAACCAATGCTTGTAGAGTTTTGATTCCTTTTTTTTCACAAGCTAGAGCCCTTGGATCAAAAAATCATATTATACAACATTATTCATGCAAATGAACTACAATCTAAAAGCATGGAAATATTTATCCTTTTAAGGAGAGACTAGTATCACATCAACTCCAATGACATTTTTAATTTAAGAACCATTAAAGTAAAACTTCCATGTATCCTAAAAATTCTCCTATATCTTTATGATCTTGAGTGGCACAAAATCCTCCTCTAAGATACAATATGTACCCAACCCTAATTTCTGTAAATGATCATATGTATTAGACTTGAAATTTTCATGTGTCCATTCATCTAGCAAATCATCTAGGATCTCTTCAAGCGGTATTGTGGCTTCATGGAGAATTGAATTCTCCTCTTGATCAAACATTGCATTATTTAATTCAACTAGGATAGAAGGGTATGATTCAACATGGATTTCGATTATAGGTTTTGTCCTGATGGCTAGTTTAGTCTTATACCTAGTTTTGAGTAACATATGTGACCAATTCAAAGATATATATCCACCCATCTTTGTTGTGAAGTCTCAGGAGATTCAGATGGTGAATTAGGGGGTATGTTGATGACTATAATGTAATACAAAATTGAGAGACTTGGGCATGCATGTAGTGTACAATTCATATCTTTGATGATTCTCATAGTTTTGAATATCATGCCATTGAGTTGGACCACTCCTTTTGAAATAGGGTAATACATAATTTTGAGTATATATGTAATCTTCCTTAGCATAATCGAGTTGTTTACACCTAATTCAATCATGAAATTATGTACTATATATTAGACAATGATCAAGGAGATATATAACAAGGTAGGCTTGGTGATATTACATACTTACATTTATTCAACTTTGGTTTGGTATAGAATCACAGAGATGGAAGGCATAAGTTAGGATGTCTTAAACTCTTGGAAGATATCCAAAGCATCTTGTAGTAAATTCCTTTAAACTAAAATAGTGAGGGCATTCTACATAGTCACATTGACACTCATATTCTTCATCTATTTAACTATATTGAAGGGAATCTAGGTACCTTTGGCTATGGTTTATGAATGGTATCCTCTTCCCATATTTTCACATTGGCCTAAGTCAGCTCTTCTCTTTACATAACCTACTTTGTGTGTAGTAAAGGTTATGCATGCACCCTAGATTATGTACTTATGCAACTAATTTGGGTCATTAAAGTTGAGGATGTCAAAGTTGATATTTCTTCTTTTATCACTCTCCTTTTGAATCTTGTATTGAAAACAACTGGGGTGATCTCTCCACTTGATGCACCATTCGTATTCATGTATTTGAAGTCATCCTCTCACTAATTAATGAGAGTATATGAATCTCATTATTGTGTTGGTACTTGAATCTCTCCTTTATTTGGATATATGGTATTTTTTTCCCTTGAGGTTATGATGAAATTTACACCATGAACACTTGGTTCATGACCCCATTTATGCATGTATCTAGATTATGTAGTTGGATGCATAGAGAAAACCATTTTGGATCCTATACAAGATTGTGTTTCACTAGTACAAGGTCTCTAGAGGTGCCAAAATCATCAAATTTTTATGCATAATTCATTATATTATATGTGATCTAATTTTTTACTTGTATGCCACCTTGGAAGGGAGGTCTACTCGATTCATATTGTTGAAGGAAGGGTTTATGAGTCTTTGGGTACTACACTTACTACCTTTTAAGGGAAACAAAATCATTTCCAAAGATTTACATTAGCATTTTATCCTTTTGTAAATTTTTAGGGGAAATAGAAGATAAATTTCATGAGCTCACTATGCTTAGAATAGGTTTTTAACATAGGTTGCACATCTGGTTGGCTACGAGGAGGTTCTATGAATTGAGGCATGGGGGGTCTAGACTTAATTTTCCCTACTTGGATAAAATAATTTTATACATGCATAGTAACTTCATAGGCATCAAGTAGTACTATGCCTCCCATGGATTAAATCAACATAGCTATATCACTATTAATATCTTTTATAAAATATAAAAATGTAGTATTGGGAGATGGCTTACACAAGGGTGGGATCGTATCCCAAACTCTCTAGAACATAATGTTGAAGTCAACCGTCATCTCATGTGGGGATAATTTTATAGTTATGAGTGGCTCTATCAGAGACAAGTGGTCACTCTGGTCCTTGAATCACTTTCATAGTTCCTCCCTAAGTTCATCCCAATTGTGATTAGAATTTAATATCAAGCCTGAGTACCATTTAACTACTTTGCCTTTGAAGAAAGAGGTAATTATCCTAACTACAAAATTATATTTAGTGATAAGGTGCCCTTAGTAGATACTCATAACATCCTAGATATGATCCATAAGGGAAATCACATGCTCATGAGTAAATTAAGATAATATTTTAAGGGCTATGACTATAATGTCATCATATTAGGCAATAATAAATGAGCTACCTTTATTAAAAGGCACAAATAGTTGATTTCTCTATATTCCATAAATGGCATACGAAATAACCTCCCTTTGGGTGTATAGAGTCTCCTAAATGGATGTGTAGACTGAGATCTAGGTGATAACTATCTTGAACTACTCTTTCTTATGATACTTCACATATGATCTTATTTTTTTGGGCATGTAGCTAAGGGACTAATCTTCATGAACTATAAATTCTTAGAGTTACCATATGATCTTACTAAGTGTCTATAATACTTTTTATCTAAGGGTAACATCAATTCATTAGTTATTTATTCAAATTTGTCCCATCATGCATGTTATAAACTATTGTCATTCAAAATATGCACTTATGGATGGTCATCTATGTAAGAATGTTTTTCAGTAGGGAAAATAGTGTGAATGCCTTATGCAGGGTGAAAAATTGTTTAGCATTAGGTGTAAAAGTATTATCATTCACCTATGCACATGGAGCATCAATTATCTCATCACAATGATGGGAACATCCCCAAGGTGTGGTACACTTGTGCTCATTAGGAATAGCCTCTATAATAGGCCAAATTCCTTCTATTCTAAGTGCACTTGGTTTAGGACTAGTGTAGAGACCTAAAGAGAAGAAAGGTTAATCTATCACTAATCTAAACCCAATATTTTTGAGGTAAAAGGGAGGGAGAAGGTCAAAATTTGTTGTAAAATAAAATGTGATACACTAATAATAGAGTGATCACTCCTCCTACTATGAACACACTATAGATATTTGAGAATTAGACATTCTCACATAGACTCCACCAATGACACTATAAATTCATAAGTATTTTGCATAAAGGTGTGGGAATGTAGTGAAACACTTATAAGGATGAAAAATAATCCTTAGATAATGTATACATAGACCTCAATGTGCAAAAGATATAACCTACAAGTGAATTTTGATTTCTACATAGAGGTGATAGGAATGGACCATGATGAGAGGGGTGAATATTACCCATGGGCAAAGATCAATAAACACAAATAGCACATAGGGTGTAAGAATAATAGAGGGATGTGAACTTAATTATCATTAACAATAAAGGTTCAACCAACATAAGTACTCATCGATGGAAAATTTTGGTAGTGTGAGATTGCCTACAAAAGTTGAACACTTTTTTACAATGAAGAACGTGGCTTTTATAATATCAAGCCATTTTATAATCAATTTTCCACTTAAGGTTTTAGATATAATTTTTAGTTTTATTATGATGTCATGTCCCTAATTTTTAAATTTTATTTGGTGGTTCATAATTAAGATTTGGTTGAAGGATTATTTTTGGGTCCATGTGTGTGTATGAGGGTAGAATATTCCTAAAAATGTTAGATGGGTGGGATGTACTCATGTTTCAATGTTTGACCATTGCATCTACATTTAATTATTTTTATAAGGTTTCAAATGATACTTAACTACTTTTCCAACTACCTCTTTATACCTTTCTGCTACATGTCAAACTTTGTCTGGATCTCCCTTGAACTACCACATCATTGCTTTATATCTGGGATCTATGGGTCTATGAAGTAGTATGTGCATGGCATAAAACACAGTCTATGATGTATGAGATAATGGAAGAAAAATTCTATGATTTGATGTAATATTTCATCTTTAAGGTATAGAGACCCTTTTGAATAAGAATTCACATGATGATAGGTGATCTTGGGTGACCTTTTTATAACTTGGAATTTCTTCTTGTGCACCTCTATCTATGTTATCTGAAGACTAAGGCTCTACATCCTTGAACCTGCATGTCACTTGGATTTTTTGATGAAGGATCCTGCATGGGGAATGCATTAATAATTCTTAGTGGGAAATAATCATTTATTATTTGATTCAAAAATATTCATTGAATATTTTAGGCATGGGTATAGATGGGAAGTATCTACACATAGTTTTAATTTAATAAATAAACACTTTGTAGGTGCATACAAACTTTTGTAGGGTCTTTGTGAGCTTTGTGTAGGTTGGGGGTAACTTATAAATTTAACATGTATTAGGATTTGATATATGTTTGAATATGAGGTGGAATATGGGGGTTGATTATTAAGGTAGTGGGTTTTGACATTTGACTAAGCATACATTAGGTTCTAACATGTGCATAAACACATACTAGGTTTTGATGACCTACTAGGAAACAGTTAGAAATCCACTGTATATTTGGCATGTGATCAAAGTCTAACAAGGCTAAGTAATTAACCAATTTTTTATTTTCTTCATTGAGTAGCTTGGCTTGGAAATATTAAAATCAACTTTGACCAATTTTCACTTTTTTTATTGATTATGATAAAAATTCTTAACATTTTAGATTTTTTTACCAATGTTGAAAAATTGGTACAACACATGGTGAGGCATGCCAAATAATATTAGGATTGAGAGGGAGCCAAATATGTGTCACATGATCATATATTATAATAAGATCAATAATATCTTGTATGAGGAGTCTAAACTAGTGATCTTTGCACTTGTCAAAGAATTGGAAGCTTATGAGAGATTATACATTTACATGATGATTGTATAAGGAGCATATAAATTTGAATAATTAGACTAGTTGAATTAGGAAGATATCCTATATGCACCATAATTAATTTTATATACATAATATTTTAAAACTTTATCAATTATTTATATTATCTATCTTTTAAGAACCTATCAGGTCTCAATCTCTTTGACTTCATACAAACATCAAATTAAATCCATGGTAAATAATTATTGAAGTTAAAATATCTTAGTGATGGTTGTGCAGATGTCAAATACATTCACATGGATATCAAAGATAGGTATGCAAATGTCAAAATTAATACCCATGTAATATCTATCTAGATTCAAAAAATTAAGATCAACAATCAACATTATATCATATAGAAGATCCAATGCCAAGCAATAACTGATAGGTTAATGGACCCAAGTAGATCAATGGCTCATGTTCAACCATGGATTTAGATATGATGTCATGTGATCATGTCAAATATTCATTAGATATTGAGTTCAAGGGCATGATTTACAAGTGTAAAAATTTCATTGAACTAGAAGAGGATCAACGATCAACAGTCATGCAGACAAACAAAGATTGGATGATGTAAGATGAGTCACAATGTCCATAGGCTGAGTCAATTTTTGATAGCCAATAAGCAAAGGGGGAAATCCAAGGAATTTAAATGGAGGTCAAAGGGATAGTTTTTAACCAAGGCAAGTAGGTATGAATAAAATTGAGCTCAAGCATGATCCAAGTTGGAACAAAAGTAGATATTCTAGGATCAAATGATGCCATCAAGACTTTGTAGGGATAGAATAAGTATTTTTAGACCTGATATAGATCAAGGTGGACTACTAGTTGTTTATACAATATAAATATATTTGTATAGATGTATCATCTATAGGAAAACCAATATTTTGAATTGGTTTTCAATCTATAATAGGCCCATGTTCACATTTTGAAGTAGAGGTAGATATATGTAATTAATAGAGAAGAATCTTGAGCCATACTCTCAACCACTAAAAGCAGAAATGAACATGGTCTTGAATATAAATACTTTGCCTTGGAAATAAAGGATTTTTATATAGAGGAGCTCAAGAAGGTTCATGTGATAATTGATATTTTTTCCTGCAACTTGTCTTGATTTTCATATTTTCCATCATTCTAAAAAAGTATTAAATGACATTAATGCATGAGTGGGCTCGAGGAGGATTGTGGATATGGTAATTATAAAAAGGATTGGGCTCATTAATGATCCCTTTAGTGACATTTTTCTCTCTTACCCTTTTTCTTCCTATAAATATTGGTTTTGAGCTCTTGTTTTGGATTCTTGATAGTGAATCTCTACCAAAATCACTTTATAACACTCTCATGAAGTAATATAAAATAGTTTTCAGATTCTAGTTGAATTCCAAGTGTGCTTTATTAAATTTTGATGTACAGAGTGTATGTTTTTATTCATCATTTGTATGTTCTTCATGTACCTTTCTTCAATTCTATTGGTTTCTTCTAAGTTAAATGAAGTGCTAGCTAATGACATTCCTCTTGAAGTGTCATAAATCCATAGTTTCTTATATAGATCTACCTCTTCCTATTATTCAAGTCATAGGTCCCCCTTCAAATTTCATACAAAATACTCATGCTTGTAACCTTATCATAGATTTTGACTAGTTATTTTCTTGATTAAATTCATCAATAGTCATAGAAGTGTCTAAGCTAAGAGTGGATCATTGAACATTTGGTACATCACCACATTTAGTATATATTTTCATTCATGTGTTTCTCTCCTTTTTCATCCCAATAGCATAGGTTTAGTAAAAGGGGATATATTCTTATATTTGAGGATCTAGCCTTATTAAAAATCCTAGATGTCTGACCCAAGTTTAGGTAACCCACAATATAGGGTCATTCCCATGTTGGACTAGATTTGAGAGTAGGACTTAAACATTTTTACTTTCAACTAGGGTGCAATCTACATGCATAAATTTTTTTGGCACGTGTGGTGGGACCAATTGAATAAGAATCTATAGAATTGGTGTTATCCTTGGATAACAAGTATAGTGGACACTCAATAAGAGCACTTGGTGACTCTAAACATCTCTGATCTGCAAAATCCTACCCCTTACCTACATTCTAAAAAGAACAAAATCATCTACAAGGGATATCAAATTTCAATTTAGAGAGCCTTATAGTGCCCTCAAGAAGGAGACTAAGAACATCCTTTTCACTTGTTAGGAGGTGAAACATAAGCCACTCACCCCACAAAGCATAGTCTACACTACCATTCAGAAGATTCTATTCTAGGTGAGGTATATTTTCCATTCCATTCACAATGTTGATAAAGAATTAATATTTTATACCATTTAATGTGGGTATTACTCTTAACCTTCATAAATTATATGACATCCTTGTTACCTCTTTGAAGATTCTACCATACTTTACAAGAGAAAACTCAACCATTCCTATAGAGCACATTGTTGAATTTACAAACCTTTGTGTAGTACATTAGATTACACAAGAGAATGAAGCCATGAGACTACTAGCCACACCCTTGAAAGGAAAATCCCTATAATGGTATATAGGTTTAACTCCTACCTTAATCAATACTTGGGATGAGTTCGGTGAGTGCCTATATAAACATTTTGAGGATAAAAGTGACCATGTTTCACTTGTGGAATAGAATACTTAAATCAAAAGGGCACCCCAAGAATTTATGGTTGATTTCAACTATAGATTTCAAAATACTTGGGATAATATCCCTTTCATCATTAAGCCCACACATAATTATGCTTTCCATTACTATTTGAGATAATTGAATTTAGACATTATATTCATGATATAATATATGGGTGGGACAACTCTACCTAGGGCTTATGAGGGCTATAACAATTGAAAACTATTTGATACAAGTAGGGAAACTCATGCCAAGACCTCTCATGCCATTTTTTATTGAACTTTAGCCAACCCCACCGACCATTTCTCCACTAACCAATCCAAAAAACTAAGCCCAACCTGATGATGGTCAAGTGGATAAATTTTCAAGGATTGAGAGCTTGTTGAAGGCACAAAGCAACAAGCTAGTGTCTCTAGAGAGATATAAATAGACTTCATATAGTCCATATTCATACCAATGTCCCTTCTAGACCTAATAACTTGATCAATCCTAAAATAGGCCCAATTATCCATCAGACCAATAATCTCAAGGCTAACTTACTCAAGTTAGAACTTATAATAGCTATAACACTACAACCATAAGTAGCTCGAGAGCCTTGGTCCCCACATAAAATAATCTTACATAGGAGGGCCAATGGAAATCAAAGGAATAGTCTAATGAGATGTTAATGGTTACAAATGGGGAGATGTATTAGGACCCTAGCTAGTAACATGTTCCTTCATTCTTAGGATATGACACCATGCCTCCTCCATTGCAAGGGCCCCTAATGAACAAAGGTAATGTGCCTACCATGAAATCATAAGAAGCTATAATTTAATAACAAATAAGTATGGGTAATGCATCATCTAACACCATGTTCATAAAATTTCAAGAAGAGTAGAATACATTTGAACGTGTAGAATCAAACATGGGATAGAATAGAAAAAGGCTAGATGGACCAGTTACAATCTATATAAAGACTAAAAGGAAAATGTTAAATGACAATTTAGGGTAGCTTATTGATTCTTCAATACCTCGACAAACCATTCAATAGTCAACCACTTCAAATGTAGATTCTAAATCTCTTGAAACTCAACAAGTACCCAAACATTAGAGATAATTACAGAAGTCTCATTTTGTTCCTCATGTCACTCAAGTGCCAAGTGATGCTTATACTTCCAAGGTACAGTCCATAGGTATTATTTTTCCTTTCAATATTATGGATCATATGAGAAAGGATAATGTCACTATGTCTATGTATGATAATATATCCATTCTAGGACAAAAAGAGATTCTTTAGCAAGAACTCTTTGAGATTTCTTATATGAATGAGATAGCTGAAAAAGTGAACACTAATTTTAAAAATAGTAATCAGCCTAGTCTTAGTCAAGTTCATAATCAAGTTCCTAATCAAATTTAAGTCCATAATGTTTTTAATCCCCCCAAGTTTGTCAAATCCCCTCTTTTATATTTATCATTCATCATTAGAGACTACTTAGTGCATACTTATATGATGTATTCTAGTGCTTTGACCTTTGTTATGCCTAAATCCATAGTAGATAAGTTTGGGCTTAAGTATGTACCTAATGAAAAGGGTTTTCTCTAGTTGGATGATTCCCCCACTTAAATATTAGGCATAGTGAAATATATTAAGATCACATTGGTAGCTTGCCCAAATTGTGTCATCACTCAAAATGTAATGGATGTAGACCAACACCCATATTTTTCCCTATGCTTATCTAGTGACTTTATTACAACATTGGGGGCTAACTTTTCTCTGATTGGTCATACATGGTTTTTAATACTAGATATGAGACTAAAGTCACTATTAGGTCTAAACCTATCTTTAGGTTGCATCTAGAGCCTTATATGCCTAACCTTGCAAATGTCAACTACACCATATTTGAGGATGAAAATTTTAGAAAATAAGGGCTTCATGATAATCTTAAAGGTATTTTAGACTTATCTCTAGATTAATGGGTAGCTGAAAACTATGGATTTGTCCCTTGAGTAATATTAAAGAAGAAAAATTAGGGGTGTATTAAATGTATGAGGAGGGTGCTACTATACCTTGCTTAACTAACACCATTCAAGAGGAGGATGACCCATGGAATTTATTATTCAATGGCTCAATGTAAAAAAAGGTAGTGGATCTAGGGTCATGTTAGTTTTACCCTTAAGTTAGAATTACTATTCAGCTTTAAGATTCTAATTCAGTTGCACTTCCAACACTACTAAATATGAAGCTCTTTTACATGGTTTGTAAGAGGCAAGAAGAAGAGGTATTAAACTTATTCAAGTCAAAGGTAATGGTGATCTTGTTGTGAAATAAGTGAGAGGCATATCTATAGTTAAGAACCATCATTTAAAATCCTAAAATCATTGTGTATGGGATCTCATATAAGACTTCTTGGAATTTAATATACAATCCATACTAAGAAAGGAAAATCAACATGCAAATAGGCTTGCAGCCATTAGATTTCAATATGAGGTTGTAGATGGAGTCAAAGGAAACTAGATCCAAGGTAACATCAAGGTCATATGTAGGCCAAATTTACCTGATAATTAGGTGAGTTGGCTAGTTTTGACAATGATGATCAAATTATATATTTTTTGATGCAGGAGGCATAATTCTTCCATAAAAACCAAAATAAGTTCCAACACCAGTATGATGATCAAATAGTAAAGTTGAGATCTAATAAGCTACCTAAGGGGCTTGTGACATTGGAAATTATCTTCAATGAATATGACCAAGTAATAAAAGGTAAGGCATGTATCTCAACCAAAGAGGAACATTATGAGAGGATAGAGATATTCAAGGGCAAATTGTTGAAGTTAGGAAAGATTAACATAAAAAAGGAGAGAGATGAATTTGTTACTTTATGTTAAGAGTTATCTAATGTTTTTTCATGGTAATAAAAGGATTTTAAGGGATTTAACCCCAAAATTTCACAACACACCATTAAACTAGAGAGTAATGCAAGACCAATCAGGCAGAAGTAAAGGCCTATCAATCCAAAGGTGGAAGTGTTAATGAGAAGGGAGTTATTTAAGATAATTGAGTCAAAGATCAGATTCCCCATCAAACATTCCTCATGGGTGGTAAACCTTCTACTAGTAAGGAATAAAAATGGGGAAATATGCTTGTGTGTCAATTTTAGGGACCTCAATAAGGTGTCTCTAAAAGATCATTACACACTACCCTCAATAAATTAGATTCTTCAAAAGGTAAAAAGTTCGTAGAGATTCTCATTACTTGATGGTTACTCTGTCTATAATCAAATCATGGTCAAGGAAGAAGATAGGCATAATACTACCTTCACCATAAAGTGGGGCACTTATGCATATATGAAAATGCCTTTCCAACTATCCAATGATAGAGAAATTTTACAGAGGGCAATGGATGTTACCTTTGAAGGTTTGATCAATGACATGGTTCTCATCTACATAGATGACATCACCATTTTCTAAAATGACCCAACTAATCACATTGATCACTTGGGGTTAGTATTTGAAATATGTAGAGAGTTTGGTGTGTCACTAAATCCTAAAAAATGCATATTTGGTGTTCATGAGGGTAGATTATTAGGAAATATAGTGTCTAAGGATGTTATTTCCATAGACCTTGAAATAGCTGAGTCCATCTTATCTCTACCCCTGCCCAAGGACAAGAAGGATCTGTAGATTTTTTTAGGAAATATTAGTTTTATAAGAAGATTTATTATAGACTTTATAGAGATGGTCAAGCCTCTTACTCACATGTTAAGAAAGTGCAAAGAGTTTACATAGACAAAATAAGGAAAGAAGATATTTAAGGATATAAAGGAGGCCATATATCATTCCCTTACACTTTTTAATCCTAATTTTAACAAGGAATTCTAATTGTATGCTTTTTCTACATTGGATGTAATCTCTACCATGTTGATGCAGTAAAATGAGCAAGGTTTGGAATAACCTATTGCTTTCTTCAGTCAAGCCTTAGAAGGGTATTAAGAGAGGTATATATTTGTATAGAAACATATGATTTTATTAATGAGAGGTTTGAGTAATTTTATACACATGGTCTCTAGTATTAATATGATACTCATGGTGGTACACCCAAGTAATAATTAATTTATACTCAATAGAGACCTCAATGAGAAAAGGGATATATGGGTGACAAAATGCATGGATTATGACACTAAGTTTATAATTATAAATATTATGAGGGGTAGAGGGTTTTATGATCACCTTGTATCAAAATTAAATCAAGATAAAGATCAAGTGTTGGTAGTCCATGACAACCAATAGGCAGTTATAGATAACACACCTTTCAGTTGGACACATGATATAACCAAATTTCTCAAGTCAGGCCAATATCCTATGGGGCTAGATAGATCTAAAAAAATGCACTTTATATTTTAAAGTATACCTTATGTATTGATAAATGGAGTTATTTTAAAGATAGACATAGGATCCATTCTTTTGAGGTGTGTGGAATTAGGCCAAATAGATAAGTTGATTGAGTAGTTCCATGATGGTCCATCTAGTGGATAATTTGTTGCCAAAACCACATCCTCCAAAATCATTAGAAATGGGTAATTTTATACCAAAATTTTTATATATGGTCACTCTTGGGTAAGGAAATTCCCAAAATGTGAAATGTTTGTTGGCAAGAAGAAGCTAGTTTCCCATCACTTGCAAGTAAAACAATTTTTTATGCAATGGGGATTAGATTTTATAAGAATGATACACCCCTCTTCAATTAAAGTAAAAAATGGATCATTAAATATATATAATAATTTAAAAGGTGGGTTTAAGTAGTTTCCCTCAAGGAGGCTAACAAAGTTTCTATTTTTGACTTCTATGATAGTCTTCTAACCAGGTTCGATGTGCCTTCTATAATCATTTTTGATAATGCATTGGCTTTCAATAGTATAAATGTATGTGAGTGGGCCCTTTAAAATGTATTTATATCAAGGAATTCTCTAACTATTACCCATAAGGTAATGGACTAGAATAGTCTACCAATGATAAGCTACTAAGGATTATCAAAAAAACTATGGAGGATAGTCAGAGGGAGTGGCATACTAGACTAATAACTACCATATGGTCAGACAAAGTGACACCTAAGACCACTACTAAACATTACCCATATCTCCTTATCTATGGGAAGGAATTCAAACTTTATATATCTCTTGATCTTCCTATATTAGAGTTTTCACATCACCTTGAGCTTCTAGAGGATGACGTTATGCAGGTAATGTTGAATGAGCTAAGATAGCTATAGAAATTAAGAGACACAACTATACACATCATGTGGTCCAACCAACACTAGTTAAAGAGGCCATTTAACAATAGATCTTCCTCAAAGAGATTTCAACAAGGTGATATAGTCCTCAAATGGGATGAGGACCATCCAAAACCCATAAAGCACTCCAAGTTTGATAGTCTTTAGAGTAGATGTTATGTTATCATAGCTTGTAAGGAGAGAAATGATTTTGAGCTTGTTAGGTTGAATAGAGAGAGCCTTCCCATCCCTATCAATGGGAGGTATCTCAAGTTCTATTATTAGTATTTGATCATGATCCTTGTACATAGGTTGATAGGTTTGTCTTTTCTCCAAGTGCCCTTACACATTATTCTATTTGTTTTAAGTAGTTTTTTTTTATTATTGTTATGTGTGTCTCATTTCTTCAAGAGGTTTCAAGGAGATAGGTAGAGTATTTCTATAAATAATGTTTCATTTGTTTAAATCATAATGAATAATCTTGATCAAATTTTAGGTTCCATGAATAATGGGTTGGTCAAGCCAACTAAATTGCCATAAATGTTGGTTGCATTTGGCCCACATAGAGATGTTACCTAGAAATGGGTTTGAGTATGTAGACCATGTTATAGATGGAATGAGTAGTCTAGAGAAATCATGCAATGTGCAAATATTTTAAAACACCTTAAGCTTGATTAAAGTGTATTTTGTCAATTCTTGAGGGATAGGTCTATATAGCGAGGTAAAGGGTCTGAGGAGGTTTCCATGTTGATCAAAGTAGTTCTAAGTTGTTGAGCAAGTATGCACATGATTTCGATTTTCATAGTTAATTTGAGCATTCAAAGGTCAAGCATAAGTTTATAAAACAAATCTAGAAGAGCCTAAAGGCATTAAAATTTTGAAGTGCTAAACCTTTTATTTGGATAAGTTCAATTCTTTCAAACTTTGTATTTGGCTAACTAATATTTCCTTCAAGAAAATTATTTCAATTTTTTTGGTTAAGTGTTGAGAATTGTTTCTGATATTTTGTCTGAAACAAAAATCTTGAATACCCAAATTTATTTCAAACATTTTATCTATATCAAAACTCTTGATGACTTGAATTATTTTGGGAACAATATTCCATGAAAAATATAAGCATGAATTATTTTATGAAAATTGTCCCATGATAATTTCCACAAAGACCAATTTCTCTCAAACATTTTGTTTGCAACAAATGTCGTAAAGGCAAATATCTCATAGACTTATTTCTTTTAGACATTTTGTCCATAGTATAAGTCCTGATGACCTTATTTACTTCAGTGAAAGTGTCCCAAACAAAAGGCTTGAGGAAATGTCTTGACACAAAGCCCACAATAATATGCTTGATGTAAAAGCTTTGATACAATTGTTTTGATGAAGTTTGATCCAAGCCTTTAAAGTTGATCTATCAAGTATGACATTTACAAAAGTGTCAAAATCAAGATTAGTAATTAGCTATTTGAGTTTAATGTGTGATGAGATTGCAAATGTCAGTGATGTTAGTATGGACATCATTTGATGGGTGTGAAAATGTCAAAATTCAAGCCACAACAAATAACTATTAAAGTTTAAATATCTTAGTGATGGTTGTGTGAACATCAAATACATTTACATGGATGATAAAGATAGGCACATGAACATAAAATTTAAAACCCGTGGAATAGATTTTTGGATTCAAAAAATTAGTATTAATGATTGGTATTCAATCACATAGAAGATCCAACAATGAACAATGATTGATAGGTTAATGGACCTATGTAGATCAATGACTCACATTTAATCATGGATTTAGATCTAACAACATGAAATCAAGTCAAAGAGTCAATGGATCTTGAGTGTAAGGAAATGATTTAAAAGTGTCAATAATGCATTAAATTGGTAAAGGATCGATGATCAATGGTCATCTAGACAAAAAAAGATTAGACGGTGTAGATGAGTCACAATGTCCATAGGTTGAGTTGGTTTTTGACAGCCAATGATAAAAGGGGGAAAACTTAGGACTTTATATGGAGGTTGAAGGGATACTTTTTGACCAAGGTAAGTAGGTATGAATGGAACTAAGGTTGAGCATGATCCAAGTTAGACCAAGATTAGATATTTTGGGATCAAATGAGACATTAAGACTTTGTAGGGATATAATAGGTCTTTCTAGACGTGATATAGATCAAGGTGAAATACTAGTTATTCATATGATATAAATATATCTAGATGGATGCATAAAATAGAGGAAAACCAATATTTTAAATTGGTTTTCAATATATAATAGGCCCAGGTTCACATTTCAAGGTAGAGGTAGATATATGTAATTAATGGAGGAGTCTCCCAAACCATATTATATGCTACCAAAATTAGACACTAGCATGGTCCTAAATATGAATAATTTTCCCTAGAAATAAAGGACTTTGATATGGAAGAGCTTGAGAAGGTTTGTGCAATAGCTGAGGTTGTTTCCTATAACTTGTCTTGATTTTCATATTTTCCATCATACCAAAAAAGGATTGAATGGCATTAATGTAGGATTAGGCTCAAAGAGGATTGTGGTGATGGTTATTATGAATGGGATTGGGCTCATTAATTATCCCTTCAACACCATTTTTATCTCTATTCCCCATTTTCTTCCTATAAATACTAATTTTGAGCTTTTATTTTGGACCCCTCAACTGGAGATAGTGAAGCTCTTCCAAAATCACTTTGTAACACTCTCTTGAGGGAATAGGATAATTTTTAGATTCTATTTGAATTCCAAGTGTGATTTATTGAATTTTTATTTGTAGAGTGTATTTTATATTCATCACCTATATGTTCTTTATGTACCTTACTTCAATTCTATTGGTTTCTTATAGGTTTTATGAAGTGTTATCTAGAGACGTTCCTCTTAAAGTGTCATAAGTCCATAATGTATTATATATAACCACCTCTTCCTATCCTTCAAGTCACAAGTCTCCCTTTAGTCTTCATACAAAATACTCATACTTGTAACCTTGTCATAGAGTCTGACCTATTCTTGTCTTGATTGAAATCATCAGTAGTCATAGAAGTGTCTAAGCTAAAAGATGTATTTCTATCCCTTTTCATCCCAATAGAATAGGTTTATTAAAATGGAATATATTTTTATATCTAAGGAGCTAACCTCATTAAAAATCCTAGAGGTCTGATCCAAGTTTAGGTAACCCATAACCTAGGGTCATTCCCGTGTTGGACTAGATTTGAGAGTAGGACTTGAACATTTCTACTTTTAGCTAGGTTAAAATCTATGTCCCTAATATTAAGTATTACTAACTTTATTCCTCATTTTTAAGAGTATGTAGATATACATTTGTAATTATCCTCCATATATTAGGATTTTTTATACATTGATGTGAGTATATGTTTTTTATGCATGTTTAATTTTCACGTTTGTTACCCCCAATTTGTGCCACAAGCTATGGTGAGCACTAGATTAGAATTTTACTTTAATTTTTATTAGTTTATTGGATTTGAAAACATATGACTTGGTTATGTTTATAGCTTAGTTTTTATTGATTGGAGGTTTTGCAACCCTCCCTAGTGATATTATTATGATAATATATTCCTTGGCTAGGTCTATCAGATCTATCTTGGTCATGACCCTGAATATCTAATGTATCAATAATTGGAAGTGTATGTAGGATTTATCTTATTTGAGATAGGAAGTATATATATATTTAATTTACCATTGTATACATTCTAGTGAACCCAACATGAATCTAACCCTTGCAGGTTTTATTTCACACTTTCATTTCTATCATTTTATTATTTTTCTATTTTTGTGATATTTTGTCAAACTAGCTGATATAGTTCTAAATTTTATATACATGTTTAACACATAGTCATATATTAATGATTATGTTATTTATGTGTAGGTCTTCATTAGATACAGGTTATTGGATTAGACAAGCTGACATAGTACTCTTATTCAATCTCAAATAACAAGCTATATCAGACAGGTTGACTTAGTCTTTTAATCAAAATCCATGTAAAGTCAAATAGATCAACTTAGTCTCTCAGTAAATATCTAGATCAAAAAACTAAGTTGAATAGGTTGAATTAGTAATCATATATTACTTCAATAAAAGTTTTTGTAGAATTGGGTCAAATGAGTTGACTTAATTTTCAAAATTTGAAAGCAACATTCAAGGTACTTCAGTAAAAAAATTGCAATCTTAATCATCTTCCAACTCACCAAGGTTCCTCTCTTTCTCTTTATGTCAATTTAGTACTTTATTATATTTATATTTTGTGTAAGTTTGCATCAATTAAAATTATAACCCTACAACAAACTAAGTAGACCTGGTCAACTTAGTTCTATAGCCTATCTTCTATTTAAAATATTGAGTTGACTTGGTTGACTCTATTCTTAAAGACTCTTTCTTCCATAGAATAGTAATGACCCAGTTGACTCTATTCTATATTGTTTACATATAGTGTCATCTAAACTAACTTTGTACCATTTTTAATTTAATAATTAATAACTATTATCTAGTAATTAATTCACACTTTCACTTTTAGTTGTTTGCATGCTTAGAGTAGCTCACATAGTATAATTAGGTGGTTTTTTAAATAACCATTTAGTTACACTATTTTTATCTTTTTGAACACACTAATAAATAACAAAATATTCAAAATGAAATTTATCTTCCCAAGACCTACTTACTTGGATTTCATCATCAAGAGGGAAGCTGACTTGGTTTTCTGGCCAAGTATAAACATGTGGTTAATGGTATATATTAGAAAAGCACCCGACACCCTCATCATTATGGGATTGTGAAGAGAGGGGGTAGACCCAAATACCAAGGTAGTATCATTTATAATATATATCCATTTAAACCTAAACATCCTAAAACCATCCATAGATTTCTTTTTAGTTCCCTATTTTCATCCAACTTCCCTATCACACTTAAGTTTCCAGTTAGGTTATAGTATTAAGTTGACCTGGTCAACCATGTGTTATTTTTAAATTAGTTTACTACCTTATTTTTAGTATAGATTCAACCTGTAAGACTTTGTGCTCTTTTTTCTAGTCAAGTTATAGTACTAAGTTGACCTAGTCAACCTTTTATCATTATTAGGCTCAATTTCATACCTTGATTATAGTACTAAGTTGACCTGGTAGACCTTATATTATTATTTACCTCTTGGATATAGTACATAGTCAACTTGGTTTAATTTATATGCCTTCTACCTCTTTTCCTTTACATCAAATTAATCTCCTTTAATCTTTCTCCCTCATCATGAACTTCTTGTTTGAAGACAACACTGAGTTGAATTTAATAGATATGATGATATTCATGAACCCTAATAAGTTCTCACATAAGTATCTTATAGCTCCCATCCTAGATGAAATTAATGTTCATGTAGCCACTAATAATACAAACTATGGTACCCCTCCTCATTTTTTTCAGTTTATAACCCTCTCTTCTCATTTGAAGATCAACCTAAATTATATTATACCCCATAAATTATCTTCTTCGTCAATGAGTTTCCTCAACATTGAGTAAAATATCCTTCTAATATTTTCCATCTCATGATAAGTGTGAAATTTGAGGATCCCCATTTACCTTCTCCCACATTTTCACATAGATTTAGGGACACTATCTTCTTTACTTCTAAACCTCTTCCTTCTATTTTTACCTCTTCTCATACCATGACATATTTTTCTTTGATTTCCTCCATGCCCATGATTAATATTACTAACATGGTAGGTTCTACATCTAGTGAGCCTCTTCCATGCCCCTCTCTTCTAAATTCTTACACTTGTGCATCATTTTATACCCATGGTAATCATGCCTCTAGTGCCACTTATTCTCATCCCTCTACTAGTACATATTTTGCCACATAATCAAATTATGCTACTAATTCCTCACTTATCAACAATTTTTCTCAAGTTACTACTAACACCCATAGTGGTACCAAAATAACTACTACCAATTCCAATGCTTCACATAATTCCAAGAATACCACTCAACCCCATCAACTTATATTAGAAACTTTTAATAAAATGAATGCTTTCTAAGATAACAATGCCAATAAAATGATGTAAATGCAAAATCATCTTATCCATCTTCAAATTCACCCTCAATATGTTTCATGGGGAACACATAACCATAATGCTCCCCCACCTCATCTTCAAGATTCCCATTTTAATATTATCCCTCAAGCTCAAAATTATTCTATTACATCTCAAATTTCTAATATTGATATAGGAGGCATCACTCCTACCATTACTTATAATGGGTTAACTGATCCTACTCTCCACTTAAAAACATTTGGAAATTTATATAAATATTGGGTCAAGTTAAATACATTTTTCACTACCAAGATATTATCAAAAACTCTCATAGGTGATGATTTATATTGGTAAAACCAACTCAAATATCATTCCATCACTAGTTTGGAAGATTTAGCCAATTCTCTAGTTCAAGAGTTTCAAACTAGTGGTCTCCCTAAAAATAATTTGGCCCATTTTATCAATTTTAATCAACTTGAGACTAAAATCACACAAGATTTCATCAAATTATGGAATAATTTTTTTAACAAATGTGAACATAATATGGAATATGATAACCTCTTTCATCTTTTTAATAATGCTCTTTATCCCAAGTTTCAATGTTAGGTCTAGACTCTCTCTCTCTCCACAAACTTTGGAAGAAGCCATTAACCAATTAAATCACCAAGATATATTCATGCATCAATTCAAGATGTCCCAACCTTATATGGGTAATATCATGTTAATCAAAAATAATAACTATCATGCTAAAAATTATTATGTCACCAATTCTTATGATACCATTCATACTATTCTTATTGTTCCCAAATAGGTTCTAGAATAAGTTTCCCCTCCCAACCACATCACTAATCCTAATTTATCTTCAAAAAGTAACATCTAAATTAATAAACATTTATGCTTAGTGGAATTACAAAATTGACTACCAAGGCCTCTTCCATGAGAACTTGATCCCACTCATCCCATGAAATCTTGGTACAAACCCAATAAATTTTGATGGTTTCATGCTAGTTGGGGTCATTCTCATGAGACTTGTAGGAAACTTCATAATTTTTCTATGTATTTCCTTCTCGGTTCCAATTTTGACCATGATTCTATAATTTGTAAACATCAACAAGCCTATTATATTACCTTCAAATCCCTTGAAACACAAACTAAAACTCAATATTTAAACAAAATTAATTCTAATTTGGCCATCTATAAATATCTTATTCTAAACCACCAAGACAATCAAGATAAGCTTACTCTTTCTACCAATAATGTTTATAGTTTTCTTGACCTAAATCTTGAAGATAATGTGGTCAATATGATTAATATGCAAATGGTGGTTACATGCATTGATCCTCACCCCATCCACACTCCTCAATTGTCCTACATTTTTCATGTTATCCAAGACTCTTCCCCAACTCACTTAATAAAGTTGGGACAAGAATACCTTATATCTTTTGATGAACCAATTCCAACACCTCCCTTGGATAACACTTCTCATACCATTTATACCACTATTCTAACCTCTCTTACCCATCACCAATGATACCCAAACTTCTATTAACACTTCTTATAATCTATCTCAAACCAAACTTGCATAAACTACCCCATATTCTCAAAATAATCAACAAACTTATCCTCTAATTAAACCTTCCACATCTTATCAACATAAATTCACATGCACCTTGGCTCCTCCTTCTGAGGAACATATTAAAAAATATACACCTCTTTCCAATAGTCTTCTTATGTTTTATGATGAGTGGGATCATATTATAGAGATTACTAATATCCCATCTCAAATCCCATTTCTCTAACTTATACAAACTTATTTGTGTCACTGTAATTGTCTTATGAATATTTTTTTTGAAATGAACATCTCTCATCCTCCCATAGTAGGATGTGAAACCACCTTATTTGGATAAGAAGATATAATTTTACAATAATGTGAAGATATGTCCATACATGTTGATGAAATAATGGACACTTTTATTTCCCTCAAATTCCCCACTGCTTAGATGATCCTTAATGAGATTTTGCTTCATATAGATGATCCTCATATTTTTATCAGTGTCTAAATTGGTGATATCTAGTTCAAGCATGCCTTGATTGATGAGGTTTTAATAAATTTTGTTACCTTTCTCAATTTTATTAAAAATCTTGGATATTTTGAATGTAATCTTAAGTGCATATGCATCATGTGTCAAGGTTATGACCAAAGGAAAATTCCTCCCTTAGGCTATGTGTGGATCCCTATCACCATCCCACTTATCATCATTAGCATGAAGGTGATGATCTTAAACATTCCTCTATATTATAAAAATTTACTTGGTAGGCCATGGACTCATTGCATGAGAGGATTTGCCTCTTTTGTTTGATAATATGTCAAGTTTCCTCACAATGGAATAATCTATAAGATTCAAGGTGACACTAATCCTTGAAATTTTTAACAATTCCAATACCATGGAATATTCAAGATTCCCACCCTTAAGCCCTTGTTAATATTTTAATTTCATGAATCTCACTAGTTTAACTTTCTTATCAACTCCACCTAAAGTTTCAATGGTTAACCTAAACTCATTGAGAATATACCACCTAACCTCCTATATTTTGATGATAATGAGATTGAAGAGAACAATCTCAAGATTAAAACCTCATATATTTCATCGATCCCTATCACCATCCCACTTATCACCATTATCATGAAGGTGATGATCTTAGAATTTCCTCTATATTATAAAATTTTACTTGGTGGGCCATGGACTCATTGCATGAGAGGATTTGCCTCTTTTGCTTGATAATGTGTCAAGTTTCCTCACAATAGAATAATCTATAGGATTCAAGGTGACACTAACCATTGGAATTTTAAATAATTTGAAGACCATGGTGTATTCAATATTCCCACCCTTAAACCCTTAACAAGATTTTTTTTTCATGAATCTCACTAGTTTAACTTTCCTATCAACTCCACTTGAAGTTTCAATGGTTAACCCAAACTCATCAAGAATACACCACCTAACCTCCTATATTTTGATGATATTGAGCCTGAAGAGATCAATATTAAGATTAGAACCTTAGATCTTTCATCTCATATAATCTCTCAACTTTCCCCTTCTCTAAAACCTCATTCCTATTAAGCACCTAATGATGATATCCCCATTACCATAACTAAGACTCAACATTCCATTCATCACACCACATTGGATGACAAGGTCATTACTACCTATGCCATTAATCTTCATACGCCTAACTATGATGATGGATATACCTTAGATAATCCATTTTTAAGAGGTCTTATTGAAGCTTGAGGTGTCATAATTATTCTTTATCATTCCTCTTTGCTTTAGTCTTTCTATATTTCTTCTAATAGTCCATCCTATATCATTCCTAATTTTAGCATTTTTCCTCTTGTTCATAAGGTAGAGATGATGTGCACACCTCTTATTTTTGAAGATCCTCATAATAGTATACTTATGGATCATGTTATGTCTAGTCTTTATCTATTTTCTAGATACTAGGACCCTTCTAGTTAACTTATCCCTAAGATGCTTATGATTATCCTTCAACCTCTTATTCATCTTGCTCCTCCCTTAACTGAGTATAGTTTGGATCCTATTCCCACTCCTTCTCTAGTTGAGTCTCTTCCTATTTTAGATCCTCTTTTTCCTTTAGTCAAGCCTTACCCAATCTCTCCATCAGCCTTACCTTCCATTGGTGATAGTTTTCTCCCTTTACCATAGCTTGCTCTTTTGCCCATAAATGGAACAATCAACCATATTTTTTTATTCATAAAGATGTCAGTCATTGGACTAGATATTGTTCATTACACTATCCTTACCCAAATTTTGTTTCCACTCCTATTACTACACCTATAAAATCTACTAATAATCATATGTGTTACTTCCACAACAGAGATAATCATTCATCCATGCATTATCATAAGCTACAATAGTATATAGATACCTTGCATCTTACTACTCCTCAACCCACAAGAAATGCTATACCTCCCCTGAATATATTGCCTAAATATATTCCCAAATATGGAGATTTATATTATCTCTAGCACCAATGTGGTACTCATCACACTAAACATTACCACATCCTTTAGAAACATCTTAATGATCACCTTATGACAATTACTATGCCTACTACCCTTCCTCCCATAATTCACCACCATAAGAATCCCCCCTTCTTCCATCATGGTTCCACCACCTATGGTCATTTACCCACCCATTATTCTCTCACACATGTTTCTTCCCTCACCTATAGACCCTTCTCCACCGATCACTCCACCTATGGCCCATTCTCCATCGATGACCCCTCTATCTCCAATAGATTCTATTCTCATTCCTTCCCTTGATTATCCCTTGCATGACATCCCTCATCATTATGATATGTAAGGTATTTATACATTTTCCATCAAAGAAGTTTGATGTGAAGTATTCTCTCAACTTTCCCTAAATATCGATGAGACTTTGGTTGCAATCTAAGTTCAGATTTATAGAGACTTATCAGATGTTATGGATAATGTGTGTGGACAAATATATCAGTATTTAAGAACACAAGCATGGTGTTAGTTCATTTATTTATTTATTTAGATTAGGCATCTTCTCTAAATTACATTTATCTATCTTATATCATTTGATATTGTATCAAATTTTTATCTATCTTATATGATGACTTTTCTTTCACACTATATGTTACTTATGATGTCATTATTTTCACTATGTTCTCTTATGGATTCTTTTTCATGATTACATACTTCTTCTTCATTATTTCATTTTTATGTTTATCTTATTCTCTTTCATAATTATTTGTTATCTTATCTCTATAAACATGGATAATTATTATTGTGATTTGGTTATATAAACCTTACTCCCTTTAGTCATTCCTTATTTACCATGTGATCAGTTAGCAAATAATTCATCTCATTATAATATTATTATACTGTTCCACCTTAGATATCCTCTTATTCCCCTTATTACCTTTTGTAAACTAAGCATACACATGGTTGAGACTTGAGATAATATGTTGGTTCATAGTTAAGCCTAAATGTTCTAGTCAATCATGTATGTGGATACTTAGCTTCCTTTAGCCTAAGCCTATATCTCATTTATGTGTAACACTTTGTCTGTCATGATTTTTCATTCCAAGTCCATATGGAGGAGGAATTAAAAGCCATAAATATTCAAAATCTAAATCATTTAAAAAATGGCAATGATATAAAAGGCAACATTCAAAAATTTTAAAAGTCAAATTACTCTAAAAGATATGATTCTAAGCACATCTCCCTTTTCTAATAGAATATAAAACTCAATAGTTGGCCTCATGATATATTTGAGGTATATTAGGGTATGGTCTGCTAGTAGATTGGAAAATGATAATAAAAAATATTTTAATGTTATCTACTTTCTCATGTCAGTACCCAATCTTCATAGTAGATTAATTGATCTGTAAGGAGTCTTGAGGAATGGGGAACACATTATGGGAGGATAGGTATATTTTAATATTATTGTTCAAAACAACCAACGTGAGTATATATTATTACCACACTTATTTTCCTATACAACTTTGTGCCTATAGTGAACATGTATCCTTTGTATATTGAAGGTCACTAGTCATTTAAAGTCTTTTCATGTCCTTAGTGTACCTCATGTATCATAAGGTATTCTCATAATATGCCTATGTTATGTTTCTTATATTTCATTATTCACTCCATAAAATCCTAATATTCCCCTTGATAAATATTATTTTTTTCACTTATCACTCCCCCTAGGGATTCCATTTATGAGTTGTAGTGTAAGACCTTGGAAAGGACTAGGCCTTCCTAAAAAAATACCACATTTTCACATTACCATTCCAATCATCCCCTTTTACCATATTTTAACATTGTTTCCACCCCATTAGTGTTTCATTTTTGAGTTTTATTGTAATATCATGGATAGGACATGGCATTCCTCACAAAATTTTCTAACACCCAAGTCATAACAAAATTACATTCATCAAATTTGAGATAAGATGTGATTGATTATGAGTTACATGTCACTAACATGCTTCCCATCTTGATTTAGTATGTTTTATGATTACTTTATTAATCTTTCCCTTTTATCTTCTTATTTTCTAATTACATGTAAGAATCTAGCCATTTTCTTTTAAGCTTTTCATGCTTACCAAATTAAAGTAGTGTGATTAATTTGAGTCCATTTTGTCAAATTTTGTTTCTCTTTTATACTTCCTAATGTGATTTAGTATGATTAATTGAAGTAATTGATATGTTTTTATATCATTAGTATTTCAAATGCTTCCCATTTTATTACATTTTTTCATACTTCTCAATGTGATCTAGAGTGATTTTCCTTATTTTAATTTGGTGCCAATAATTTTTGTGGTCCAAAAATATTTTTGTCCTCTTGTTTACCACTTTTTGGTTTATTATACTTAGTCATATTTTTTTATTACACATTTACCATCATTAAATATTGTGTAGTGAATTTGTTTATGATTACTGATACTTCTCTAAATCTTTTTTACTTGTGTCTTGTTAACCATGCATGTGTAATACATAATGCTAGAAAAGAAAACACCCCACATATATTTCTTATAACATATACCACAAAAGCAAAATACATGTGATAGAAATAAATATATCCATATATCAATAACCATAACTAAAATATAACTCATGATCAAAAAATCCAACCATCAAAATAATATATCTCTATATATCATGTTTTTTTATACAAAATATAAAAATACATCACTTCAGCTCTATGGCTAGACTCTATCATGCCTATTTCATGGCCTAGATATGGTACCCATAGATGATTCAGACCATACCATCTATATAGTATCTTGTAATGAGGTTGTTTAAGATCTCAACCCTTCTACATATCCCTATAGGTTGGACACCTGGGCCTGCACTTATCCAGCTATATTGTGGTAGCCATATGTGTGGCTCTCTCTTGAACTATGGCCTACCAAACCTATGCCTCTCATATTCCCACCCATGATAGTGGTTACAATACATCCCCACATGCTTGTAGATACCTTACAATATCCCCCAATAGTCTAAACCATCATTCTTAAGCTAGAAAAAATGGTAACATAAGATCATTCAGCATGGTGGGGTCATATGGTTCCATCACTCCATCCAAAATGTCATGGTGCACTACCATGACTAATGCTCCCCACCTGATCTCTTTTATGATAGGTTTTGCTAAAACCAAAACCCAAATATATATCATATCACACATATATCATAATATATTTATATAACTACATTGATATACATATAATATTATATCTCAAATACTAACAATTCTAACCTTTTTTACCTATCCTGATATCACCAACCACCATCTCCCTATCTATTGGTCCATTTAGCATAGTATCTCCATGAGCCCATCCCTAGAGCACTTCATATGTGGGTCATATCTATATCAAATCAAAACCTAGAGTCACTACCTATGCATGCCTTAGGCCTCTCCTTAGTGGTGCCTTTATCAACTAGCTCTACCCTAGGTTGACTATTAGGTCATCCTATGTAACCACCCTCATTTATGCTTGATCATGTTAATGACATTTCCATTGGTGGTTTACTTGAGGTACTCATTTCTCCTCCTATTTTGGTGCTTGATATGGTACATATTACACCCCTATATCCACATCCATGCCCTCTCTTCCTCCAACTATTGGCTATCATGCTTGACCAATCCATGATCTCACACATCACGGCCTGATCTTTGATCTCTCAATTGGTGCTCCTTCTCCTCCTCTCCCCCTTATATCTCTTATATGTCATGCCAAAAATATAGGAACTAATATAGGATCTATTGGTTATAGGAGTCAAAAATATCATGGCAAGTATGTTAATGGCTATGGCTTTACCTACCATATATAGTGGCCTATGATCCACACTTGAACTAGCCTTGGCACCACAATCAACCAATTGGGCCAAATAGTAGAAATATGTGTGTAGGGATAACACATAATGTCTCTTCATGTGACTATCTATAGCATTGTCACATGGGGCATTGACTGAGCTACTTGGTCTTATTTCCATGTATCAACTTGAGGTAACATATCATTGGCCACATAGGGTGACCCAGATGGCCAATACATTGAGAATCTCTCATATATCCATATGATCAGCAACACCATTGATCCCATGCTATTTTTTCCTCTGGATAACATTCCATACATATCATATATGAGCTATACCTAGATGATAGGCCCAAAATCATAGAGTGCCCCATAATCCAACATGGACTATCATATGGATATCACATACAACATTAACTTATCATTTGACTTCTGACATAACACTCGTGATATCACAAGTCCAATCATATCTTTCAAAATATATAGAATTAATGCAATATATACATTGAATAAGCTCACCCTTAGCCCTAGGTAGAACCTCTCTCATCATGTCACCCACTTGGCTAGTCCTCATCTCTCCTTTGAATCATCTAGTGACCTTATGATTATTGGTGTCCTTCTTATAGGTAGTCCAATCAATGCATGGGCATCCTCTAGTGTGATACCTACCTCTATGGTATCCCCATCCAACACACATCAAAAAGTGTTGGTTAACCATTCCCATGCACTAAAGAACATGATAATAAGACAAACACTTAGTGGAATCCATCTCATCTCTGATGCCTTCTAGGCCTAATGCAACCAATCTCATTCTATCCACATCCATCAACCATTCTATCAAATCAAATAACCATGAGGCATTGATCACTTGCCAAAATCTTCATAAATTTCCTAGGGTTATTTCACTACAATGAATTTTTGACTAGCTTCCATAAATGACTTAACCATTTATTGGTTTGACTCCTTCCTACCTTTAAACACCTAAAACTATCCACAACTAGCCTTTTGATTGGACTTTAGACCGATTCCTACCAATCATTGCAAATTAAGACTAAGAATCACTAAATGTCCCAAAATTTCTTGTGCATCATTCATCAAAGTTTAGAATCATGTTGAGTCATCCGTCATTATGGTAACCTATCTTATGCAACAACAACCTCTTGTGGATTCATCCCTAATCATCATGTGTTATCACAATAGTCAATTTAGCCTATAGACCTATTAAGTGGGGAACATGAACATTTATCAAATATTAAAAGAGATAAAAGGTTAATCATAATTAATTAATAATATAAACCAAATTAAATGCTTAGATGAATTATCCATGTGCAATTAATGAATAACTAAAAAAGGAAATTCAAAAATGCAAATATCCTAGCCTTTCATCATAACATTTGTGAGTTGTCAAGATCTATGGAAGTATCCTAAAATATCTCATTTTGGAGAGCCATGCCTTTTCATTTAAAATCATGATTAATTTATAACTTTTAACTCTATTGGGGTTATATTTGATTCACCTAGGTTAGGTGTGAACCCATTCTAAGCCTTAACTTTACATTGACTCACCTTGGGTTAGGGTTATATCTATTTGCTATAAATACAATGCCTTACCTATTGAATTTTAATCTATTTTGGTGAAAATTTATCATGAACAAATGACTTCAAATCTTTTAGAAGAGTAGCATTATAATGCAAAAAATCATATCGATAGTGTTATAATGCCAAAATCGTGAGTCAAGCCACATCACAAGCCATATAACATGTTGGACAAAAATGACCTACATACAAAAATTGAAGTTTAGTGTTAGTATTTGTATTTAAGGTAGTTTATAAAATCATTCAAGGCCTTGACAGACTGAATAGTGAGGTGAAAATGAAGAAAAGACTCAAAAACCTCTCAAAGGTGCATTAAGCCTTAAGAACCAAGGCTTAAAAAATCAATTTTTGGCTATTATGAGTCAATTAAGTGACTAAATTTCCATATGAAGATGTTTATTATACCCATCCCATCCTATCTCAAGATTTTACAAGCAAATTTAGACCTCAATACCTTCGAAGGTAAGATAAACCTATTGGCTTAAAGAGAGAGACTAGATAATTTTGAGCCATTTCGAAAACATCAAACATAAATAGAAGATTTTATAAGGATGAGTAGGTCCTTAAAACCATTATGAATATATTCCAATTATTGGTTTTATAAGGCAATCCTCAAGATGAACTAATAAGAAGAAAACCATCCTAGAGCTCTAAAGGTGAGGTAGGTTTAGAAGGGGTACATTCAGGTTTTTGGGCATTTTCAGATAGTTAAGCCTCCAAATTTGACATGAAACATATTATAAATTACCTTAAAGTTAATTTAATGGTTTTCAAGAGTTTCCACACATGTGAGGGGGAAAATTGACCAAATTTCACTTTTCTAGGCCTAAAGGGCTAATGGAGGCCTAATTAAAGAGAGAGAAGTGCAAGAAAAACACATTTGTCATATAGGTCAGCTCATGAAACTTATCCCATATTTGAATGAAACAAATGGGTTTTCAAATATGACTTTATTTATTTGAGGTCATATCTAGATTGCTCCAGATAAGGAGATTTTTAGTAAAATAGGGTTACTAGGCCAGAAGGATAAAGATGCATTCAAGGTAGAAGATGAAGGTTTTAGGAGAAAAAAGAGGTTTTAAAGTTCCTAAAGACACAATATTTTAGGTATTCCATGCCTTGAGAGGTTATCTTGAGAAATAGAAAATCAACTTCCAATTAAGGCCCATTTCCCTCTTTCCTGGCCAAGGGCTAGTAAGAGCCATAAACATAAATGGACTATTTGAAGTTTGAAAAAATACCAAGTAAGGTTGGAAAAATTATAATAATTATATAAAACCCCTTTATAATGGATATTTTTTCTTCTTTAGGGCTAGATAAAGTTTTTATGTTTTGGAACAAAAGGAGCCTAGTTAGGCTTAAACATGTAAAGGAGTGTGATGGACACTTGTAGGTATAATTACATTTTCTAGTTGGTAAGAAGGTTATTATCACCCTAAGAAATATTTATTAAGATAATGAAAAAGTTATAAACCTCTCATATCCAAGTAAGATCACTCAAAATCTCTTTTTGGCTCCCCTTACCTCTTTTTCCATCCTCTCGATTAAGAGGCCATTAGCTACATACCTTGGCATTATGTCTCGGTATGTCTTGCACTAATTTTAGGGGTATATTAAAAAAAATATCCTCATTTTTTGGTCTTTAATAACTTGGAATAATTTAAGTTTTATAGGCATATTTGATATCCTAGATTCCCACCTACAAGTATGAGTACAAAGATGAAGCCACCTAATGCATGTGAAAGGATTCTTAGGAGTCTATAGGTTAATAAGAAGCATATCTAATAATTTATGGGTGTGTAAGGTCAAAGGGAGGCATTGATAAAATAAAAATTACTAATAAACCTTTAAATCAAAGAGGACAACATGATGCATTAATAGCAAAGATGTCAATTTTATGGATTAGATGGTGTATGGCATGATTGTAGGGTATTGAGGATGAAGAGGATGTTATAATAGGTTCATAGATCTTTTGGTGAGATTATAGAAGTTCATTTTATCCTTTGGAGAGAGAAAAATTCACTTTCATAGCTTAGAATAACTATACCATCATTGCATGCCATCAAGGGAAGTACAAACTAGTCAGTTTAAGCATTCATTATATGTACTTAGGAAGTTAAAAGTGGTCAAAGGATGACATAGGGATGATGTCATATGTGCCAAGAACATGCACTCCAAGTTTGGTGTCTTGAAAGGTTGCCCATATCAAGGTATAAGCTTATAAATTTGGTATAAATTTTTGATATGTGCCATAGACCATCAATTTCAGGCCTCAAAAAATATCTGTTGGTTTTTTAAAAGGTGGGTTATTGGGGTTTATATTTAAAATGATTGCTAAAGATACCAGTTAATAAAGACTTGCTTGTAGACGGAAATCCATTGAGATTTTTGGTATGGTGTAAAAGGAAAGTTTTTTATAGAGATAAACATTAACAACATCTAGGTGTAATTTTGTCCTAAAATTCTGTACAAATGTATTTATTTCAAGTCAAAGTCAAAGATGTTGACTATGGTAAAACCCTAAGAAACCAACAAGCAAGGAAATGCATGTAATGACCAAGATATTGAGAATTTTTGAATGGTATAAAATAAAATATTTATAGAACAAACTCTAAGTTTAATTTCTCTATGAAATTCCATACAAGTGCACTTATTGTTTGTACAAGTTGACCATTGTAGGATGCAATAAAATTCAATAAACCTGGTTTGAGTAGAATGGTTTTAAAAATATTTTAGAGTTATTGGATATTATAAAACCTAATAAATAATGTGGATGGAACCATGTTATATTTTTCAAAGTGTTTGGGAGGGCCTAAGAGATCTTCAAGTACCCTTAACTAGCTTAGGACCTCCTTGTAGTCAATCAAGAAAATCATAGTTATAGGTCTTCAAAGCCTATTTCTAAGAGACTTAGGGTGTCTTAGAACTTAAGGAGGGATGAAATGGGATTAGGGGAATTAAATAAATATTTATTGGAATTATTTTAGTCCCTTATATCCCCAAACTTTATGAACTATTTCTAAGACTCTTAGATGCTCTAAAACAGATTTTTGCCTAAAAACCCATATGAGACTCTTGATTCAAATGCCTACTTCTCACATGAATAAAATATTTAGAGCCTAAATTTTGGATTATATCTATTTTAATTGGTTATATAAATTAAACTCTATAATTCTCCTTATTTCAACTATATAAATTAATAACCATCATCAAAGCCACAATTAGTTTTAAGCCCTTCTTAAACCCTAAAAGCTTGATTTTTAGATAAATTTCACATTTTTTGATATTTTTGATACAAAAAAATTTGGTATAAGATATTATAGGGAATATTTGACATTTATAAACCTTCCTCAATCAAATTTTATAGTAAAAAAGTGGAAAAGTACAAATTGGCTGAATTCAGGGTTTTGGCATGCAAATGCAAATAGTCAAAAAAGGATTTTTTGTGGCATTTAAAGGGTTAAATGGTAAAATATAGATATATTATAATTTATATGGGTAATTAGAGGTTAAAAAAAAAGGTCTTGAGACCTCATAAATCTCAATATACACCTTTTTCTTTCTTCCTATGTTTCATAGTTCACAATTTTTGAGTGTGCTCAGGAGTAGAAATAGACTTTTGGGGGATAAATAGGTACATAAACATTATTAAAATTATTTAATAATATTATTATGTCTTAAAATATCCACCCATTATTAAATTTAAGTCACACTAGAAAACTATATATCTATTATTTTGTCTCAGACCTCATGCACTCTATGGGAGAGAGACAATCTTGAGGCTTAAAAGAGTAAAAATGGGATTAATTGGAGGTTATTGGATTTTTATTATAGTTTTGGGGTATTTAAAATGTTTTATAAGTAATAAATTGACCTAAGTGTCCATTTTATGGTCCAATATGGTAGAGGGAGGCTAAGAATCAATAAAAATCAAGTTTTCATCCCTACATTAATGGAATCTTAATGCCAAAACTAAGTCTTAAAGTGAGAATTGTAAAGGTAAAATGGGAAATTCATGGGATTAAAAGTTATATAGAGTGTGAATTATAATCTAATACTGATGATCACATATGTAAACTAGGCCAAGATACTCTTAAAGGGCTTGAACTAGCCATGAACACCATGAGAGCACATAGGCCTAGAAATACAAAAATCTTCCCAAGTATAATGATAAGTTGATGGAAAAGGAGGATAAATGAGGTATTAAAATGAGTGGGAAAAAAATTATAATTTTTTTAAGTATAAATTAAATCTCTTATATACTTCAAACACCATTAGGAGACCAATTATAGGTCTTAAACCATCCTAAAACCCCAAAATGACCAGTTTGGTGTAAAACTCCTCAAAACCACCTAAAATTCCCTATTTTGGTCCTAAAATCACCTAAAAAATATATAATACTCTCTTAATCACATATAATTCATATTATTCAAGTAATTATGGCATGTTTGGGTACCTATTAAGGTCAAAATAACCTAAAAAGAGGTCAAGTACCAGGTCAAGAAATGAACAAGTTATTTCAAGGCATGGAGGAGGTCTAATTCTAATTAAATAACTACCTTATAACACATAAATCCTAATAAAAATATTTTAGTGTGTGTTATCAATCTTCAAAGTGAGGAACTCAAGTTTGCTAACATTTTTTGTGAGTTTTGTAGGTATAATGCTATACTTCCACCATTGTTGCAGGTTTAAAGAGGTCTAGAACCTCACACTCACTCATGATTGAATTCCATTAAGGTCTAAAAGGATTATATATGTCTTAAAACATTTTCTATGGTGTCTTGATGTCTTGGTAGGAGGTTTTATGTAAAAAAATGGAAAAGTGACTAAGTTTCATGACCTATATTAATGAAGTCACAAAAGCTACAAATTTTAGAAAGACCATAAATGTTTAATAAATCATAGGTAACCATGCTAATTTTACTATAAAATCATTATAAATATTATATGGGCCTCTTAAAGAAACAAGGGTGAAATCTCTAATGGTGGCCCAAGATCTTAGGAGGTCTCTAATGGTGGAGTACATGTTAATGGAATTGTGTGTAGGTTTAATGGTGTCCAAAGGAGGAAAAGAGAGCTATGTCAACTTGAAATTAGACTATATTCACTTTTTGGTCTCTCAAACATTAAATTTTATCTTCACTAATCACTAAAATAACCATGTGGGTTAAGGAATGCTAGTGGTCAAAAGTGGTGTTGGATTTGATCAAGTGGTGAAGTAAGGGGGAAGTAAATAGAAGTAATGGTATGTAAGAGGGATTATATAATATCAAATACCTTTCATCAATTTTATTGGATGATGATATCATCCAAGACAAGAAACCTTTAGCCCAAAAGTTTCTAATATTACAAATTAAACCTTTTTAGAGCCTTCTGGAGCTTAGTGATTGAAAATTTCAGCAAAAAGATAAATTAAGAGAGATAAAAGATGAAAAAGGAGCTTCCATCCATTTACTACATTGGAGATCAATTATGAGATCTTGGAGAGTGGTTGGAAATACATTTATTGGAGAGATAAAACTTTATTTTTTCTTTTTTCTTCCTCTTCTTCCTATATCTCCTTTTTTTTGCTCATTTATAATATACTCTCATTTGACAAGGGAAAATTATGTCTAAATTTGTAAGAACTAAATTTTGAAGCAACAATATTGCTATTTCACTGATCTCTTTATCTTTAAATTGTGCTTAGTAAGTGTTGGCCAATTTTTGCCCACATACCAATCTTATGCCTAGATAGACTAGATTGTTAATCGATGAGTAGATGAACAAAAATTTTGGATGGAATGAGTGGTCCAAGGATCTCATTTGGCTCACAAAGATTTTGAAACACTTTAATCTCACTTAAAGTGTAATTTAACATTTTATAAGGGACATGTATAAAGTGTTTTCGAGACCCTATGGGATATCAAGAGTGTTTTGAATGAGTATAAAAGTGTATATCATTAATTTGGCTCTTCATTGTGTTCATATAGTCATTTTAAGTCAAATGGAAAAAATTATAAGCAGATAGTTTGTTGACATTATCATTACCTTATGTGGATGAGCTAGGATGAATTGGTCATATGGATCTGATCACATTATTCCCTAGTTGCTATGTGCTAGGTTTCAGGTCATGTGATGAAATACAAAAGAATATATGAGGGTACAAAGTTGACCTTCCAGGTAGTTTGAGACTATTTTATATGATAGGTACATAGACATCATGTAAATAACATAGGGTAACTCACTTAAACATTTTGTAAAAGTACTTATAAAGCTCTTGGAGCTAGCGGATAAAGTGGGTACAATGTTTTTGGTCTCAAGAACATCTCTACCAAATCTGGTCCCTCAATGATTTTTTGTGTTTCAAGATATAAATTTTCAAATTTGGACTGCAGCATAAGATGTTCAGGCTAACATTAATTTTAAGCTCCAGAAAAACATATACTTTTGAACTTAAATTTGATGGTCATGAAAATGTCAATAACTATCATGTAAACATCATTTGATGGAGTATAGATGTCAAATTTAATCTCATGAAGTAGCTATTGGATTTCAAATAGTGGGTCTCAATAGATATAACAATCCATGTTACATCATACATCTCAATCCAATGGTGTGAGATGAGTTAAATAGTCAAGGAGCTTGAGAGACTACCACATAGAATAAGCACGTGAGGATGTAGACTAATAGCAGTATCCTAAAACCTAGCATGCTTTTGACATGTGGCATAAGGTTCGATAGAGTTTAAAATTCAAGGGGAATCAAATCGATCCTCAAAAATTTTGGGGACTTTCTCACTCAATAATCAATTAGCAGTGTCTTGATTTATAAAAAAGGTGGTAAGGCTTTCATTAGCTAAAGAATAAAAGGTGGTAGCCCAGGTTCAATTAATGACTTCGGATGGTGTGTTTCCTCTCTGATGGCATGATCCCACATTATTTCTCTTTCTTCTCCTATATAACTTGGTATCATTCCCATTGAAGGGGTTCTCATCTCTTAGAATTTATCATTCTTTTCTAGGACAAGGACATTCATTGAGACTCTTGCAAAAGTGTGCTCATTGATATGGTTAAATCCTATAAAAATAGTTTAAAAACTACATTTTGAAGTAATAAGATCAAATATTTGCCTATCTCTTATATTTAAATAAGTGTGCAGTATGCTTGTGTATTGTGAATTTGTGAAGGATATTCTTTCTAGTTTATTGTCATTTTTCTTGCCTCTTTGAAGGTGTTTTCAAGCTAATTTGTAGGTCTAGATTAGTGTTCTACTTAGAACCTCTTCTATGAAATATTTATGCAACTAGTGAGATTATGAGGTTGTGTGAGCTATAATTTTCTATGATGATCGAGTGTGTGTTCAATCTCATATGAGTGTCCATTAACTTTGGTGTATCACCATTTTAGATTTTTTAGGATCCCTTATCCTCTTTTTAACCCTTTTCCCTATGAAACATTAGTTTAGCATTAGTTTTAGGTGAGAATCAAAGAGGAAGACAACCTTCTTCATAGGTTTAACCCTAACATAGGTGACCCATAGCCTGGGGTTATTCCCATTGTGTAGATTAATTAGATGGATCATGAAGAAATATCTCCAAGGGTATAAATTGAGCCTACAATAGTAAGATTGTGCATGATGGCTTTATGAAGAAGTGTTCTTTCATGGTTATTGTCCTTATTTCTTGCCTCTTTTTAGGTGTTTTTAAGTTATTTGTAGGTTTGAACTTATTATTTTTTCCATTAATGGATGCTTAGTATGATTTTTAGAACCCCTCTTTATTTCATATCTTACTTAGTGAGCCTAGTTTCAGAAATATTGATGCAAATTGAATAGTTTAGGAGATTTTGTAAGCAAAGATTGTCTATATGCTAAATTAGTTCTTATTTCAAGATTATTAGAGTGTTATTTAATTTGGTGCATCACCCCCTTAGTGATCTTAGTCATATCATACCCCCTTTTATCCCTTTTCCAAGAAAAACATCATTTTAGGTGATCTATCAAGTGAAAATTGGCTTCTATGGAGGTTCAACCTCATTATAGGATACCCATAGCCTGAGGTTGCTTTAATACTATAGCTAGGACTGAGAGAGATTAAATAACCCTCTCACATGGTGAAATTATATGCTACAATAGTTTTTATAATTATTTATGGGACTAATTTCAAATAAGATTGATTGAGATTGATGTTGGTATTAATATATTTTCAATAATTTTTGCATCCACACTCTTAGCATCTGATGACTCTAAAGAACACTTAACATTTTGGTGGCAGACTAGAACCTATCTTTCATGCCAAAGGTGACTACAAGATCAAATTATATAGGTATTAATTTTGAATTTTTTGAATTACCTTTTAACTTATAAAAAAGATTGATATTTTCTAACACTCATCCTTATAATGGAAACTTTCCTCCTAAACCAATTTCAAAGTCTACCTCTACAAGAAGATATTTATTAGGCCCTTTCACTACCATGGTTGCCCCTAAAAATTTTCATTTTGTGGCTTTAAATGGTCAAAGTAATTTGAAACTTAATTAATATGAACCTATCCCAGTTGAAACCCTTAAGAGTGTGCCTTACTTCAAAGGAGATAATTCTACAACTCCTAATCACATAAAAGACATAGCCAACTTTTGTAATATCCATGACATAAATGAATAAAATGTGGATATCAAGTTGTTGTCTATATATTTCAAAGGAAAGGCCCTATATTTGTATATAAATGTTTTTCTTAACTCCATCACATCATGGGACTAGTTAGGAGATGATTTGTGTAAGAGGTTTGAAGACAAGAGTGACCACTTATCACTAGAAGAATAGTTGACTACAATGTAGAGAGATCCTAATGAGGTTATGTTGGATTTCAATAATAGTTTTAAAAATACATGGGAATAAATTAAAATATTTATCATACCTACTCCAAAATATGCTTTCCTTTACTATTTAAGAGCTCTCAATAGTGACATTGCAGTGATGATACAGGCTATAGGGGAACACACTATTAGATGCTTATGATGGAAAGCTTACACATAGGCCACCAATGCACTTGTTTCCTAATATTTAACCACAACTTATAATAATTACTCCCATTACTAAAATTCTTCCTTTTATAACACTTGATACCATACTTACACAAAAATAGGAAAAGGCTTCAATTAGTTAGTCTAGTGACTCCCAAGAGCACAAGAAATTTTAAGAACTCAAGCATATGTTTCAAACATTGGTATATGAATTGGTGAATGTGAAGAGTTATAAATATTAGTATAATAGACCTTATTAGGCCCCATATCATCCCTAATAGTCTTACCAAGATAATAAGCCACCCTTCAAGGCAAATTTCTAAGGACAAGGGCATCCCAACTATGATAGGCAAAAAAATTATAATTCTAACACTACAAGTGCTTCCAATACCTTGGTACCTATTGAAAAAAACATTATATAATAAAGTGAGGATTATATACTTTGTAATTAGTCATTCAATCAATCCATTATCCCAAATACATATTTAAATTAGGATTTTAATGATCAATGGTAACAAGGTTCTAGTTATGGTTTCAATCAAGATCTCATGGCTTAGATTAAAGAAGTGCATATGATGATAAAACTATAAGAGACTCAACAAGACTAGGGGAATAATGAAGGAACAAACTAGTGGGTACTACAATGGTTAACTATTAACAATAATAATGTTATTCTTTTAATTATTAGGATAGCTCTAGTCAATCCAACATTCAAGTGGTATCCAACATAAGGTTTAAGAGAATAAACATGGAGGGAAACCAAGAAGTAGTCAAAGAGTCTACTAATATTACTCAATTACTATCAAATCCAAATGATCCTATTACTTCCCCAAAAATTTTAGTAACTCAAAAAAATTAGAAGCAAGGAAACACATTTTTACCCAAAACTCATAAGTTCAAAGCATGGTTGTGGCTCCCAAAGCATAAACAAATGTTGGTGGTTTTCCCATAAATATTTTTTAGTAAATGAAAAATTCTAATGTGAGTGTTCTAATGTGGGATATGTTTTCCATGCCTGGTCAAGTGGATATCCTTTAATAGAGTTTGTAAAATATCAATGTTGTTAAGAAGCCACCAAGCAAATAAAATGTAGTTCTCAACAATGTAACCAAAGGACCTAATGAAGGACAATCAAACAAGGTGGTCAAACTAGTATTATCAGAGGTATAAACATGACCCTACATGTTTGTCCTAGTGTTTTAGTGGCTCATGATGTAGTGGTTCTAGATGTTCCACCTCACTTTTCTCTATGCTTATCTAGAGAATTTATAGCTAAAATTAGGGGTTACCTAGTAGAAGATTAGTCCTATATTGATTTTAGGACAAGGTATGAGACCAAAGAGTTTGTCAATGTTGAACTTATTGCCCAATTTCACATTGATCCTTATCATTCAAGTATCTCAAACATCAATTGTACCATATTATATAAAAAATACCACCTTATAGGTTAATAAATAAACATTCATCCTAAGGTGATACCTAATATGTTCTTAGATGAGTTATGGAGTGAAAATTAGCTACTTCATCCTTTGGAAGGTGTTGAATAAATAGACATGGGAGTTTATTTCTTGCTTGAAGAGAATGAGTTCATGCCATCCCTCACTATGCCATAGGAGGATACTAGTGGATTATGGAAGATTTTCTTTGATGGATCAAGGAGAAATCATGGAATAGGTATAGGTTTAATGCTAATATCCCCTTATAATGACAAATATTTTTCATCATGTAGGTTCCAATTTAGTTGTTCTTATAATGTAATTGAGTATCAAGGCCTTATGGTATTAAATGGGATAGTAAGAGGGGAATAAAGTAGTTATAGGTATATAGGGATAGTGATATGATAATACATCAGGTGATATTTCAAAACATATCCAAGAATCCATTTATGAAGTCATACAAACATAGAGTGTGGGACATAATTGAGGACTTTGAAGACTTCAATATCCAAGCAGTTCCTAGTGAAAAAAATTAGCATGATAATAGGTTGGTAATTATAAGGGCTCAGTTTGACATCCCAAATGATTTTAAGAAGTATAATGCAAAACCACATGTCAAATTTATGGTGATATAATTAGTTTTAGATAATGAAGCTCATTGACATGTTTTTGATAGTGAAAACTAGATTGCTTGCTTCTTACAACAAGAAGTAGAGTCTTTTTCAATGAACCAAGGTAGACTTCAATACTAGTATAAGGACCAAATTGTTTAGCTAAATTCAAATAAAGTTCCTAGAGGGATGGCTACCCTTGAGGATATTTTAAATGAAATATATCACATGAGGAAGGATAAATTAGTTATGTATATTGATGAAGAAAACTATGAGAGAGACCTCATCTTATGGAAAAGCTTCTCAAGCTTTGAAAGGTGAGTAATGAGGTAGAAAAACATTTATTTATTGAGTTTTGTAGAGAATATTTAGATGTATTTACTTGGGAGTATAGTGATCTAAGAGGTTTTGAACCCAAGCTAGCCCAACACACCATAGAGTTGGAGGCTAATGCTAATCCTATTAAGTAGAAGCAAAGGTCAACCAACCTAAATATTGAAGAGCTAATGATAAAATAATTAACCAAGTTGATTAAGTCTAATATCATTTTTCAAATTAATAACTCCTCATGGGTAGCTAACTTGGTGCTCATGAGAAATAAGAATGGTGAGATCTAGTTATCATTACCCCTTACCATCCATAGAGCAACTCCTTTAAATGGTTGCTAGTTTAGAATGTTTCTCTCTTTTGGATGGGTACTCAGGGTACAACTAGGTGCTAGTAAGAGAGGAAGACCAATAAAAGACTACTTTCACCCTAAATTGGAGTACCTATGCTTATATAAAGATGTTGTTTGGCCTCTAAAATGATAGATATTTTTTTCAAAGAGCTATGGACATGGATTTATAAGGTTTGATAAATTATATGGTACTTTTCTACCTAGATGACAACCATTTTCTCCAAGAAGGATAATGATAACTTGGACCACTTGAGGTTGATATTTGAAAGGTGTAGAGAGTATGGGATCTCATTAAATCCTAAAAACTATGTGATTTCTATCCATGACATTAAAATCTTGGGTCATATTATCTCAAAGTAAGGATTGGCCATTGATCTCGATAGAATAAGTGCAATATTGGCATCGTCCTTTCCCAAGCATAAAAAGAGACTTTAAATTTTCCTTGGAAAGATAAACTTTTTGAGGAGGTTTATACTTGGTTTTGCAAGCTTGGTTAATCCTATCACTAATATGTTGAATAATAATCAGGTGTTCACTTGGATAAGAGAAGGAAAATCAATATTTGAGGTTATCAAAAAAGACATTACTCAAGAACATACACTCATGAATACCAATTTATCAAAATATTTCATCTTATATGTTTTTTCCAACATTAATAACATATCAGCTATGTTGATGCAAAAGAATGGAGAAGGGCTTGAGCAACTAATTACATTTTCCAGTTAGGGGATTGAAGGGTATGAATAAAGGTATAATTTTGTAGATAATCAAGTCCTTAAAGTGGTAATAAGCCTTAAAAATTAAGACCATGCTCTCCAATATAAAAATATATCCTATGGTATCTCATCCTAGAGTGAGAGACTTCCTTCTTAACAAAGACCTAAATGAGAAAAGGATTGGTTAGATTACAAGGGTCATGGAATATGATGTATAAATCAAGGTCAATAATATATTGAGAGGTAAAGGCTTATGTGACTACATGGTGGATGAATTTGATGAAGAGAGAGAGGTGGTTTTAGTGACATAAGAAGAGATATAGGTAGCTACACCTCCACCTCACACCAACTAGATCCAAGACATGACACAGTTATTGATAACATGTGAGTTTCATAAAGGTATAAATATAATAAAGATAAGGTATTTAATACTTCAGTCTATACCTTATGTATTGGTTTATGGGGTTCTATTCAGAAAAGACCTCAATGGGGTGATTCTTAGGTGTATAGATAATGACCAAGTGACTATGCTCTTGAAATAATTCCATGATAGGCTTTTAGGAGGCCATATTTCCCCAAGGACTATAGAAAAAATAGTGATGAGGGTTGGTTATTATTTTCCTAACCTCTTCAAATATGCATATACATGGGTGATAAAGTTCCAAAAGTGTGCTCTCTTTTTAGGAAATCAAAGGTTGGCAACCCTCCCTCGCAATCCAATTTAGGTAGAGCAACCCTTCATGTAGTGAGGGCTTGGACTTTATAGGAATGATAAATCCACATTCCAATGGAGGAGATAAGTGGGTAATCACTAAAAATTATTAATTCACTAGGTGTGTTGAGGTAATTACTCTAAAATAAGCCAATGAGACAATAGTGTTGGACTTTTATGATAGTATAGTAATGAGGTTTAGTGTACTAGCAATAATTATTTTATATAATGTTTTATTTGTTAGCATGAAGACAAGTGAATGGATAATTCAATTAGGCATATACCTTAGTACATCCTCCAATTACTAGCCCCAAGGTAATGGACTTGCAAAGTCAATAGATAAAAACTTGATAAGGATCATCAAGAGGACTATGGAGGAGAATCAGATAGTGTAGAACATAAGGTTGAGGATAATCATATGGGTTAATAGAGTGACCCCTAAGGTTTACATTGGAAACTCTACATTTGTCTTAGTATATGGAAAAGAGGCCAAGTTACCCATTTCTCTTTAGTTACCTACCTTGTAGTTACCCCATCAGCTTGAGTTGATGGAGAGTGAACCTATGAGTGTGAGGATGGTAGAACTCATAGAGCTTGAGGAGATGAGGGACCTTGTAATGAAGACACTAGAGTCACATCCAGCTCAAGTTAATAAGGCCTTTGATAAGAGATATATATTAATTGACTTTAAAGAGGGGATATAATCCTTAAGTGGGATTCAAACAAGGCCAATCTAGGCAACCATACTAAATTTGATAGTTTATGGAGTGGGCCTTATTTGAACTATGGATGTAAACAACATAATGATTTTCAGCTTGCCAAGATGGATGGAGAGATATTACCCATCCTAGTCAATGGGATTCATATAAAACCTTTTTACTATAAGAGTTTTTTATCCATTGTATATATTGTACATTTTGTAGAGTTTTTTATGTTTTCCTCTAAGTGCCTTGCGCACATCCTTTTTAATTATGTGTTTCCCTTCCCTAATGCCTTGGGAACATTATTGTTTTTTTTTTTATCCTTTATATTTCAAGAGGAAGTTTTAAAAAGTGGAAAAACTTGTATCAATTTCATGTGAGTTGGGAAAAAGAGTTTTGTGACCTCGTAAGCCCAATAGATAGGTTTCAAGCCACTAGTCTATTGCATAGTAGGCATGCAATCCTAGGAGGTTGTAATAAATGTTGGCCAAAAATGACCTACATAAAAAAAATTGAAATTTATTTTTAGTATTGGGATGTATGGTTGTTTATAAAATCATTTAAGGCCTTGAAAGACCCAACAGTAAGGTGAAAATGAAGAAAAGACTCAAAAACCCTCAAAGGTGTATTAAGCCTTCACAACCAAGGCTTAAAGAAGTAGGTTTTGGCCATTATAGGTCAAGTGGGTGACTTAATTTCCATATTTGGGTATTTATTATACCCCTCCCATCCCCTCTTAATCTTCTACAATCAAATTTAGACCTCAAGAACTTCATAGGGAAGATAAACCTATTGGCTTGAAGAGAGGGACTAGAAGGTTTTGGGTCATTTCATGAGCATTAGGCATTAGTGGAGGATTACATAAGGATGATTAGGTATTTGGAATAATTAATAAGCTATTATAAGAATTGGTTTTTTAATTCAAGCCTCAAGAGAAATAAATAAGAATAAAACTATCCTAGAGCTTTATAGGCAAGTGATGCAAGAGCATCACTCATGGAAACAAGATGATTGAAATTTTTGTCTAATTCAAGTGCATAGAGAGTAAATACAATTGTTTAAGGTGTCTTAATAGTGTGTTTATTATATAAATTTACATTATAATTATTTCCAAGTGCTCAGGAGTGTTTAGAAACCTTAGGAATTCAAAATGGATATTTCCCACCATTTTGGCAAATTTGAAATTTTGAATATTTTGGCATAGAAAGGATGTTATACGAGTTTGTCAAAAGTTCATTAAAGTTTAAAATGGATATTAAAAGTTAATAAATAAATACCCTTGGGCCTATATAACTTGTTCTTAATTCACACTTGTATGAAATAATCCACCTTGATGTTTATGTCAAGGATAACACTCTTGCAAGTGATTGCTTGGAGGTAGTTAGGGTAGTTAATGTGGATATAAAGAATCTATTTTATAATCAGTTGTGTATATTTTATTATAATTATTAAGGGATAAATAACCAAGGTGATTATAATTAAATCATATAAACATTGGTAACTAAACATTGGTAACTTAAAGAGAACCCTATTTTCTGTGTATACATAAATGGAAGATGACTGTGTTTAGATTGTTCAATGAAGGTAGACTCACTATGGTATTATTTTGTTACATGTATTTATTTTTTTAAGTTATTTTCATGTTATGTGATGTTTTTTTATCAATTTATTTACTAATCTTCATGTTATTTGGGTTAGAGATCAAGATAATTATGTAGGAATGTGCATGTGCAGGCAGTGAGTTTTGAATGTATGACAATAGGGGATAATAGAGTTTTTTCATGTTAATTATTGGTTAAAATATGTGAATTAATTTTTTATAAAAAATTTAATTTCTATTCAAAATTTTTAAACCTTCACCTAAGATATAATGCTCAAGATAACATTGTAAAGTCTATGAGAATGTGACTATGTGCATAGTCTGGTCAAGCACATCATAAAGAAGGTAAATAGACAAGTTTTAATGAATTTAAAATGATTTAAAATGTGGATATAATTTTTTAATCCATTTAAAATAATATATAAAACTTAAAAAACTCATCTGAGATCAAAAAAATCCCAAATGAGCACTGGAAAAACCCTAAATACTTGATTGTGTGATTATTTTAAACTAAAAACATGGTGTAAAGGGTGAAAAAAGTAGTTGTGTAAATATAATAATTAGATGAGTTGAAGTTAATTACTATATGTCCTAAAAAATCATTACATAACCTTAAATCCCTTTTATTAGTTTACAAGAGCAAATTATGTGCTCTTGGGTTTTGCAGACCTTGTGAAACTTAAAACTAGGGTCTTAAACTTGTAAACCATTTTCCAAGAGATCAAAATCTTCAAATTGAATAAAATTTGGTGATATGATATATTTTCATGTAGTTAAAGATATTATTGTATTTCAAACATTTTTCTATACATGTACCTACTAAAGGAGATGATTGAGAGGAAATAGGGCTTAAACATAACTAATTAAGCCTAAGGAAAAGAAAATTAAGACTAGAAACTTGCCCTACAATTAGATTTAGCCTTTGAAATTTCACATATATACCAAGGAGAAAAAAGGGTATTTTAAAATACTAAGTGTTTTGAGAAACTAGTTAGTAAAGATCAATATAATTAGAATTAGCCTAAAAAAAGGCTACTAGACTTGACCATGGCTAAAGAGAAAGTTGTTAAAAGTAAGAAAAATGTGGTGAAGTGAGTTAGCAAGGGTATTAGAGGTATAAATAGAGTCTTATAATAATGAAAAATATAACAAGATACATGATACATATTAGTCATTTATGAACCCATGAATGCTCATATGAACCTTAGTGGAGAGAGAGAATAATGAATAAGGAGTTTAGAAGAAGTTGATCATCCTATGCATCATTTTGGTATCAAAGGAATGTTTGATCTTGGTGGTTGGTGATTTTTTATAGGTGAAAAGAATAAAATACTTGACAAGGAAAAAAAAGAGATTGACATCATGTGTTTATAAATCAACTATAAGATAGGAAACTAGGAACAAAGACCCATGGAACAAATAGTGGATAGAGGTATCATAGATCAAGATGGCATAATAGAAAATTTTATGGGTCAAATGACATAGCTGATTTAACCTTTTATTGTGATAATTGAATTTATTTAGAATTCTCTTAAAGACAAGAGTACAAAGATAGCAAATTTATAAGGAAATGGAGGAAAATAGGGTCAAGAAGAACCTTTCCAACCAAGGTTAGTTGGAGAAGAGAATGGAGAAGCAGTCCAAGTGGCCATAATGACACAAAATCATGTAGACATATTTCAATAAGTTACAAGACCATAGTACAATGCATATGAGGCAAGACCATTTGCATTTGACAGAGTAAGGGCTAATAATAGTTTCTTAAGAAATAGACAAAGGTTAGCTTTTCAAGGACAATGTTGGCATTATAATAGAGAAGGACATAGGGAAATTGAATGTCAGTCATACATTGATATTGATGGTCAATTGAATGAAAGATGATAAAATGAAGAAAGTATACAAGTGAGATGAAAATCTTTGCTTATGAAAAGTGTTTTGTTGTAGCAGAAATGACAAGTATAAGAACTAGTTTAAAGGAGGAGTTTGTTTAGGCATAGGTGTAAAATAAAGAGTTTTTCAATGTGATGATTGATGGAGGAAGTATATAAAACATAGTTTATTTGAATATGGTACAAAATCTAGGATTGAAGAGGATTCCACGTCCTTATAAAGTATCTTGGGTTTAAGAAGGACATCAAATCATGGTAAGTGAATAAAGTTTGGTTGAATTTCATAAAAGTAGATATAAAGATAGACTTTTATGTGACATAATTCCCATAAAAATTTTCCATTTTATTCTAGAGAGGCCATGGAAATTTTATAGGAAGGTTGTTCATTATGGATAAGCAAATACTTATATTGTATAGAAAGATGGATTGACACATGTCCTTTTACCTTTGAAAGGTGATGCAGATATAATGGAATAAAGAGTGATGTTGATGGAAACCAAATAGTAATTTGGTAACTTTATTAAGAGTATGAGATTGATAAAATACCCTAATATAGAAGAGAAGACAAGTTATCTTGAGATGGCAAGTATGGAGAGATATGAGTCCATAAAATTAGACATGGAAGATAGCCAACAAAAGTGCAAATGTTAGAAAAGATCATTAGGTTGGATAAATAAAGTGATATTTTTGAGAATTTATTGGTACCAAGCATGAAATGAAAGAGTGAAGGGTTCAAAAATGAGAAGGCAGTGAGTGTACTAGAAGAAAATGGGTCTAGACTCAAATTTTGGTCAAGAAAATTGACACACAGGTGTATCTCAATAGAGGGTATCTATAAATACATTTAGATTATATTAACTCATTTTAATTTTTTTTACAAGCCAAAAATCATAAAAAAGGCTACTAGGAAGGTCTAAGGGCCTAAGAAAGTTGCTAAAGAAGGCAGAGTTAACACTTATACCAATGGTCCTCTACATCAATGAATAAGACCTATAAGGGGTGTTTTTGGGTTTTTGGTTATTTTTAGATAGTTAAGCATCTAAATTTGACATGGAGCATATTATCAATCCCATAAAATTGAATCACATGATTTTGGAGAGTTTTCACACATGTGAGGGGTAAATTGACCAAATTTCACTTTTCTAGGATGAAAGGGCTAATGGAGGCTTAATTAAAGAGAGAGAAGTGTAAGAAAAACACACTTATTGTATAGCTAAACTCATGAAACTTCTCCCATATATGAATGGACCAAATGGGTTGTCAAATATGCTTTTGTTTAGCTGAGGTCATATCTATATTGATCCAAATAAGGAGCTTTGTAGTAAAACATGCCTATTAGGCCAGAAGGAGAAAGAGGCATTCAAGGCAGAAGATGAAGGTTTTAGGAGAAAAAAGAGGGTTTAAATGTCCTAAAAACACATTTTATAGTTATTCTATACTTTGAGAGGTTATCTTGAGAAACATAAAATCAAATTCCAATTAAGGCCCATTTCTCTCTTTCTTAGCCAAGGGCTAATAAGAGTTATAAGCATAAATAGACTGTTTGAAGTTTAAAGAGGTACCAAGGAAGATTAGAAAAAGTATAATAATGATATAAAACCCATATATAAGGGTTAATTTGTCTTCTTTGGGGCCAGATAAAGTTTTTGTGTTTTGGAGTAAAAGGAGCCTAGTTAGGCTTAAGCATGCAAAGGAGAGAGATAGACACTTGCAGTTATAATTGCCTTTACTAGTTGGTAATAAGGGTCTTGACAACCTAGGATATATTTATTAATATCATGAGAAATTTATAGATCTCCTATAGCCAAGGAGGATCACTCAAAAGCTCTTGTTGGCTCCCCTTACCCCTTCTTCCATCATCTTAGTTAAGAGGACATTATTTATAGACCTTAGCATTATGTATGGGTATGTCTTTCACTGATTTTAGGGGTGTAATTAGAAAAAGGAGCCTCATTTTGTGGTCTTGAATAATTGTGTATCATTTAAGGTTTCTAGGCATACTTGAGATCCTACATGCCCACCTATAGGTATGAGTACAAAGATGAGGCTACCTAATACATGTGAAAGGATTCTTAGGAGTCTACAAGAGAATATAAAACATCTCTAATCATTTGTGGGTGTCTAAGGTCAAAGTTAAGCCTTGATGCAATAAAAAAATCCTAATAACCCTTAAAATCCAAGAATACATCATGATGCATTAATAGCAAAGAGGCTAATTTTATGGATTAGAGGGTGTATGACATGATTGTAGGGTATTGAGGACAAAGTGGATGTTGTAAGTGTTTTATAGATACTTTGGTGATATTTTAGACATATAATTTATCCTTTGGAGATAGGAAAATACACTTTCCTAGCTTAGAATAACTATACCATCACTGCACCTCATCAAGGCGTGTACGAACTTGTCAGTTTGGGCATTTATTATATGTACCCAATATATTAAATGGGGTCAAAAGATGACATAAGAATGGCATCATATGTGCCAAGAACATTCCCTCCAAGTTTGGTGTCTTGACAGGTTTCCCATCTCAAGTTATAAGCTTATATATTTGGTTTGTAGGCTGGGATATGTGCTAGAGACCATCAAATATAGGCCTCAAGAAATAGTTTTTGGTTTTCAAAAAAGTGACCATTGGGGTTCAAATTGAACATGCTTGCTTAAGATACTAGACAACAAAGAATTACTGGTAGAGGCAATCCATTATTATTTTTGGTATGGTTTAAAAGGCAAGTTTGTTTTATAGAGTGAGAAGAACAACCTCCAGGTGTAATTTTATCATAAAAGTCCATACAACTACATTTATTAAAGGTCAAAGTCAAAGATGTTGAATGTGGTAAAAGACTAAGAAACCAAAAAGTAAGGAAATGCATATAGAGACAAGATATTGAGAATTTTGGTATGGTATAAAAATAACCAATGAATTATAATCCTTTATGATTAACCTTTAGGTGTAATTTCTCCATGAAAGTCTATATAAGTGTTTTTATTTCTTGTAAAAGTTGACCATTATAGGCTGTGATAAAATTCAATAAACCCAGTTTGAGTAGAATGGATTTAGAACTATTTTAGAGTTCTTGGATCTTCAAAAACCTACTTAGTAATGTGGATGGAACCATTTTATAGTGTTTAAAGTTCTTAGGAGGGCCTAAGATAGTTTTGACCACCCTTAACTAGCTTAAGACCTCATTGCAGTCAATCAAAACAATCATACTTGTAGGTCTTCAAAGTCTATTTCTAAGAGACTTGGTTTGTATTATAAGTTAAGGAGGGTCAAAAAATGAGTAGGGTCATTCCATAAATATTTATAGGCAGTCTCATCATCCCTTAGACCCCAACAAGCCTTTTAATTCATTGTTAAGACTCTTAGGTCCATTCAAGACTCCTGATTCAAATGTTTATTAATGACACGTGGAAAAAATTTAGAGTATAATTTTGGATTATATTTGGGGTCATGGTTGATATACATAAACCTCTCTCAGTCTCCTTATTTCACCCACATAACTCAATAGCCATCATCAAAGCCAAAATCAGTTTTAAGCCCTTCTTAAACCTCAAAGTTTGATTTTGAGATAACTTTCAAAAAAATTATGATTTTTCATTAAAAAATGGTGGTGTGAGATATTATGGGGAATATTTTACCTTTATACTCCTTATTCCATCAAATATTAGAGGTAAAAAGTGGAAAAGTGCAAGTTGGCTGAATTTAAGGTTTTGGCATGCAAATGTAGATAGTTAAAAAAGGAAATTTTGAGGCACTTAAAGGGTTGAGTGGTAAAATATAATTATGTTATAAGTTATATGGATAATTTTAGGTTATAAAAAAATTTAATTAGGTCTTGATACCTCATAAATATCAATATATACCTTTTTCTTTCTCCTATGTCTCACAGTTCATAACTTTTGGAGTGTGTTTAGGAGAAAAAATGGAGTTTTGGGGGTAAATAGGTAGATACTTATTATGAAAATTTTAAAAAAATATGATTATGACCTAAAATATATAGACATTATTACCTTTAATTCACACTATATATCTATATATCCAAATATTTTTTCTTGGACCTCATGCATTCTATGAGAGAGAGATAGTCTTGAGGCCTAAAAGAGCAAAAATGGGTTTAATTAGAGGTCATTAGATTTGGATTGAATTTTTGGGGTATTTAAAATATTTTATATGTAATAAATATACATAAATGGCCATGGGATGGTTCAAATAAGGTAGAGGGAGGCTAAGAAGAAAGAAAAATCAAATTTTCATCCCTTCATAAATGGAGTCTTAATGCCAAAACCAGGTCTTAAAGTGAGAATTATAGGGGTCAAATGGGATAGTCATCAGAAGAAAATTTCTCAAGAATGTGAAGGATAACATAATGAAGATTATCACAAATGTCAACTAGGCCAAGAGAATCTCAAATGGTTTGAATTATCAAAGAATACCATGAGAAACCATAGACCTAGAAATGCCAAAATATTCCCAACTATAATGAGAAGTTGATGGAAAAGGAGGAAAAATGAGGTAGGTATAAAAATAAACAAGTAAGGAAATGCATATAGAGACAAGATATTGAGAATTTTGGTATGGTATAAAAATAAACAATGAATTATAATCCTTTATGATTAACCTTTAGGTGTAATTTCTCCATGAAAGTCTATATAAGTGTTTTTATTTCTTGTAAAAGTTGACCATTATAGGCTGTGATAAAATTCAATAAACCCAGTTTGAGTAGAATGGCTTTAGAACTATTTTAGAGTTCTTGGATCTTCAAAAACCTACTTAGTAATGTGGATGGAACCATTTTATAGTGTTTATAGTTCTTAGGAGGGCCTAAGAGAGTTTTGACCACCCTTAACTAGCTTAAGACCTCATTGCAGTCAATCAAAACAATCATACTTGTAGGTCTTCAAAGTCTATTTATAATAGACTTGGGGTGTCTTATAAGTTAAGGAGGGTCAAAAAATGAGTAGGGTCATTCCATAAATATTTATAGGCAGTCTCATCATCCCTTAGACCCCAACAAGCCTTTTAATTCATTGTTAAGACTCTTAGGTCCATTCAAGACTCCTGATTCAAATGTTTATTAATGACACGTGGAAAAAATTTAGATTATAAATTTTGGATTATATTTGGGGTCATGGTTTATATACATAAACCTCTCTCAGTCTCCTTATTTCACCCACATAACTCAATAGCCATCATCAAAGCCAAAATCAGTTTTAAGCCCTTCTTAAACCTCAAAGTTTGATTTTGAGATAACTTTCAAAAAAATTATGATTTTTCATTAAAAAACGGTGGTGTGAGATATTATGGGGAATATTTTACCTTTATACTCCTTATTCCATCAAATATTAGAGGTAAAAAGTGGAAAAGTGCAAGTTGGCTGAATTTAAGGTTTTGGCATGCAAATGTAGATAGTTAAAAAAGGAAATTTTGAGGCACTTAAAGGGTTGAGTGGTAGAATATAATTATATTATAAGTTATATGGGTAATTTTAGGTTATAAAAAAATTTAATTAGGTCTTGATACCTCATAAATATCAATATATACCTTTTTCTTTCTCCCTATGTCTCACAGTTCATAACTTTTGGAGTGTGTTTAGGAGAAAAAATGGAGTTTTGGGGGTAAATAGGTAGATACTTATTATGAAAATTGTTAAAAAAGATGATTATGACCTAAAATATATAGACATTATTACCTTTAATTCACACTATATATCTATATATCCAAATATTTTTTCTTGGACCTCATGCATTATATCAGAGAGAGATAGTCTTGAGGCCTAAAAGAGCAAAAATGGGCTTAATTAGAGTTCATTAGATTTGAATTGAATTTTTGGGGTATTTAAAATATTTTATATGTAATAAATATACATAAATGGCCATGGGATGGTTCAAATAAGGTAGAGGGAGGCTAAGAAGAAAGAAAAATCAAGTTTTCATCCCTTCATAAATGGAGTCTTACTGCCAAAACCAGGTCTTAAAGTGAGAATTATAGGGGTCAAATGGGATAGTCATCAGAAGAAAATTTCTCAAGAATGTGAAGGATAACATAATGATGATTATCAAAAAGGTCAACTAGGCCAAGAGAATCTCAAATGGTTTGAATTATCCAAGAATACCATGAGAAACCATAGACCTAGAAATGCCAAAATATTCCCAAGTATAATGAGAAGTTGATGGAAAAGGAGGAAAAATGAGGTAGGTATAAAAATAAACAAGTAAGGAAATGCATATAGAGACAATATATTGAGAATTTTGGTATGGTATAAAAATAAACAATGAATTATAATCCTTTATGATTAACCTTTAGGTGTAATTTCTCCATGAAAGTCTATATAAGTGTTTTTATTTCTTGTAAAAGTTGACCATTATAGGCTATGATAAAATTCAATAAACCCAGTTTGAGTAGAATGGATTTAGAACTATTTTAGAGTTCTTGGATCTTCAAAAACCTACTTAGTAATGTGGATGGAACCATTTTATAGTGTTTATAGTTCTTAGGAGGGCCTAAGAGAGTTTTGACCACCCTTAACTAGCTTAAGACCTCATTGCAGTCAATCAAAACAATCATACTTGTAGGTCTTCAAAGTCTATTTCTAAGAGACTTGTGGTGTCTTATAAGTTAAGGAGGGTCAAAAAATGAGTAGGGTCATTCCATAAATATTTATAGGCAGTCTCATCATCCCTTAGACCCCAACAAGCCTTTTTATTCATTGTTAAGACTCTTAGGTCCATTCAAGACTCCTAATTCAAATGTTTATTAATGACACGTGGAAAAAATTTAGAGTATAAATTTCGGATTATATTTGGGGTCATGGTTGATATACATAAACCTCTCTCAGTCTCCTTATTTCACCCACATAACTCAATAGCCATCATCAAAGCCAAAATCAGTTTTAAGCCCTTCTTAAACCTCAAAGTTTGATTTTGAGATAACTTTCAAAAAAATTATGATTTTTCATTAAAAAACGGTGGTGTGAGATATTATGGGGAATATTTTACCTTTATACTCCTTATTCCATCAAATATTAGAGGTAAAAATTGGAAAAGTGCAAGTTGGCTGAATTTAAGGTTTTGGCATGCAAATGTAGATAGTTAAAAAAGGAAATTTTGAGGCACTTAAAGGGTTGAGTGGTAAAATATAATTATATTATAAGTTATATGGGTAATTTTAGGTTATAAAAAAATTTAATTAGGTCTTGATACCTCATAAATATCAATATATACCTTTTTCTTTCTCCTTATGTCTCACAGTTCATAACTTTTGGAGTGTGTTTAGGAGAAAAAATGGAGTTTTGGGGGTAAATAGGTAGATACTTATTATGAAAATTGTTAAAAAAGATGATTATGACCTAAAATATATAGAAATTATTACCTTTAATTCACACTATATATCTATATATCCAAATATTTTTTCTTGGGCCTCATGCATTCTATGAGAGAGAGATAGTCTTGAGGCCTAAAAGAGCAAAAATGGGCTTAATTAGAGGTCATTAGATTTGGATTGAATTTTTGGGGTATTTAAAATATTTTATATGTAATAAATATACATAAATGGCCATGGGATGGTTCAAATAAGGTAGAGGGAGGCTAAGAAGAAATAAAAATCAAGTTTTCATCCCTTCATAAATGGAGTCTTAATGCCAAAACCAGGTCTTAAAGTGAGAATTATAGGGGTCAAATGGGATAGTCATCAGAAGAAAATTTCTCAAGAATGTGAAGGATAACATAATTAAGATTATCACAAAGGTCAACTAGGCCAAGAGAATCTCAAATGGTTTGAATTATCCAAGAATACCATGAGAAACCATAGACCTAGAAATGCCAAAATATTCCCAAGTATAATGAGAAGTTGATGGAAAAGGAGGAAAAATGAGGTTTTAAAAGGATTGGTAACACCATAAGAATGGTTTTGATCAGAAATTAAATCTCTTAGAGACTTCAAACACCATTGGGAGACTAGTTGTAGGTCTTAAACCCTCCTAAAACCCCAAAATGCCTAGTTTGGCCAAAAACTCCTCAAATCCACTAAAAATGCCCTCTTTCAGTCCTATAATCACCTAAAACATATACAAGACTCTACTAAGAACATATAAGACATATTATGTAAGTAATTATGGCACATGTGGGTACCTATAAAATTTAAAAAGGCCTAAAAATAGGTTAAGTACTAGGTCAAGAAATGAACAAGTTATTCCAAGGCATGGGAAAGGTCTAATGGGACTTAAATCACTACCATATGGAATAGGGGTCCTCTTAAAAAGCTTCAAAGGTTTGTTATTGAGTTGAAAAGTGAGGAAATCAAGTTTGTTAACATTTTTTGGTGAGTTTTGTAGGTCTAATGCAATACTTCTACCATGTTGCAGGTCTAAGGAGGTCTAAAACCTCACACTCACCATTGCATGAATGTCATTAAGGTTTATGAGGATTATAAATGTCCTATAAGATATTTTAGGGTGTCTTGATGGCTTGGTAAGATGTTTTATTTAAATAAATAGAAAAATGACTAAGGTACATGACCTCCATTAATGGAGTCACAAAAATTATAAGTTTTGGAAAGACCATAAATGGTCAAGCAAGTATCAATAACAATGGGAAATGTCCTCTAAACTCATAATCAAGCTTTTTTGGGCCTTGGAAAGTAACAAGGGTGAAATCTCTAATGGTGGACCAAGCTCCTAGGAGGTCTCTAATGATGGAGTACAAGATAAAAGAAATGTTTTCAGGTCTAATGGTTTATTAAGGAGGAAAAGGGATCTATTTCAAATTTAAATTAGACTATATTCAATTTCTGGTCTCTCAGACATTAAATGTTATCTTCACTAACTACCAAAGTAATCATGTGGGTTAAGGAATGCTAATGGTCAAAAGTGGAATTATATTTGATCAAGTGGTGAATTAAGGGGTGAATAAATAGAATTAATGGTTTGTAGGAGGGATTCAATAAGATCAAAAACCTTTTGGAAATTTTTTTTGATGGTGACATCATCCAAGACAAGAAAACTTTATCCCAAAAGTGCCTAATAGTCGAAATTAAACCTTTTTGGAGCCTTTTGGAACCTAGTGATTGAAAAGTGTAGCTAAAAGACAAATTAAAAGAGTTAAAAGATGAAAAAGGATATTACCTTCATTTCCTAGTTGGAAATCAATTATGAGAGCTTGGAGAGTGGTTGGAAATACATTTATTGAAGAGCTAAAGATTTCTCTCTTCTCCTCTCTTCCTCTTCTTCCTTATATCTCCCATTTTTTGGATCATTTGTAATATACTCTCATTTTACAAGGGAAAATAATGTTCAAATTTGTAAGAACTACCTTTTGAAGTAATAATACTATTATTTCACATATCTCTTTGTCTATGACTTGTGCTTAGTAAGTTTTTTCATGATGGCTTTGTGAAGAAGTGTTCTTCCATGATTATTGTCCTTATTTCTTTCCTCTTTTTAGTTGTTTTAAATCTATTTTTAAGTATGAAATTGTGATTTTATACCATTAATGGATGATTAGTGTGAATTTTAGAATCCTTATTTACTTCATATCTTGCTTAGTGAGCCTAGTTTCAAAAATACTGATGTAAATTGGCTAGTTTGGGAGATTATGTGACAAAAGTTTATCTTTATGCTAAATTAGTTCTTATTTCAAGCTTATTAAAGTGTCATTTAATTTTTTTAATCACCAATTTATTTATATTAGTCATCACATACCCCTTTTTATCCCTTTTCCAAGCATAATTATCAGTTTGAAAGGCTTAAATATCATTTTGTTGACCCTTTACTTGTAGGATCTAGTTTTATTAATCAATTTTAAACTCATGGGATAAAAAATATTTTTTTATAAAACTATTATGTTATTTTTATATGTTTTTAAAACCAACATTGAACCCTTGTTGATTGATTTTAGTTGACCATCTACTAACTGACACCAATTTCTATAAGATAAACATTGATCCCTTCTAGATCGATATTGGTCTCTGTAACAAAAAACTAAGAAAAACTAAGAGTAATAAACCTATAAAATTTTAAATAAATAAGCAAGAAAGAGGCACAAATTTTAAAGTGCTTAAGTATTGAACATTTTGTTTGGTGTTTAAAAGGAATTTAGTTGTTTTTGTGCTTAGTTATTTTTTGTACAATTTTTCATAAGTTTTAAACTAAGTCCAAAGTGATAAATTCCATAAACATTTAAATTTTGTGCATTAAAATAAACAATCAAACTTAGGTTACATACTCTTAAGAGTTTTTTATTTTTATGTGTGTTTTTTCAAATTTGTTTATTTTTATAAGATGATTGATGTGTGTATGCTCTCCCCCCATCCCCTTTAGGGAACTATTGACAAAAATTGGCTTATATGAAAGTTTTTGGATTAGATGTATTATTAAATATAAATTAAACAATAAATAACACCTTTTTCTTTGTTTATTCACTCATTCCAAGTCATGAGTTACATCTGAAGGGAGACATCTTAGGAGGTATCTCAATGAGGGGTGCAGTGGCAGTTTAAGGGCCTATTACATGTTGGAAGACCCAATAGTAGAGATATAAGACAAAATTAATAACCCTAATAAGTTTTATAATACTTATTTATTTCATTCCACATCATATTTTAGGCCTCTACAATCAAAATTTTGATGAGAAGATCCTCTTTAGGCAAAATTTAGTGTTTAGGCTCTCCTAGCTAAAGAATTATCTCCTTGGTTAACATTGAAAACCTAAATTAATGGATTATAAGAGTTTAAGGTGTCTATATTTATGAATATTAATTTTATCCATCTGATTATTTTGTGTTAAAATCAATAAAATCAAGAATCATAGTGAGAAAGGTAGTTTTAATCAGTGAAGAGGCCAGGAGGCACTCTCTCAACTTGAGAAGCTTAGCAAAACACCTTTATCAGGTCAAATGGAAACCAATGGGAAGATAAAAGGTTATTTGGATAGTTAATAATTATAAATATCATGAAATAATTCTATTTGAGACTCCATTAATCCCTCAAGGAGGAAATTTTGTGTTTTACCCCCCTAAACCATGCATTTTCCTAAGCTTGGCACCATAGCTATTTCAATGTTTGCATATGATCAAAAGGTCTCAAGGTATGAAATTTTAATTGAGACATAATGGTATATTCCCAAGTTTTAATAAAAAATTTCCCAAGATTTTTCATACATGTAAATGTCAAAAAGTCATTTCTCAGTTTTCTAGGCCTAAAGAGGTAAGAGAGGCCTAGTGTGCCAGAAGAGAGGGGGGTGAAAAAAGTAATTTAATTGAGAGTTAGGACCTGAAATTTGTATTATATTTTGGGTATTAATTTTAATAAATAAACCTCTATAATTTTCCCTATTTCACCCATAGAACTCAATAACTATCATCAAAGACAAAATTAGGTTTAAACCCTTCTTAAGCCCTCATAACTTGGTTTTGGCAGATGTTTTTGCATTTTTTGAGATTTTTGCTGAAAAAAATGTTGTGAGTATTATGATAAATATTTTACCTTTATACATATTTTTACATAAAATTTTATAGGTAAAAAGTGAAAAAGTGCAAGTTGGCCAAATTCAGGGTTTTAACATGTAAATGTAGATTGTTGAAAAAAGCATTTTTGAAGAACTTAAAGGATTGAATTACAAAATATAATTATTAGATAATTTTTATGGGTATTTAAAAGTTACCAAAAAATAATATTGAGGTCTTTATACCTTATAAATCTAAATATTCACCTATTTCTTACTCCCTATGTCTCACAATTCATAAATTTTGAGTGTGCAATAGGCCTAAATTAGTATTTTTAGAGGTTTTATTTAATTAAATGATGAAAAAAATGCTTGTAAAATATTTAGTATTTCTTACATGTCACAATAAAAAATTAATGAGGTGTTTATAAATTATAAATCTTAATAAATGGCCTTTTCTTGATTCCTATTTTTCTTGTTTCTCATAAACATGAGAGAGCTAATCTGGATCTCAAGAATAAAATGGATGTTTTGTATGCATGGTGAATTTTTAACATCTTGGTATTCCTTAAAATAGTTAATATACCTCAAAATTTTCATATTATGGTCCAATATTGATATAGAGAGATCAAGAGAGAGGAAAACCAAGTTTTCATATCTCCATTAATGAAGTTTGTGCTCAAAACCATGTTTAAAAGAACCTTTTAGTAGAGTTAAAAAGGAGGATTTATGTATGTAAAATTGAATATTATTTTTTAAAATATACACCATCATGTTTTTATTTATTCTTAAAAGGAAAGAAAGACTCCAACTGGCTCAACTTAAAAAAGAGACCCCCTAGACCTACCTAAGTCTAGAAGGTGACATACCTTCCCAAACTAATTTAAAGAGTTTAAAAGTAAATAAATTTTTTATAATGGCATAAAAATAATTATAGGCACCAATAAAATATTCTTGATAAAAAAATAAGCTCATCAATCTCCCAAACACCATGGAAATCCTAAAACTGTTGCAAACTCCAAGGAGGCTAGTGGGCAACTCATGGTGGCCAAAAGATTTTAGATCCCATTTCATGGTGAAGGTAATGAAACTAATTTTATTAATAATTTTTTTTTAAAAAAATTCACTATAAAATTTTTAGACTTGCCCTTTAACTTTTTAACCCACTTTGCACTAAATTTGCCTTTCTCGACTAAGCATATAAGAAGGAGTTTGAAGGTGAGATTCACTCGCTTAGTATGTGCCATAGAGGTTACATGTGGAGATGGGATTATAGGAATATGTGGATGGGGTTGATAATAATTTTTAAAAATCATTTATAAATCCATTAAATCCCATGGTTTTATGAATAATTGTTAAAATCCCAAGCTACTTTAAAACCTTATTTTTGCCTTTTTATCAAATCCAATTACAAGTTCAACTAATTGGTACATGTATTAGAATAAAAAATAATACCTTAAATTTGTATGATATTTGGGGGCCTGAGTTATCTCCATAAACCTCTCTCATTTTCCCTAGTTCTCCCCTAGAATTCTAGAACCACTGTCAAATCCAAAATTAGGGTTTTGCTTAACTATACCCTCAAAAAGTCTAATTTGGTTTCTAACCTCTTATAATTCATTATAAAACCATAAAATTGTATTATAATCACATTAAAACTATAAATTACTATATAAAACATAAGTATGACCTATTTTTCAAGAAGTTTGACATGTGTGGGTGTTCTCCCAACTCAAAATGGCTTAAAAAGGGGGCAAGTTCTAGATTAGCAATTGAAAAAGCTACTCAAAATCATGAAAGAGGTATAATAAGACATAAAAAAAATTATATATAGCTTATAATTATTTAAAATATATTATAGGCTATTTTTTAAATGGAAAAGTGAAGAACTTAGGTTTTCTAATGATTTTATGAGTTTTATAGGTCTAATGTAGGTTGTCACCATTGTTGCAAGTCTTGAATGAGGCATAATTTTTTTCCTCATCCTTACATGCATGTTATTTAAGTAAAAAATCCTTATACATGTCCTAAAATAGCTTCTAATGTGTCTTGGTATCTTGATAGGAGTTCTTAAAAAATTGAAGAAGTCAAACAAGCTTGAAGACCTTTATTAATGGAGTCATGTAAAACCATGTCTAGTTAAGGGCCAAAAAATGGTCAAAAAAGCATCATATGGCATAAAAAATACCTTTTAAGGTCATAATAAATCTTATATTATCATTTTAAATCTTAAGGGTGAAGACTCTCATGATGGCCTAGGCTCTCAAGAGACCTATAATAGTGAAGATATAGGTTCAGAGCTAAAGTGTAGGTTTAATAGTTTTTTAATGGTGTTACAAGGAGTAAAAGAGTTCATTTAAAATTTAAATTACACTAATTTTAATTTATGGGATTATAAAAATCTAATACTAAAGTGAATAATAACTAATGGTCAAAGAAAGCTTCTAGCAAGCTAGTGGTCAAGTATGGTGAATTGGTTAGGTTGGAAAGTTAGAGAGAGTTGAGGAGATTTTAAAGGTAAGTGGAGCAATATTTAAGAGGTGTTATATAAGAACAAATAATTTTTTCCCTTGAGTGTATGATGACATCATCCAAGTCAAGATACTTTTAGACCAAAAGGTGCTTAATATGCCAAAAAATAGAGCTTTTGGGAGCCTTTTTGTGACATTTAAGTTAAAAGTGAAAGTGTGAAAAGTCCTCAAGGAGATAAAATAGAAAAAATAAGGGTTTAACTACTTTTCCCACATTTAAAATTAATAATGGTATCCTTGGAGGTGGTTTAAGGTCATTTATTAACTTCTAAATACTTATTACTCCTCTCTTCTCCTCATTATTCTATATAAGAGACTTATTCTCTTCATTGAAATCATGTTCATGATTTTGGTATGGTGTAACCCTAACCATTTATCTAAGAAACAACATTAACAAACATTATATTATCCATTTTACCTATATCTTTGCCTAAACTTTATGTTCTAATTAGTCTGTGCATGATTGCCTTATGAAGGATCCTTCTTCCATAATGATTTCCCTCTCTTTCTTACTTTTTTGTAGGTGGTTTAAGGTAATGTATGTGCAGGTCTGAGTTTGTAATTTTTTGACCATTAATGAAGGTATAGTTTGAGTTTTGACACTCCTCCATGCTTCATCTCTTATCTAAGAAGCTTGGTTTATAAGTATTGATGAAATAATCTTCAGTTTGAGGGATTTTATGAGTGAGGGTTGTCTTTGAGCTGCCTTAGTGTTAGTTTCAAAAAATTTGGAGTGTATTTTAGTTTGGTGAATCACCTTGTTTTGTGTTGTTAGTCATCCTTTATAACCCTTCTATCCCTTTTCCTAGTAGAATCAATAGTTTGAGTGAGCTACCAAGAGGAACCATGTTCTCTAGAGGTTTAACCCTACCATAGGACACCCACATCCTAGGATTGCTCCCATTTTGTATCTAGGAGTGAGAGAGCCTAAAGAACTCTCTCATAGGGTGAAATTTTATGTTACAATAGGAACTTAGGTGACCAAAATTTCTCTTTCTTTACATTTTTGCCTTGTCCAAATGCATGAAAATAAAGTCATCAAGGCTTTCCTTAGATCCATATGGTTTGGGTAATCTAAACATGACCCTAAATTATTTTAACTTATCATTTATTTTCATTCATTTTGACTTATGAGTGGGAGTTCATAGCCTTCTCATGGGTTCTCTAGGGAAATTTTGACCCAATAATTCATCTCTCAACATTTTTTTAACCCCACTCCATAGTGGGGTATACAAATTGAAATCAAACTACTGGGATGTTTACTTTAGTGGTGAATTAAAATCCATTAGTAAGATACTACCTCAGATCATAGGGTAAACTCAGACATCGCACTACACTGAACAAGAAATGGATGTAATGGTTATGAAAAGGATAATACCTTTTCACAATAATCTAGTTGACATGGAACCAAATGACATGATATTCCCTTGTGTTATTTGCAATTTATACCATCTAAAAATGTGTAAAACCTATAGTTTTAGAACAACCCCACTTGTCATGAACATATTATTAATGCAAGGTGAGCAGACCAAAATTCCATGTCACCATACAATCTCTTGAGAGAATGGGGGTGTAAAAACCCTACTTATTTATGAATTTTTATTTTTGAATTAACACTTAAAATACTCTCAAGAATATGTATATAGATAGAATTTGATAGTATTATACAACCTTGTTAGTTTTAGGATCTAGGACATTTACACTTAGGTGTTTATGTCATTTTATCCTTTATTTCATGGTTTTTTAGTCTAATATATCTATTTGTTTGATTCACCATGTCAAATGACTTTTGTTTTCACATCACTCCATTGTTTAATGAGAAGTTATACCATCTATTTGACACCATCCTTTTTACCTTCGTCTTTTAACAAATCTTTGTGTGTGTGTCACTTGATTGGAAAAGTCAACATTACACTACCCAATCCATTTCCAGTTTTATGCCTTGGAGTCTTGAAACAAACCATTAATCATATATTTAGATCATGATAACATTATTATGCTAATAAAATCATTGAATAGACTTGTTTGTCTTGTGTCCAAGCTTCCAATTTGAAAACAATCCATGTGTACCTTTGGGTTCTTTTACCTAGTGCCATTATGTTTGTCACCTTTGTATAGCTTGTTTGATCAAAGAATTATAGTTTCCTAAGTTGAGTTTTTAATTAACCTTGGCAAGTTTAAATCTAAATATTGATTGAATTTTATTTATGGCTTGTGTAATTTGGGCTTAGACACTAATATTTTTCTCTTGGGTTGTATAAATTAGGTTAATTATTTACCCAGTTTAAAAACTATTGCTTGTTCCTTTATTTGGGAAAAAATAGTCTATCTACAAGTGCCTTTTTTTTCATGCCTTACACCAATTTGACCAAGTTCATATCTAAAGTCAAATGACTAGTTTATCCCAATGTGTTTCTGATTTGTTAGATTAAATCATTCCCCTTCATTTAAAGTCTACATTTTGTGATTTTTTTGCCTAAAGTCCTAACACATGCCTATTTTGAGCTAGATTTTGATGTCGCATTTGGACAAAAGACCTATTAACTTTCATTTTCTTAGATTGTACTTGTTTAGAATATTTTTAAACCTAGAGTTTGGCATTTTAGTTTTAGTTCATCCACTTGACCTTTTCTTTAAGGAATATAATGTTAGACATTTGATATTAGGTTGTTTTATACTAGGTTTAACATAAACCCTTTTTGCAGATACAACTCCATCCTTTGACAAAGTTACATAAAATTTTAACAATTTATATTTTTAGACATTATTTTCTAGAGTTTGTAGAACTCTAAGCCCTTTCATGAAACATTTATCATGGATTTTAAAATTTCTCACTATACTCATAGTGGAGTCATGTACAATCTAGGATATGGTAATGTGGTCACACAAGAATACTTTGTTCAAGACCCCTATGGAGATGATGTAGTCTATGAGATAGATCCCTATCCAACTTAAAACACTTAATTGAGGAAATAAAGCAAAGATCTTTTGGCCCACTATTTAGTCAACACATCTCCATACTTGGAGTAGGAATAAGAGTAAATAACATAGTGCCTAGTTAGCATACCATTAATTGTAAAACAAGTTCAACAACAACCATACTACATTACAATTCCATTGGCCTATAACCCTTTTTTATTTGATCATCACTTTATTGTAAACAAGGATGAAGTTTTAATAAGAGCCATGGAGGTAGGGGCTAAGTTTCCAATAGACTTCTTCCAAAAAAAATTACTGAGTCTGGTAAGAGTTCTGTACAACATACCTTATAATCAAAATAATGAACAAGCCTCTTATATAAATTCTCAAGCTCTAGTGTTGATGTTGTATCAGGACCCACATATGTTTGTCATAAGAAAAGGCCTTATGGAAGACCAATTAATATAAATGTAGATAGCATAATAAAACTATTTAAACTTAGCATGTAACTTTAAACATATGATCATGTCAAATGCTCATATTATCAAGTTATCTCCTTAAACACGAGTCTTGATTGAATTGGCATGCTAAGAAAATCAAGGTATAGACCCATTCATACAAATCACTTCAGTTTAAGACATGTTCAATTCCCCAACCATCAAAGAAGTGTCTTCTACCTCCATGCAGAATAATGAGCCAAACATAGGGGAAAATACACAAGTCTTATTCAATCTAAACCAAAGTGGTGTAAATGCAAAAATATCTAGTCTACAATAAAATTTTCCTTTAACTAACACTAAAAGTGGTTAAAAAATTTAGGGAGTAGGAAATTATTCCTCTTAATCGCAACAAACTACCTCTAATCCTCAACTAGCTACTTTTTCAAGCACCCAAGCAAAAGGATTAAATGGTCAAATAATAATTAGTGTCATGCCTTAACAAAAAATGATGCATGTTACTCCACCACAATAGGTAAAAACTAACATTCTGAAACCATAGGCACAATCCAACATACCAATGTAGTAGAGCAAAAACATTATGCCACCTTAATAGGGGTAACCAATGTTCCACCTTGATAGGTAGTGACAAACATACCTCTTTAGCTGTAGACCAACATACCATTATAATCACAAAATATGTCTAATAAACAACATACATCTATTGGTTAGTTACAAATGTTAAACCCTTAATATGTATCTACTTTTCAATAAGGGTTTAGATAACTAAGATCTTATACTATGCCATAAATACCAATTAGGTAGTAATTGAATTTTTTTTTATGTGCCACACACTCAATGATATGGTCTTGGTTCACATGTTCCCCTTAATCAATAAAGTTTGAATAGTCAACAATAAGTCCCTAATTAACCTTAACATGCACAAGACTTCACCCTGATCCATATCCTTCCATCTCAACCATAATTTCCCCAAAAATAGGCCTATATACTAAACCTAAACCAAAATATCACACCATAATGTGTGAAATTCCAATAATTACATCCTAATCCATGCATGCATATTCCTAGTCAATTCTCCAGCCAAACCAACATTCCACAAAAAACCATTCCTCCATTATACCTTGGTCAAAGTAATCCAATTTTGACTACACAACGTCCACCTCAAGCCAATGTTCCATCCAATTTTATGGCATAAGAACTATAATAAATGAAGGATGTAATTGCCACCATCCAAGTAGGGAATCAGACCAAGAAGTTTAAGTTGGATGACATGTGTTCTTACCCATTCAAAATGGAGTATCTACAAATATCATTTCCTCTAGGGTATGAAACATTAAAATTTGACAAATATAAGGGTAAAGGAGACCCCAAGTCCCATTTAATCGAATTATTTATTTCTTGTCAATCAATGGCCTATAACAACATATACCTTATATTTTTTTTCCATGGAGTCTAGAAAGACAAGCTTTAGAGTGGTTCTTAAAATTACCTAAGAACTCAGTATCTAATTTTGATGATATTTTAGACAAGCTTGTGCAACACTTCTCCTTCAATATCGAATATGAGATTTTGTTAGTAGATCTAACAGAAGACATGAAATATCTGAGAGTTATCTATAATGATGGAGATCACTTTCCAGTCGATTCACCCATAGTTTACTAGACAAGAAACTAGTCACTGTGTTTACCAAAAATTTGCATAGTGAGATATCTTACCATCTAGAGCTATAGTGTGCACACACTTTTAAGGAGATCATTGAAAAATGTTTGCTCATATAAAGGGCCCTTATTAACAAAGGGATTATCATAATAACTTTGTCAAATTAGAACCAAAATAAAAGCCAAAATAATGGCCAAAATTAAAACCAATTCCAAACATAAGCATCACAAGCCAACACTTATGAAAATTCCAAGCCATTTAATCACAAAAAGAATGTTATTGGAAATAGATTAGCTAAGTCATGACATGTCCAAATGTTGAAAACACCATTTGCTCAGCCTATGCTACATATGTAAATTCCTCCTCACTAATAACCTCTTCAACAAGCTTAGCCTTAATAGTAACCTAGACTAACACAATAAATGCATCAACCTTTGCCTTTGCAAACCCCTCCTTGAAGGAGAACTATTCTTACTTTTCGAGTTTTTAGTGACCTTGAAGAACCCATTGAAGCCATGTTTTGCAAGTTATTCACCTCTAATTTAAATATTTGGGCTATTCTAAAGTAATATCATAAGGGAATTCCTTATCCATATTAGTATAGATAAAATGAATTTTATGAGTACCACTGGGTTAATAGACATAATCTATGCCATTGTGTGAAAATTAAACATTTGATTTAAAATATGTTGAAAAATAGAGAAATAACATTGGACAATGGATCTTCCATATATAATCAGAACCTAATAATTTATCAAAACCCTTTTCCATGAGAATTTATCAAAACCCCTAACCATAATAATAATAATAATAATAATAATAATAATAATAATAATAATAATAATAATAATAATAATAATAATAATACTAATAATAAAGGTCAGAATAAAAACAACAATATCAATATCTAAGATAGAATTGATAAAATGAATAACGCAAACAACAATGTTAACCAAATAGATGGAACCAAGGCTAGATGATGCCAATAACCAATAGACCTACCATGCAGTTACACATGACTACAACAAGGTTGTAGTCCATGTTTTGAGAGGTTGTATTTCCACCATCTCCATCAATCTAAGACCAAGTATTAACCAAACAAGACCATCACTAATCAACTCCAATCAACCAACCCATGTCAGTGATCTTTCCTTAACTTAAGATTGCATACATGTATACCAATATGTAGGGATTATTACTTTTAGAACTTATATTTATAACTAATAATTGAACCATGACCAAGTACAAGTGCATTGAAAATTCAAACTTATCATATCTGGTCCTCCTCCACCATCATTTGCTAGTAATAGTGGTCCTGTATCTTGTCCTAGTTATGCAAGCTAATTTAGTATTCAAAGCTTACCATCCCAAGCCCATAACCATCTACCACTTCACCCATTAAACCAACTATTCTATCTAGGAATAAGTGATATATCATTGTACAAGAAAATACATTTGATATTATGGAATAATTACATAAGACACCCACATAAATCTCCATTTTGGATTTGTTACATATGTCTACCATCCATAAGAATATCCTAACAGAGTTTCTTAGCCAATATTAAGTTCCCAATGCCATATCTATAGACAAATTTTAAGATTTGGTTAGACATTATAGTCATATAAAATACAGAAATTGGTAACTTTAGCATGGCTAATGTCACCCAATCCTTAGGTCCCTCTTGTTTACTTTCATGACCCTCATAGGCTTGTTTTCACTGATTCCCAGTCATCTATAGCATTCCAAACTTAACCCTAACTGATATAGGACCCTCTCTTCATGGCTAATCCATCCCCTCAAGACCCACTATCTAAGGACAATAGAACCCAACTTGGACACTAACACCAAACCCTAGGGTGTCCAATTTTTAGTGCTATTATCCAAGTGTATCTTAGATCCCAATAGTCATTTCTTTATGGATCCTTATATTTAATCATGTTATCCTAATGTGAATTGATTTAACTCATAACCAATAGATCCATATATAATCCCATTCAAATATCATTTGGAAAGGGTTGGCAAATATCATTCAAGAAAGCAAGACCACTCAATAAATCTTCCCTATTCTCTACATATAACCAACCTATACACTTTCAAGCTAATGCAAGTCCTTACACCATTCCCTAATCATATCAAGCACACCTAATTTTATCATTTATTACATTTTCATTCACTATTTCACCAATAAATATTAAAGGGAGAACTACATATGGCTTGATCCCTCCTTAAATTATTGCTATGTAGGAAGTGTGCCCAGACACAAGGTGTGAAGCACATTCAGTGCATCTTACATACACTAAACCCTTTTCCCTACTTATCAAAGTTTCCATTCAAGTAATTAAAAGGAATATAAAAAGAAAATCAGATCTATAAATAACACTATTGACATTGAGGCTTCACAAATTTAGAAATAGAGTCTCACATACCTGCTGAACAAAGCTTAGAAAGCTTAGATCCTCAGGACAACAATGTTAGACAAGGACTATAGTGTCGGTGCCACTCCTACCCAATTTTAGTGCTCCTATCCAATCAAAAAATGAAATCCATAAAATTTTTTATGACAGTGTCCTAGGCTTGCACACAAATTCTTAGACCATCTCAGTCGGATGAACACATAATAAGATAAGTTTAATTTTCTCTTTCTCACTATTATTTTTTTTAAAACTCTATTTACAAATAAATTTCACAAATTAGTACATTTAATTTGGAATATTATTTAGTAATATTATCCTACTTATACCCTTTTATTATTTAGTAATTAAACACTAATTTACCAAAAAATAATAAATCATTTGGTAAACCTAACTTACTTTGAATTGTGCACAAAACCCTTAGAAACCCTAGGGTAAATTCCTAGCTATTTTTTCCCATAAATTTATGAATTTTTTCTTGAATATTTTAAGCATAAATTCATCCTAAGTTTTAAAATTTATTAATAAATTTTAAAATAATTTTATTTCTAACCCTAATTACATACACTAGGTCCTAATAATTTTCCAATATCAATCCAATAATTTCCTGATTTTTTGCTTGCATATCTAAATCAAAAATTTGATTCAAATTCTAAAGTTCAATAGTAGTTTTAAAAATAATTTTATTTTAATAGTAATTTTTTGATCATTTTATTAAATATTTAGTTGCATATTAAAATTATAAAAGTCACTTCAAATTTAAAAAATTCATAGTAATAAAAAAAAAATCCTCAAAACCCTAGTTGTATCTACTAGGTCCCATTAAATCAAACACTTTCCCATTAATTTATGAAATTTTACTTTCATACTTTACTCATAAATTCAATTTTAATTTTAAAAATTCATATTATTTTTTAAAAATATTATTGTTAAATCTCTAGTTGCATATACTAGCACCTTTGCTTCTTGAGGTATCACCTTACATACATAATCAAATTTCAAAAATGATTCTCACTTATGTAGAAACTTTTCTTAAAATTCTTTAAAATAACAAAGAAAATATAATGGGCCCTATCATGTACATGAATGATGAAGTTTATCATATGTTAGTACAAAGCTTCATTCTTTGCATTTCATGCTTACTCTTTCTAATAAAAGATGACAATACAACATTTATTGCTAAAAATGCACAAGATTTCAATATTCCTTTTGCATACTCTTTCTCGCTCTTGAGGAATAATGTCCAACTCTCTTTTTCTAAATATATTATAAATATTATGTCATAATTTAAATCTCTTTATGCATTCATGAAAAATTCCATGCTCTCTACCTTTCACTCTCTATCTCTCATATGGAAAAAAAATCAATTTTATCTTGCTACACATATTAGACATATAATAACACATGTCAAAGTTCTTTATGCATCAATGCACAATTTCATACTTTCTTTCCCTTGTTTTATATCTCACATGTGGAATGCTCTCTATAATCATACTACTATATAGCTTATAACTTCACTCACATGCATTTTATCCCATATACATGGTTTCTACCTAGATGTATATCCCTCTTTGGCTATTCTTGTTTTAATGTCATATTTCATGTAGAGGAAATAAATCCCTTCTCCTCTTCTCCATCAAGAAGGTGATAACTACTTTCCCTCTAACCAGTTCCATGTTATCACCCCTATAAAAGGTGAGGCAAACTGTACTATTGTTCGTAATGCATACATTTAGCCTATATCTTATTCACACCCTCTTCAACACATTTGTTTACATGTTAAATATAAAACAACTAGGGTTTGCACTTATGAGATTCTAAGGGATAAAATCACCAGTATGAACAAGTTAATTTTAGATTTACAAACATAGAATCAACTATTACATGAAAAGATCACAACATTGAAAAATTAATTTATAATACAAATGCCTCAATGGCACCTTAGTGTCAATCATGTATATTCACCTTCATCTAGTCAATTGGTTGCAAGCAATCTTACATATCAAAACAAGAAATTAAAAGAAAGTTACTCTACAACTAGTGAATCAAAAATCATTCAAAGATCAAATAAGATTTCAAGTGAGGTACTAAGGAAAATGATTAAATCTAGGTTGATCAAACTACCTCCTCTACATCTAATGAGAAGATCTGGATATTATTGCGCATATCCTAAAATGCATGAACATCACAAAAATTCATGTTTGGCATCAAATAAACATATACAATAGATAACTTATAATAAGGACCCCATACAAGGTAAATCAGTCAAGCATTTTATAGTGACACATGAACACATTCACAAAGGGTCAAATCCAGAAACAATACAAAAAAAGTTACTAAATCATAACTCAAAACAAAAAAAGGATTAAAAAGAAAAATCAGAGCAAGAAATAGTACCATAGGCATATGTAAATCATGAAAAATATGTAAATCTACCTCTCCAAATTGAGTCTCAACTTTTAAAGTGGTATGGGTTGGTTAAAAATATCTACCACAATTTGATTATCAAGTGTTTACCCAAGGCATCACTACTCTTATTCTATTAGTTAATAATGTTTGTCATCAAGGTTTGAGATTTATTGAACATCCTAAGGTAAATCATTCATAGATATAATTTATCAAAGGAAAATATTTAGATATATTAAAATTCAACACTATCATTCCATTGATTCAAGATCAAGATAATAATTATAAGTGGAACAATATAGGTTATTATGATTTCCAAGATACCAATAATGAATCCAAATATTCAAAATCATATTCATATCCATTCCCTCATGCTTCACAGTCATGCATAATTCATTTATTTGATACAATACACCATGATAGGTAGTCTCCCATAAGAATCATTAGTTAGTATCATCCTTTCCCATCTTACCTTTACAAGTTTCTTATGATTGATTTTAGATAGTTCAAATATTTCAAAAATTCAAAAACAGTTTAACAGTTCAAAAACACTAAAAATATTTTGACTATATGCATCATTTATGATTTACATTTCTACTACTATGCTAGACTTACATTTATTATTCTATCCTATTGTTTGTTGATTTATCTGCATTACCATGCTTCACTTGATCTTCTTTGAGTATGTGTAGTGACACCCAACTCTTTGATTGATTCACTATACCAATTGAGGGGGCATCCTACTTCTACATTTGAGACACACGTCGATATACATACCCACTGGGGGCATCTTCTACATGACTACAACATCTAAGTTATGTCATTTCTACACCACACACTTTAGTTATCATGTTGATGTACATTACTTACTTGATTACATAGATTACTCTATCAACACTCACTAATATATATCACTTGTGTATTTCTTAGCATATACCTAGTCTTGTACTAAAATGTCTTGCATACATTCACTTCTTTCTTTTATTAGTTAGATGCATTTGTAATTCCAATTTCTTACATTCCTTTTTTTCTTTCTTAGCATTAGCTTGATGTAAATGAATTATCTTAGTTCCTGCTTGTCTCTTCTATATGTCTTAGGACATTTGCCAATGTCCTTTGATTATATTCATGTGTGTGTATTAGGAAATTTACCAAATGTATTTTTCTTGTAATATTCTATGTGTCTATGGCCCTTGTGCTAACTTTGATTGATCCACTTGTATGTGTATGTGGAATTTGAACATACCTTGTATGTTTTATTTCTAGTTTGAGTGACATGTACCCATGTCCCTATTTATGTGGCCCCTTGGCCACCATCATATGCTTATTACTTTATGTCCTTGTTTCTTGATTTCTTTCAATTATTTGTAATGCCATGATCCAAATCATGCATTATCTTGCTTCTTGAATGTCATGATGGATATCATACTCCATCCCTTCATGACAACTAATAACTAGCATTTCTAGTTTTAATTTAATTCTAGTATATTGCACATGCTATTACATTGTTATATCTATCTAGGCATACCCCTGTTGATATAATAATCTCTCAATTCAAACCATGTTATATATTGAGATATATTATTAATTATCATTTTTATATCATGTATGTTTTCTAGCTTAACACACTTGTAGGGATTCTTTTTCTAAGGGAAGTCATTGAAAGTTACCTATTCCTATCCTTAGAAGAGGGGGAAATAAACAAGGGTTTTTGATATAAAGATTAGAGCTCCTATCAGTGAAAAAAATCCAATTTAAGAACAACAAAAATAATAACCAACCATCAAATCACTCAGAGTAGACTAGGCAGACAATCAAAAACCTAGAACAATCATCAAATTTGGCCTAGGATAATAGTTTTGAGATTGGACTATAGAAATGGTGGCAATACTATCCATTTCTAAAGATCTTATGCAAATAATAGAAAAACTAGATTTTCCAAAAATAGATAAAAAGGTAAGATCAATTATAGTTTTGTCAGATATAGTTTAGATTAGAATCAATAGTTTCAGCACAATTTTTCTCAAAGAATCTAGATACAAGGGGAATCATGTGTGGCATGATGGAATATCACTTCTAGTTTTAGATATAACAGTTGGCATAGATTTCAAATTAGAATCCATGTTTCAAACACTAGTGACTAGGGGAACATTACACAACACTTTTTGATTATTTTCTTTTTGAGTTCAACATTACCCAAGAATAATTAGTAGTTGTGTGCCTTACTCCATCTACAAGTGGTTGGAATAATTTTGGAGTGGATTTCATACAATCCTAACCTTCATATTTTTTGAATTCTTGATCTCTTGAGTGGCTTCCACATAAGCCAAAATTTTAGTTTTGGAGTGGTTTTCATAAAAACCTAGTCTCCATATTTTTTGATTTGGCCAACATTTTCCTAGATTCTAGTACACATTCAACTATCCATGCCACATTATCAAATTTATAGATCCTTCATGGGATTTAGGATCCATCTCATATGAAATAATTCTTCACACTGATATCAATATATATATTCACTTCATGGGGCAACGATGGAGCCAAAGGGATAGTCTTTGTATTCTTGATCCACCTATTCAAAGGGATTGAACACATAGTCCAAAGACCTATCAACACATGTATGGATACCTAGCTTCACTTAGTGGGTAATGATGGAGCCAAAGGGTCATATTTTGTATTCTTTAGCCACCTATTCATAAAGAATGGACACATATTCCAAACATTTATTAACACATGCATGATTATCTAGCTTCACTCAGTGGGAAATGATATAGCAAAAGGGCTAGCCTTTACATTCTTGAGCCACTTCTAGGAAATTAAGAACTTATCTTTGTTCATGATATAATTTCTAGTACAACATCATTTAACACATACCTAACACACTCAGCCTTACTCAATATCACAACAAGTTTTATATTGGTTCACGTACCTAATGAGGTGTATTCATTCCTTTATTATCCTCTTTCTCTCTCTCTCTCTTACCTAGATTTCTATGTTCTTGTTTTATATTACATATAATAATAAATAATCTATTATTTTTTTTCCTTTCATATATTCACACTTACACAATGTGATCTCTATACACTATCCAACATTACTCAACATCATGCAAGCTTTATGGGATTCGCCTTTGTAGGTAAGTTATGCTATGATTTTTATTTTCCTTTATCCTAATATTTCACTTTTTTGCATCACTAGAATAAATGGGGGGAAATTTAGTCATATAAAATGTAAAAATTGGCAACTTTAGCATGGTTAATGATACCCAATCCTTAGGTCCCTCTTTCTTTCTCTCATGACCTTCATAGGCTTATTTTCACTAATTCCTAGTCATCTGTAGTCTTCTAGACTTAACCCTAACTGATCCAAGACCCTTTCTTCATGAATAATCCATCCCCCTAGAGCCTGTTAGCTTAGGACAATAGCACCCAAATTAGACACTAGCATTAGACCCTAGGGTTTTTAGCTCTTGGCACTATTGTCCAAGTGAATCTTAGGCCCCAACAATCATTTCCTTCTAGATACTTATATTCAATCATGTCATCTTAACATGAATTAATTTAACCCATGACTGATAGATCCATATATAAATCCATTCAAAGATACTTTGGAAAGGGTTGGAAAATATCATTCATGAAATTAAGAATACAAGCAAGACCACTCAAGAAATAATCCCTATTCTCTACATATAGCCAACCTATACACTTTCAAGCCAATCCAAGTCCTTACACCCATCCCTAGTCATATCAAGCACACCTAATTTTAATATTTATTATATTTTCATTCACTATTACACTAAGCTCTATTAAAGGGAGAACTAAATATGGATTGATCCCTTCTCAGATTATTAGTATGTAGGTAGCGTGACCACACACAAGGTGTGAAGAATGTTTAGTTCATCTTACACTCACTAACCCCTTTTTCCCTACTTTTCAAAGATTCCACTCATGTACATAGAAGGAATAGATGAAAAAATACAAATCTATAGGGATAATTATTGATATAAAGGATTCATAAATTTGAAAATAGAATCTCATAGACCTACAAAACAAAACCTAGAAAGCTCAAATCCTTAGGACAAAAACACTAGACAAAGATTATAGCACCAGTGCCATTCCTATCCACTTTCAATGCTCTTATCCAATCATAAAATGAAAGATAGAAACCTATTTTTTATAGTGTCCTAGGCCTACACATAAATTTATAGACCTTGTCTTAGTCAGATTAACACAAAATAAGTTTAATTTTCTCTCTCTCACTACTATTTTTAGTAAAACTCTATTTTAAAATAAATTTCACAAATTAGTATCTTTGATTTGGAATATTATTTACTAATTTTATCCTACTCAAAACCTTTTATTATTTAGTAATTAAACACTAATTTCCCCAAAAATAATAAATTAGACATCTAGCCCCAAGGTATCAATTAACCTTTGACCAAAATGATATGTCATCCCTTGGCCCTCTACATAATGATCCATTATACAACAAAGTTTTCATAGCATGGCACAAAGTGAAATGCGTCCTCATAAACAATGGATTGGGTCTAAATATTATGTCTCTAAAGCTCACTAAGATTTTAATGCATATAATAGCTAATTTCCAGCTAGAAATTATTACCATCAAAGCTTATGATAATGAAGAATGGGAATGACAAGATACCATCAGCTTGATTTTTATCATTGGGTTATTGACCCATGATATAATATACCATGTGTTAGACCTTAATTTATCATATAATTTACTTTTAGGTAGACCTTGGATACATGATATTCATGTAAAACCTTCAACATTGCACCAATGTATCGAATTCTCCCATTTAGGTATGGATATCACTATCTACAGAGATTTGTAACCATATGTAAATTGCAAACATTTGGAGGCCAAGTACAAAAGTTATAGCTACCATTTTGGCTTTAATCTAGTTGAAAAAAGGATAAAGTGAAATAAATACTTGTTTAGTCTCTAGAGACCAATTATATTGACCCACATACCCTTGATTCACTTTCCCACATGTTACCTCTTGAAATATCTAATCATTATACCATTGAAACTAATGGCCTAGGAAAGTACCTAACCCATGATACCTTCCACATTACTAATATTCCACAAAAACCCCAATTCCTATGGAATACCTAAAGCCAAACCACCTTGCATGGAATGGTAATGAAAGGGAAAATCCAAACTACATAGTCTAACACCTATCATTTTCACACTAACTACTAGCCAATAATAGGACCCATTTGCAGATGATGAATCATGTTTGTATAATGACAAACTGGTTGACTATTATTAAAATACCAAATGCCCAATTCCAAATTGGATCATGGAGAAACATACCTATGAAGGAGGAGGCCTCATCCCAATTAGTAAGGAACACTTGAGCCAATTCTGCCACTTGGTACAAAGGAACCTATAATCTTGTATTTAAATTGCTTGGGGGTGAACCTATTATGCCTTATTTTCACACCCCTTCATTTTTTTTTGAAATTAATACCTTCTACCATAGAGATGACTCTGTCATGAAATTTAAAACTATGTTGGGGACCTGATCAATTAATAGTCTATTTAAATTCATGTTTTCAATTATAAACTAATAATGATTAATTGATGAATTCATGTTTATGTTTCTGAGTGGTTTTGAAAAGCATAATGGATTAATGAATAAAATGTGCATTTATATATCACTTGTGATTAGTCATTTTAATTCTGAAATGGTTTTTATATTATATCTCAACATTTTAGTGTTGACAACATGAACAGTTATAGTAATTTTTGGCATGGTTTTTATTGGTAATATGAGGTTGGATTTAGAACAAATCAAAATTATTTTTGAATCGGTTAGAATGATTTTCCCTTCTCAACTTATTTTTAAAGAATTATAAATATCCATTTGGATTAGATATAATCATTATAGTTAAATATAGGCATGATCATTGTTACAATTTCACTATTTCATAGATTACCTTCATGTAATATCCAATTTTGAAGACAATGGTATGATTTATGTTGGTTTGAATTCTTACTAGGAATTTTGAATATAGTTATTAAAAAGAGAACTTATTCAAATTTTATTTTGAAAATTTCTTAAAAGGAAAACACCTAATTTAGGGTTATTTATCCTAAGTCTTAAGATAATATCACTAAACTCTTGAATCATGGTAAATCTAAGTCTTAAGGCCCTAACATCTTTAAAGGAATAAAAATTCATTGAAAGGTAAAGCTTGAATTTTCATAAGTATAAGTCTTAAGATATATTTATTTCAATAAGTAAATATTGGATGTGTTTGAAAACATATTCAATGACAAGTTGGAATGACAAGTCATTTTTTGACTTGGATTTGATTAGCATACAATGTATAGTTGCAATTAAGATGTCATTCGAGTTGGTACTAGTTGGCAAAGCATTGAATTCAAAGCATATTCAAGGGATATTGAGACTAGTTTGAGATTTTGGTATTTTTAAGAATTTAATACTAAATTGACATGCTTTAAAAGGTGGAAGTTAGAGTGAGGTTATTAGGAAGGTTACTAATGGATAAATTTGATCATGTTATTAATTTATTTATTCGAACCACTAATTACATTCTTGATTAAGGAGAGGCAATAGAATTTAAGCATGTAGCCTAGTTGGTTATGGAGGGAGGTGGTGGATATAAGTGGGTCATTTTTCTCAATTTTTGTTCATTTTGGAAAGACTCTCATGGAAGTAGAGCTTTGGTTAGTTAGATTCTTGAATCTGTAGAAAAGGATTTGTTGCAGATTTCATGTAGAAAGATTTCAAGGGTACATTTCCAAGTATGATTCCTATATTTTTAGATAAGTTTTGAAAATATATATGGTGATTTAGTGAAGTTTATAGTTACATGAAATAAATAATTTTATTTTCATGAAAGAATGAGTTCTAGTTTGCATAGATATTCATGAAGCTCTAAATAGTTTGTTTTAGTTTCATGGTGAAATATAGGCTCTCATATGAGATAAATAAATTTGCATGCACTTTAAAGTTTAGAGAAGTTAATGGTTTAATTTTTGCATGGATATATGAGGTAATAAATGATGTTTTAGTCTTGAGATTGTTTTCATGCATGAATATGGATGATAAGCTATTTTTTGTTTTTGATATGTTTTGGGTCTTTACAAGAATATAGAGTTGATTTGGTTTGAAACTTGGTGTTCAAAATACAGGAAACTGTTAGAACCTATGAGTTTTCAATGCATGGTTTAGATGGTTCTTGGTTAAATTTTGTTTAAAATTTTTTTAGATGAAATGGTTGTGGTGCATGCATCTCCTGTCTTAATCTTGATAGAGAAGTCACATGCATATTATGAAATAAGTATGTTGAGATTGAAATAAAGTAAATTCTTATGGTCTTTATGTGAAACTCTAGATTTGATGGTTCTTTAAAATTTTGGAAATAATTTGACATGATGAATTTTGTGGCTATTCATTTCATATTTCATAGATTGGTTGTTGGCATGAATATTTGATAGTTTCAAAAATGACCTTGAAAGGGTTTTTGTGTGTGTGTTCTAGTGAATAAATCAAAGATGTTGAATATTTTCCTCCACCATGATTTTGAAAATTATAGACTTATTTCCTTGAATGTCTTTCCTAAGGCTTTACTTTTTCAAAAGTATTTTGAGGTTCTATGATAATATATTTTTAAAATGCCTGTGTTAAAGGGTTTTGTTGGAGCCTCAATTTTATGGACAAACTTTGTACATCTCTATGTATAATAAATGAGGAACTATGGTGTATGCATATTATGAAGGATTGAGAAGTCAAGGTTTTGATGTAATGAAAATTGGATTTTGGATTGGTTATTTATGTATAAATTATGGATCTTGTATGCCATGTTTGTCTCAAAAAAATTTAAATATTTTTGGTTTCTATAGAAATAACTACTGTTCATTTTGAAAATTCATAAGTTGGTTTATATAGATTTTTTTTGAAAAATCTAGTTGAACATTATGCAAAGGGGTATTATATATGGTTGTCAATGTATAAATGTGATAGTCTTGAAACCATATCTACCAATTTTTAGTTTCAAGTATTAATTTTAATGGTTTAGATTTAAAAATGAGGTTTCTGTTAGATTTGGGTCTCAACATTGAAGTTTTTGGTTTTATCTTGAGAATGGACATTGAAGTTATAGTCCCCTAATGAACCCAGTTGGTTATAAGTTGAAATTTATATGAGGATTATATTTTGGGAATAAATAATGTTTGTTTTGAATGTCATTTGGTGATTTCACTTTAAAAATATTATGATGGAAATTCTATGCCTTTAATTTTGGAATGGTTTAGTCTATAGTTGATTTGATGGAGATAAAAAATTCATGAATGTTACAAGGAGTTTATGAAATAAAATGATGTTATTATAAATTTTGAGGACTCAATTGATTTTAAGGATATAGTTAAGCATTATAATTTTTTCTTTTTTGATGGATCAATGGATTATTTTAAATAATGCCAAATACTTGGTACATTTAGTTTGATAGGGATATGACTGTATATTAAGATCAGTTGTGTTTTATTTTGGATAGAAATATGTTGATTTTTAGTCTTAAATTTTGAGTTTATTTTAGATTGTTTAAAAATATCTATATGGGACCATCCTAGGTCAACTAAGAGTAATGATGATAGGGGTTGGGGGTAGAATTCTAGTAATGATTTAAATCAACCAATCCTAATAAAAAAATTCTTAGGGGTGGTTTCCATGCCAAAAGATTTGGACCTAAGTTCCATAGAGGTACTAGGATATCCATACATTTTGATGCCTTAGATCTTGAATTCTGAAATGTCCTTAACAACCTATGGTTGAATCCATCAAATCATAGAGGGAACAAAGGTTTTTATGGTCATAAGTTTGGAGCTATAACTCCATCACAAAGTAGTTCTTCCTACCATTTAGAAAATAACCCATAATACCTACCAATTCAGTCTCCTGAAAGAGTGTAGCTAGATATTAAACCTAATCCTACCAACCAAGTTACCCAATCTGATGTTAAAGTTGCCTATGCTAAAAATTGTGTTAATTTTGTTCTTCTTTCAATTTCTAATGAACCTTCATTTTCTAACAGGGAGCCTATTTTGGGAAGTAAGTGGTTGGGTTTGTCATCTTCACATAGTGAACCCATCATGGGATATAGGAAGTTGATCTTGGATAAATCTATTTCAGTTGGTAGAAAGAGAACACTTGAAATTCACCCTTCCACTTCAAAAAAGAGATCAAAAAGTTATAATGATAGAGATTCTCATATTGAAGTCAGAGTGCTGAAGAAGATCAATTTGGAAATTTATGATGATACAAGTTATTATAGAATGAAATTCATATAGTTTCACACAATAAAAATGGATCATAATATATGTCTTAATGCACAAGATAAACTAATGATTGTAGTGCTTTTAGACTTAGAGGATTATTGGACCTCTACGGGATAGACATTATTTTTAGTTGAAATTTTTACATGAAAGAACTTTACAATTTCAATTTGATAATTTAAATTCATATTTTAGTATTTTTGATGATAATATTTGTTAGAAATATTTTCATCAATGTCAAAGGTCTAGCATTGGTGATAAAGGACCCATAGCATTTATTGTCTAAAAGTGTTTTTAATGTTCATATTTTGGCTAAAATGTGTTGGTATTTATTTTATAATAATGAATATATTTTTGGTTGCATAAAATTCAAAATAAGGATCATGGATAAGTCAAAGGGTCATAGGGTAAAGACAAAAGAGGAATGGGATGCATTTTCACATGAAGAGTCATCTTGAGGAATTTCAAGAGTCACCAAGTGAAGACAAAAGAGGGTATGGCACATTTTTCCATGAAGAGTCATTTTAAGGAATTTGAAAGTTCACAAAGATAAAGACAAAAGAGGAAAGGAAACATTTTCTTTTGAAGGGTCACCATATGACTTTTCAAATACAAGGATTTGAAGGGTCATGTAATTTTGGCACCATTATCCATGAGGAGTGAAGATTTATAAAGGGTGAATGCCAAAGGTCATTTGGAAATATATAAATAAAGGCTTGAGAAGATATTTGTAATATGTAAGAGAGTGCATGGTTTGTAATTTTTTTTATATGAAAAGAGGAGAGAATAGAAAGAGATATTGTAGAGCTCTATCATTTATTAAAAAAGTAACATTGACAAATAGTTGTGTTTTATACACAAGAGGGGTTGGTGCTCAAAAAAATATTTACAAGGGGTTGGTGCTCCTGCAAGTTGGTGCTTATGAACTATATAATGTGAGTTGGTGCTCTTTCTTATACTTGAGATTGTTCTCCATGGTTTTTTCCACTTTGGTTTTTCACGTAAAAAATTGGTCTCTCTCTCTCTCTCTCTCTCTCTCTCTCTCTCTCTCTCTCTCTCTCTCTCTCTCTCTCTCTCTCTCTCTCTCTCTCTCTCTCTCTCTCTCTCTCTCTCTCTCTCTCTCGTGTGGTGCATATTATTTCAATTTTATTGTATATCTTGAATGTATGATTAAGTAGAATTTAATTAAGTAAAAAAGTTTAAGATATATGATATACTGATTTACCCCCCCTCTCAGTATATCCCATTATTATAAATTGGTATCAGAGTAGGTTCCTTTTGAAAAAGTTTTACCGTTTAAAGGTAGATCAGGGAAAGCATGATGGCTAAATCACATGAAGGTTTTTATACAAATAAGACACTTTTGTTTTATGGGAAAAATTGTGCTTTTTAGAGCATAAGGATGAGGACTTATTTGATATCTCTTGGATTTGACATTTGGCAAGTAGTTGTGGACAAATATGAAGAGCCATAGACACTTGTGACTAGTATGGAAAAAAAGGCAAGTGAAAATAATGTTAAAGATTTAAATGTTATTTTATGTGGTTTATGTGAATCATAATTTTTTAAGTTATGAAATGCAAATTTGCTCATGAAACTTGGGTAAATCTAGAAAATATTTACAAAGGTGATGGAAAGGGTCAGCAAGCTAAGCTATATACTTTTAGAAGATAGTTTGAGAGTTTGAAAATGGAAGAGGAAGAAAATATAACAAGTTATCTTTTATGGGTTGATCATATAGTTAATCATATTCAAGGCCTTGGAGAAAAGTTAGAAGAATTAGTGGAGGTGTAAAAAGTTTTGAGATCCCTACCAATGAGATATGATGCAAAGGTTTTGGCAATAGAGGAGATGAAGGATCTAGCCAAGCTAAAGATGGATGAACTACATGGTATTCTCACAGCATATGAGATGCAAACTGAATAAGAGAAACCCTCAAAAAAGGAAGCTACTTTTAAGACATCAAAGAAAGACAAGGCTAAGATTCAATAATCAAGTGACAGCTCTAGCAATGATGAAGATGACAATCGAGCTCTTTTAATTCATAAGCCAAAAAAAGGCATAGATAAATATCAAGGAAATTGCCTTTCAATTGTTTTAATTGTAGAAATATTGGACATTTTGTAGCTAAGTGCCCAGATAAGGGTAATGGTGATAATGAAGAAGCAAAGCCTACATACAAGAAAAATTTCTAAGGAAAATTCAAGAATTGATTCAAGAAGAAGAGTTTATATTATAAAGATCCTAGCTCAATCAAAGATAGTGGAGTCAGTGATTCAAAAGAAGAAGAGATTATATTAATGGCCATACATGAAAATGCCTCCATTAGTAAAAGTATAGATGATCAAAAAAAAGAACAAGATGAAGCCAAAGTGAATTTAGAAGGAGAACTCATTTGTGCCTTAGAATAATTAAAAGCTCTTGAGAAGAAGAATAAAAGATTAAAGCTCCAGATCAAGAAAAATGAAAAAGAGTCAAAAGAAATAATTAAATATCTATAATCACACTTTGAAGAAGCTAAAAAGGTTGAAGAAGATCTAACAGCTTAGTTGCAAAAAGTAAGTGATGAATGTGAAAGGTATGTTATTGAAATTGCTTCTTTAAAAGCATATCTTGAGAAAACAAATATAGAAATTAATGATAGAATAGTCAATGATTCAAAATTTGAGAATAACACTTATATGTTGAATAAGATATTAGAAAGTCAAAGATCAATGTCAGATAAGATAGGTATCAAATTTTAAAAATAAAAATGGGAGGCCACTACTTTCACAAATAAGGTTAACATAGAAAAAGGAAAGAGCTATGCAGAAGATCTTACAAAAGAGGAAATAAAAAAGGAAGAAGTTAAGAATATAAAGGACATATAAAACAAAGAAGGCTAGAAAGAATAGAGATACAAAAGGCAATCAAATCATAGATACACAAATAGGTTCTATTTTTATGGTTACTATTTTTATTAAAATATATATGGTCATAATAAAATAGAATGTCAAAAAAGGGCTAATAATTTTAGAAACAAAGAAAAGGAAAATCATGCAGAGTCAAGAAGAAGCCACAACTCTTTTGATCTTCTATTAGGCTTTAATGAAAAGGCCATAATATGTTATAAGTGTAATAACTTTGGACACATAGCCTGGTATTGTAGAATCATGTTCAAGTTAGTCAATAAGGACCAGAGTTTCAAGGCTCTATTCATAATTTTTTTTTTGTGGATAGGTTCATGGTAGAAAAAACAACCTAAAAAGTCTATGTTGGTCTAGATAGATTTACATGTAATAAATGAAGAAAAGCGATGGTTCAATGATAGTAGATGTTTGAGGCAAATGACAGGAGACGAGAAATTTCATAACCCTAAAGAATATCAATGGTGGCATAGTGAAATTTGAAGACAATAATACTACCATAATTGCAAGAAAAGGTAAACTAAGTTTGGATAATGGTAGAACTAAGATTGAAAATGTTTTGTATGTAGAAGGTCTTAAGCACAATATTTTGAGCATAAGTCAAATGTGTGATCAGGGACACACACTAAAGTTTTATGAAAAAGGTTATGAAATTAAGAGAAAAGATTCATATGTGTTGATTGAAGATGCTCAAAGAACAAGTAACAATTTATATATGTTATTAGATATCAAAGGTCAAAAATGTTATTTGAGTCGAGTTAAGGAAAGTTGGATATGGCACAAAAGAATGGGACACATAAATTTTGACAATCTTGTCAACATCAACAAGTAGTTAGAGATCTTTTAAAGATTACAAATCCCTCCAACACACTTTGTGAACCATGTAAACATGGGAAATAGGTCAGAAGATGGTTCAAAACAAAAGAATACTCGACCACTCAGATGTTAGAGCTTGTTCACACTCATTTGTGTGGACCTATGAGAACTCAAAGTACTCAAGGTGAGAAATATTTCATGTTGCTTATTGATGATTTTACACATATGACTTGGGTGATGTTTTTGAAGAAAAAATTAGAAGATTTCATCCACTTCAAAGCATTCAAGGATTTTGTTGAGAATTAAACTAATTTGAAGATTAAGTGCCTGAGATCAGATCAAGGAGGTGAATTAATGTTAGATGATTTTATTGAGTATTGTGAAGACCATGGGATAAATAAACATTCTTCAGTAGTTAAAAATCCACATCAAAATGGAGTAGTTGATTAAAAAAATAGAATATTTGAAGAGATGGTGAGGACAAAGTGAAATGAATCCAAGATACTAGATAAATATTAGAGAGAGGTAGTTGGTACAATAGTGCATACTCAGAAGAGAACATTGTTAAGATTCAATAGTGACAAGACTCCCTATGAGCTATGGAAAGTCAAACTAACTATAGTTGATTACTTTAGAGTTTTTGGTAACAAATATTTCATAAAGAAAACTAATGAAAAATTGGGTAAGTTTTAATCTATAATAGATGAAGGTATATTTATTGGATATTATCACAAAAGTAAATCTTATAAATGTTATAACAAAAGAACCAAGAATATTGTTGAAAGTGCAAGTGTCAGGATAGATGAAGTTGTAGCACATAGAGCTAGTGATCTAGTGGACACTGCTAAAATCATCGAAGAAGAATATTTTGAAGATTCAGATGAAGATGAGAAGGAGAAGAAAAAAGAAACCAAGACCCCATCCAAATATTTTCAGATAAATCTTAATAAGAGTGACATCATCAAGAACATAAATTAAGGAATATTCACCAGAAGGATGATGGTAAGTGAATTTGAGAAAGTAAATTTTTCTTTGGCATCCAAAATTTAGCTTAGAGATTTTTTAGAAGATAGACATGATGAGAATTGGGTTAAGGAAATAGATGAAGAATTAAATTAGATAGAAAAGAATGATACTTGAGAATTAGTATTGAGATCAAAGGATCAAAATGTGATAGGAATAAAGTGGGTATATATAAATAAGCTGAATGGAGATGGTGAATTTATGAGGAATAAAACCCAATTGGTATGTAAAGGATATTCTCAAATTCAGGGTATAGATTTTGAAGAAACTTTTGAACTAGTAGCAAGGCTAGAGGCTATTAGAATGTTTATTGCATATACAGCGTTTAAAAATTTCAAAGTATTTTAGATGGATGTAAAGTCTACCTTCTTGAATGGGAATCTAGAAGTGGAGGTATACATTGAGCAACATGATGGATTTATTCTCTCAAATGATATTATCTATGTATGTATATTGAAGAAACCATTATATGGATTGAAACAAGCTCCCAGATCTTGGTATGTAAGATTTGATAAGTACCTACAAGATCAAGTTTTCAAGAGAGGTTTTGTTGATAGTAATCTCTATATTAAAATAGAAGTTGAGTATTAATTTATTGTTGTAGTATATGTTGATGACATAATATTTGGAGGAAACTTTGAAAAGATGCAAAAGAATTTTATGTTAATATGCAAAAAGAGTTTGAGATGACTATGCTTAGAGAATTATCATTTTTCTTAGGGTTGTAAATAATTTAGTTAGATAAAGGAAGTTTTATATCTCAGAGTAAATATGCCAAGAAAATATTGAAGAAATTTGGTTTTGAGGATTGTGCACTAGTTGTTACACCAATGGGTACAAGGAATAAGTTAAGGATGAAGATTCACCTATTATAGATCAATATTTATATATATCTATGAGTGGTAGTATTTTATATTTGATAGCATCGAGGCTAAACATCATGCATGTAATAGGCATGGTTTTGAGATATCAGGTAGCCTCAAAGGATAGTCATGTTTATTTGGTGAAGAAAATATTCAAATATGTTAAGTGGACATAGGATTATGGATTGTGGTATACCACAGGTAGAGATTTCACTTTGGTTGCTTATACAGATTCAAATTGGGTAGGTTGATTAGATGATAGAAAGATTACAAGTGGAAGAGTTTTCTCCTTCATTGATAGCTTAGTATCATGGCTAATAAAAAAGTAAAACTCAGTATCATTTTCTATAGATGAAGTAGAATATATTGCAATGGTTTTATGTTATATTCAAGTGATTTGGATGAAGCAAACTTTCAAATACATCAAGGTAAAATATGATGAAATTATTTCTATTTTTTGTGACAACACAAGTTCTATTAATATTCTTAAGAATCCAGTGATACATTCAAGAACAAAACATATTACTAACATATATCACTTCTTGAGAGAGTAGGTTGTAGATCAATAGGTTATGATGGATTATATGAGTATTATAGAATATATTATAGATATTTTTACAAAGGAATTATCAAAAGACACATTTGAGTATCTACAAGTGAAGTTGAGAGTAATTTATTTTACTTCCTGCCATTAAGATTTAGCATTAGTTGAGGTGGATATAATCCTTAGCTCCAAGATAGGCCCTTTGCCATTGATGTCAAAGGGGGAGAAGAACATAAATAGATACAATAAATAGGTGTATAAATAGGTATAAAAATAGGTATAGGGAATAGGTACAAAAACAAGTACAAAAATAGGTACAAGGAATAGGTACATGATGTTATAGTAAGGGGGATTTACTATATGATTTTTATATATGTAGGTTGGCATGTGTAGTATAGGTTTTAGGATGTGGTAGTTTTAGTTTGAGGTTGCCATCATTGACAAAGGGGGAGATTATTGGAAATATTGTCATTAATGTCAAAGGTCTAGCATTGGTGATAAAGGCCCCATAACATTTATTGTCTAAAGGTATTTTTAATGTTCATATTTTAATTAAAATGTGTTGATATTTATTTAATATTAATGAATATATTTTTGGTTACATAAAAGTCAAAAGAGGGCCCATGGAGAAGTCAAAGAGTCATGGGGTAAAGACAAAATAAGAATGGGATGCATTTTCCCATGAAGAGTCATCTTGAGGAATTCCAAGAGTCACCAAGTGAAGACAAAAAAAAGGTATGACACATTTTTACATAAGAGTCATCTTAAGAAATTTGAAAGGTCACCAAAATAAAGATAAAATAGGAAAGGATGCATTTGCTTATGAAGGGTCACCATATGAATTTTGAAATAGAAGGATTCAAAGGGTCATGTAATTTTGGCACTATTTTATATGAGGAGTGAAGAGTCAAAAATTGTGAATGCCAAAAGTCATTTGGAAAGCTATAAATAAAGTCTTGAGAAGCCATTTGTAATATCAAGAGAGTGCATAGTTTTTAATTGTTTTATATAATAAAAGAGGAGAGAATGGAAAGATATATTATAGAGTTATATCATTATTTGTGAAAGCAACATTGAGAGATAATTATGTTTTATATACAAGATGGGTTTGTGCTAAAAAATATTTGTTGTGTTGGTGCTCAGCAAAGGGGTTGATGCTCCTACAAGTTGGTGCTTGTGAACTTTGTAATTTGAGTTGGTTCTCTTTATTATAATTGAGATTGTTCTCCATGGTTTTTTCCACTTTGGTTTTCCATGTAAAAATATGGCTCTCTCTCTCTCTCTCTCTCTCTCTCTCTCTCTCTCTCTCTCTCTCTCTCTCTCTCTCTCTCTCTCTCTCTCTCTCTCTCTCTCTCTTGGTGTATATTATTTTAGTTTTATTGCATATCTTAAGTGTATGGTTAAGTAGAATTTGATTAAGTAAATTTTTTTAAGATATATGATATAATGATTCACCCCCCTCTTAGTATATCCCATGCTTAACAATATTATAAAATCACAAAAAACTTAATTTTTGATATAAATATATATGCCTAAGTTAATTTTAGACATTCAATATGGTTTACTATAAATGGAATTTTTTAAATTTTTAAATTATTTATTTTATGATTGATATATGTATTCTATTTTATTATTAATTGATGATGGTCCCCACCCATTAAGATTAGTACCCGATCTATATTTAAAAACTTGATCAATTAAGACTTTTAAAGTCTTAATTAAATATTTCCTTAACCAATAATTATTTATAATTAATTGAATTTTAAAAATAAATTAGTTAACATAAACTAATAACTAAATAAAATTAGTTATAACTTATTTTTCAACTAATTTTGGAGCATAAAAAGAGATCAAAGATTCATTTGAAGATAGAATTCTAACACAAGTATTGAAGAATTATACATTTTGTGAAGTGAATCATTAATCTCTCTTCTTTTTATGTAACTTCTCTAAGATAGTATGACTTTTAAAGATAGATCCAATGGCATTTTATCTGATGGTTGAGTAATTTCTTAGGCAACATAGGTATATCAAATTTTTACTATCATTTATAATAGATTATCTAAATATTTCCAAGTTGAACATCTTTGATGATTACTATTTTTAGTCTTATGCATAGATTATAAGTATTCAACTTAAATAATGATGAAAACTTCACTATTTTGTGATATTTCATTGATCTATTTTGATTGTAAGGTTATTACTTAAGTTATTGTAAAGAAATATGTTTTTTTCTCAATAAAATCTATCTTTTTTGCTAAGATGACTCTCTTTTGAGACTAACACACTTTATTGTACTTTATATTGACTCTAATTTTAATATAGCTTTATATTTTATATTTTCTTAATTTAGTTTCTATTTATGTTTCTTAGTTTATATTTATCCTCTATCTATTTAGTTTTTTATCCTATTTTAGTTCTTTAATGCGATTCTTAAATTAATAATTTATTCTCTTTCTTAGATTAAATAACATAATAGATCATTATTTTGATTAGTTATTTTATCATATTTTTGTTATAGTTATAATATCTTGTTAGTTTTTAGTCTTAATTATAGTTTAGATTCTAAGCTTATTTAGATTTTAGATTACAATTTTATTTCTATTTTAGTATTAGACTTGTTACTTGTTTATTTATTAGTTGATTCATAGATAGTTAGATTAATTTGAGTCTAAGTTTAGTTTTTGATTATTTTATTTTATCTTTAGTCCTTGGTAATTTTCTTATTTAAAGTTGTTTCTTATTTTATACTTAGTTGTTTTAAATAGTTTATTATCCATTTCCTAGCTTAGTTGTTTTATATTCTCTTTTCTTTTAGTTAGTTTGTTAGTTATTTTTTGTTGTGTTTATTGTGTTTCCTTTGCTTAATATTTTAATTGATTGAATACTTGTTTATCTAATCTATTATTATAATTATGGTTTGTCTTTTTGAGGCTAACTTGGAGAATATTATAGCAAGAAGCAATATATTACATAGAATATACATATATTTACTGAATCAAATTTTTATTCTTCAAGAGATTACCTAATTCATAAGTTTTATCTATCAAATAGAATAGATTATGGATTCTTATTTAAATTTATTCATGATTTGATAAATTGGATTTCTAATTATTATAATTGAATATGTTACATGACTTATTTATTATTTCTAAGAACTTATAAAAAAACCCCTCACATCTTTAAGATCATAGTTGAACCTTTAGAACCCCATGATTAGACTAGTATGATTCCACCTTGAACTTCATGATAGGAAAAAGGGTTGATTCATTAATGATATAATTTTTATCATCAATAGAACCCACATATCCTATTCATGTTCCAATACCAATGACTAGTGATGATGATGTCGATAGCAAAGTAGAGTCTGATCATATCCATTTCAATGACCTAACCAATACCAATTTGTTTGATACTCATGTTAGTTGTACCCTTAGACCAATTATTCACAATAATCCACTTCTTATTTATCATCCTCAAATTATAGATTGGGACCAACAAGAATCCATAGTGCTTGTAGATGAGCCTAAAAATGATAAGGCCTTCTATGATTTTTTAGGCCTAAGGGACAATATTCTCTTGGGAAATCATAAATAAGGGTTCTTAATCAAACTATATCCTATAGATTATTTTATAAAATGGGTCAACACATTTAACCATAAATAATTAAATAAAACATTGAGGTCCCAAAGTGAAAACCTCTTGGAGGTGCTTTTGGACCAGGGTAAAAGTAAAGAGAAAGACAAGTCTAGTGGTGAAAACTTATTTCAGATGCTATTAGATGGGAGTGTTCAAACCTCATCAAACATAGCTCAGGAGACCACCAATAATAAAATAACCTATGGGTTAGAGTTCAGTTTTGAGGAATTATAGGCCTTTGATCAAATCGTCCGAGAATTTATAATAGTTTTTTTCACATGACCATCCCTGCCATTGGGAGATAATGATTTCTCATACCTCAGATATCTTTAAGAGCTAAAAAAGTAGAGGAATCTACCATTGCAAGCCAATTAAAATATTTTCCAACCATTCTGGATGATGGTTCAATGCTTATTATGAAAGACACTACAGAAGTTAACATCAAGACTCCAAATGTCCCAAAATAGATCAAATTAAGAACGTCTCTCATTGAGGAAGAATGTGAAACCTTTATAGCCCTTTTGAGGGAATTTTTTGACATATTTGGTTGGGCTTACTTATATGTGCTTGGTTTGAACCCCACCTTGGTTATACACCACCTTATGGTACATCTTGATGCCAATCTTGTTAAACAAAAATTACACAAGATGCATCACTACATTGTTGTATTAGTAAAGAAAGAGTTAGAAGAACTCTTTGAAGTGATATGTATTCGACCAATCGACTATTCAGAGTGGATATCAAATGTTATGACAATTAGTAAGAAGCTAAAAGGAATTAAAATCTACATTTATTTCATAAACATAAAAAAACCTACCCCAAAGATGAATTTCTTTTGCCAAATATTAACTTCATTATCAACTCCACATCTAGGTTCAAAATGTTTTCTCTAATGGATGGATTTTTAGGATACAACCAAATCTAAATTACACTAAAAAACCAACATGAAAATATGTTCACCACTCCATGGATAACCTTCTATTATCAAGGTATGCCATTTAAACTTGAAAATGTTGGGGTGACATATCAAAGACCCATGACTATCATATTTTATGATATGATGCATGACATTGTTGAGGACTATGTCGATGACATATTAGGAAAATCAAAGACCAAGGTTGATCATCCAATAGATATATGATATATATTTGATAGACTGCATGAATACAAGGTCTAACTCAATCCTAAGAAGTGCGTTTTTGGAGTTACTTTAAGAAAATTACTAGGTTTCATTATGTCTCATCAAGGAATTGAAGTCGATCTAGCCAAAGTACAAGCCATTATAGAGATACCACTACCAACCAGTTTGAAGTAGCTCCATAATTTTTAGGGCCATATTTAGTCTATTATATGATTCATATCTCAGTTGGATGACAAGTGCCATACTTTTACACTTTTTTTGAAGAAGGGTGTCGCATTTGATTAGGATGATGAATGACATAAATATTTTTAGAAATTGAAATACTATCTTGTCAATCTATCTATTTTATTACCACCCATGCCATGAAAATAATTCTTACTGTATCTATCAACCATAGACAAATCCCTAAGGTAACTTCTTACTCAGCATGATGATAATGGAAAAGAACATGCCATGTACTATCAAATATGTACATTGGTTGTGTATGAGCATAATTATATTCCCATTGAAAAATCCATTATAGCTATTGTATTTATAGCTGAAAAACTATGACATTACATGCTGAGAAATAAGACCACAATTATTTCAAAAGTAGATCTGCTCAAGTATTTACTATGCAAAATAACTTTACAAGGCCACATGGGGAAATATATCATGTTTCTCAATGAGTTTGAGATAGAATATATCAACTAGAAATCTATCAAGGGATAAGTACTTGTAGATCAACTTGTTAGATCTCCCCTTACAGATACAAAACCACCAACATTATAATTCCTTGATGAATCCATTATGACCATAATTGAAACACCTCTTGAGGAGTACCACTGCAAGCTATAATTTGATGGATCATTCACAACATATGGATCAAGGGTAGGCCTTTTATTTATTACACCACATGGGGATATAATCCCTAAATCATTTTGGATCAACTTTCCTTATACTAACAATATGGCTAAGTATGAATCACTTATTATATGGATTTGCCTATCTCCATGACCAAGTTATGCCACTAGACCTATCATGAAAACAATCCAAGGCCTTTATCCACCATGACACATGTTATACCTTAATTGAACAAACCCTTTACCACTGTAGTTTTGATGGAAATCTAATTCATTATTTAACTTTAGAAGAATCAACATTAGCATTATAAGAAGTTCATGAAGGAGTAGGTGGATCCCAAATGAGCAGGGACATTCTAGCCAAATATATCCTACGTACTAGGTGTTATTGCCCAATGATGGATGTAAATGAAATTTCATATGTCAAAAAGTGTGATAAATGTCAATGACATGCCAATATGATTCATGCCCTAGTCAAGAGCCTAAAACCAATTCTTACACCATGGTTATTTTCCACATAGAGCCTCAATCTCATTAGGAAGATAAAACTAACCTCATCTAATGGCCATAAACACATCCTTACCACCATCAAATATTTCACTAAGTGGGTTAAAGTTATACCCCGCACTTAAATGACTAGAAAGAAAATTACCAAATTAATATTCAACCATATCATTTGTCATTATGGTATCCCATCTAATATTATATCTGATAATGGTGAATCATTCAAAAACAAGGATGTCAAATCACTATGTTCTAAGTAAAAAAATTTTAACATTTTTCTACTGCCTATTAGCCACACAGTAATTGCAAGGTAGAAACATTAGACAAAACCAATATCAGCATCCTTAAAAATATTTTCAATAATGTTGGCCATGATTGGAACTTCTAAATATTTTTTGCCCTCTAGTCATGCAATACCAATTACCATACTCTAATAAGAGCCATTCCATATTCACTTGTTTATGAAACTAAGGGAAATTTTCCCATTGAGGTCGAGTTACCTTTTTTGTCCATCTCTTTGAAGCATGTTCTAAACAATGAAGACTATTAAGTAGTTTGCCTATAAGAGCTAGAGTTACTTGATGAGAAATGCATGGCCATAGTTAATAACCTTTAGGTGTGCAAGAACTAACTTTGTGGCCACTACAATCAATGAGTCAAACATAGAGAATTCAAATTTGGTGATCTTATTCTTAAAAAAAACCAACAAAATACCACGATTAAGAAGAAACAAAAAGGCAATTTCAAACCTAATTGGATAGGCCCTTTCATCATTTTTGAAAACTATGGAATTGGAGCATAAAGACTCACTACACTAGATGGGGATGAATTTGATGAGTTGATGAACATTATAAACATCAATCATTAGTTCACTTGAGAGACCTAAAACATTATGAGGCACATTTCTATTATATCATAATATCGACATTATTCTTTGCACATACCATTATCTCATGTACCATTCTACATGTTTTTTCCTATTAACCACATTATTTTTACCCTCCCTAACCAACCCTTTTACCTTGGTTCCACTCCATTGGTTTTAAGGCTGATTTTAGTACAAATATTCAAATCAAGTTTTAGTAATTATTTTAGTATTCCTAATAAAGAACATATTTTGGAGTAGTATAATAGTGGTTTGGTAGTTGCATCCTTTATTATTTATTTCATTCTAATCAAATTTGCTTGATTATAATCTCCTTTGGGAAAATTAGTGTACTAACCATCGTGATACTAATTATAACTACCTATTGGTAAATTAGTATCATTAACCTGTGCTATTATTTTCTATTTATAACTACTTATGGGAAAATTAAGAACATCATTTTTTTATCATGCCTTAAAGTAATACCTTGCCATTCATATGCCATTTTCTTACTCTACTTATTTTGTTTGAATTGGCTACTACCTAGTCAAATTCCTCTATTTTAGGGTAGAACTACAATGACTTGACATCCCATCCTGGGATTATGTAGGCAACACTTGATTTACATTGAGGTCATCTCAGACACCCCTTTACCATGTTTTCACCATTTTTCAAGAATTTTTAAGATTTAATACTCTTTCCATTTTGTGAGCTTGGACCATTTAGTCTTGCATCATTCTCTATTGAGTTGAGATATTCTAAGAATTCCAAAAACATTTATAAAATAGATCTAGAAAATCCATAAATAGATTGACAACATTGACCTATTCCTTGCCTTAAGGATCATGGGATTTCTAGTTACTTCACAAGAAACCACTTGTCATTTATTTCCCCCTTTACTAGCCTATAATTCCATGTTCTCACCATTTTGTGAGTTCATTCCCATATTCCTCTACAACATAATCATGTTTTATTTTCTCCTCATTTTCTTCTATCCCATTTCCTGGGAGAACTACATTTAGCTTAAAGTTTTGGTTGGATATTGCATCCTTGAAACTATGTAGGCAATGTCCACTTGCCTATTAGATCTAGAGTCAACTCGTCCATCCCCTTCCTTTTATCATATTACCCCATTTTATTTATTTATTTCATTGTTTATTATAGCCTAAGGGAAATGGTCATCATCTTATTTTTGTCATGTTGTTTATACTAACATTATGATTAACCATTGTTTTTTTCTTTGTCATCTATTTATTTTATTTTTCTTCATATTTTATTTATTTTCTCATTTGTTTATTTGTTTGTTTGGTTACCTATTTGTTTTATTTCTTACTTTGTCTTGATTTAGTCTATGTGCATTCATTGGGTGATTCCTTATCAATTATTATTGAATCCATCCATATTCATATGTCACCATTATCATCATGTTTTTTATTATTACATTATTTTAAATTATTTATTAGATCATGTGTCAATCCTTATGCATAGTTCAGCCAAGTTATCATGGTTCACTATAATGATGCCTACCATCATGTGCTACAACAAAAATCAACCTAGGGAGTCTACATAACAATACAACTATGATATCTCCTTGACACCTAAAAACAATTCTTATTTTATACAAATCATTCCATAAATAAAGTAATTAAATCAAAAAATAATTTTAACCCTTGTTAGTTCAAACAAGCATCTCCCTCCTATCAGGTTGCCTAAATTCATCTTTCTCCTTTGTACCAATTTTCCATTATATTCCATATCATGTTTTCAACTATCACTATATACCATCCCACTTGCATTACGAATGATTATAAATGCCTTCTAACAAATTATTGTGTTTCCATCCATTTGAAGGTTGATAATTATAACCACCTATGGGAAAAGCATTCCCTTTCCTCTACTCAACTGGGACACATTTTCATTATGATAATTCCTATAACCACCTTTTGGCAAACCATTATCTCTATCCACCCAATTGGGGGATGTTTTTATTTTTATAATGATTATAACTGCCTATAAGAAAATCATTAATTTCACATTTAAAATGATTATATCCACCTATGGGCAAATAATTTTCTTATTACCCTAATCCTTTTCAATTATTATACCTACATTTGAGAAAATTATTACCATTTTTTATCTCACCTATGTTGATGATTATAACCACATGTGGGCAAATTATCTTGTTTGTTTACCCTAACTAGGGCAGCTCCATATGTGACTAATTATAACTACTTATGGGTAAATTAGTCTTTTCCACCACATTTCATCTTTTTGGTCCCATCATTTTCTCCTTTTGAGGGACTGATCATTGACCCCTTTTTCAAACCACTCCCTTGAGGGGGAACCTACAGTTCATCCATTATTGTTGAAGTTATAGGCATACATGACCTTTTCATTCTCTGAGAAGACATTACTATGCATATAGTTTGTAATATCTTCCCAAATAAAGGGAAAATGTAAACACCTAAAACTAGCCACAACTAGCCACAACTAGCCTTTTGATCAGAATTCAGACTGATTTCTACCAACCATTGAAACTTTATCCTATAAATCATTAAAATTCCTAAATTTGCTTGTGTATCATTCATCAAAGCTTAGAATCATGTTGAGGCATCCCTAATCAGGGTAGCTTATCATATGCAATAATAAAATCTCATGGATTTATCCCTAATCATCCTAAGACACCATAATAGTCAATTTCGCCTATGGACCTATTAGGTGAGGCACATGAGCAACTATAAAATCTTGAAAGAGCTAAAAGGCTAATCAAAATTAATTAACAAGGTAAACCAAATTAAATCCCTTGTTCAATTATCCATGTGCAATCAATGAATAACTAAAAAATGAAATTCAAATTCAAATGTCTTATCCTTTCATCATGACCTTTGTGAGTTGTCAAGATCTTTGTAAATATCTTAAAATATCTTATTTTGGAGACCCATGCCTATTCATTGAAAATAATGATTAATTGACAACTAGTAACTCTATTAGGGCTATATTTGAATCACCTATGTTAGGTTTGAACCCATTACAATCCTTAACTCCATCTTGACTCACCTTGGGTTGGGGTTAGATCCATTTTCTATAAATACAATGCTTTGCCTATTAAATTTTAAGATATTTTAGTGCAAAGTTATCATGTACAAATGAATTTAAAGATTTGATAAGAGTAGTGTTATAATTCAAAAATTCATATCAATAGTGTTATAATGTGAAAATCTTGAGCCAAGCCACAACATAAGCCATTGTGATAAGGAGAGAAGGAGATACAAAACCTCCATTTTCTAAGACTCTTTGAAGCACAAGTTAAACAAGCCATTCAATAATGTATTTAGATCTCTAAAGGAATGTAAAGGATTCATTATATTTTGTATTTTAGTTGTGATTTCATTTATCTTTTGTTAACTAAGCTCACCTTTAAGATCTAGGCTTGGAGTGTAAGTGTTAGTATGTTTATTAAAGTTTATGTTACTTGAACTAATATTTTACTAACTTCCCTTCTTAGATTCCTATGATCACACTACCCAGTACCCCATTTGACCCCTAGTACCCCTAAAATTTTCCTAGAGTTCATTCTAGAATCTATATTTTGCCTCATAATCATAAATCTATAAATCACTCAATTTTAAATAAAAATACTCCAACAATTGTAATTTTTAGTTGCTTACATGTGCCTCACTCATTATGGATTATATGCATCTTCCTCATCTCAGTTATCTTCTTCCCACCATTCTAGATTTTTGGGTCTCTCACTCAGTCTATCAGAGCTATATTTTTATTAGAATAGTAAATAATAGCAAATGAATTCATTTTCACCCTATTTATATTTACTATTCGAAAATTATTTATATTTTAAATATTTTCCATCAGATTTCTTATTTTTCTCATATCTTTGTCTCTACTAACTATTTTTCCACACCATAAAATGTTCTAAAAACCTAACATCATAGATAATATTTTCAAATATATAATAAATATTTCAAATATTTTTAATTTTCACTCTTTTACACTAATATCTATAGGTTCACCTAATGATCCTCACATTGGATACCATATTTATTGTGTCTCCTTCTTTGTCTAAAACACTAAAATAAGTAAGGGTATGTGATTTCAATTATGACCTTTCATTTATCTTATTTTCTCCTTTCTACACTTTATTTAGCTTTAGCATTATGTGTCTCTATGTTTATTTCTTGAAGCACCATCCTATGTTATAAATACATGACAAATGATGAGTTTTGAGTGGGGAATATGTATACACATAAAATTTTCAAACTTTATAAATTATTGAAACTTTATTTCTTGTAAGAACCCATTGAGTCTTAATCTCTCTAAGTGCATACCCTAAGGGGTGCACCAGGAAAGGGGTGGGTAGATCATTGGTGTTTTATAATATTTTTATCCCTTTTACCACTTTTTATCTACACACTTGTCTCCTAAAATCATTCCCCTAAGATTTTCCTCTTATTTTTCACCCTCCTCTAATTATTTTCCACCTTAATTAGACCTTCCCTAACCTAAACCCCTTTTTGATATTTTACATGACATAGTTAGCCACATCAACCTTGTATTTTTATTTTATAAATCTTACTAGGAACTAATTCGGCCCCTAACTAACCTAGTTTATTTTTGTCCATTATGATACTAAGTCGAGTGGGTTGACCTTGTCAGACTAAAATTTTTGAAGGGTTTAGGGTTAGATCAACCTATATAAACACATTAATTTTGGCATTTATAAGATAAAAAATAAGTAAGATATATTATGCATCTGCTTATCCACTATTCTAATTGAGGAACAAGCTTAGGGTTTCACACTTTATTTGGAGATATAGATCTTGTCTTGTGGAGAGATCTTTTGGATGCATTGATAGGTTGTGTATCCTAGATCTAATTTATCCTTGTCATCCTTACATACTATAATAACCTCTTGCGAAACACCTTGGCCAAGGGAGAGATTAAGGCTCGGTGTATTCATCTTCAAAGGTAAGTATTCTTAACTTTTTTCCTCCTTTGTAAGAGTAGATAGATATGCATTTGTACTTATCTTCCATGAATTAGGTTTTTGTATAAATTTACATGAGTATATGTCTTCTATGCATGTTTACTTTTCATGTTTTTAACCCCCACTTTGTGCCATAAGCTTTGGTGAGCACTAGATTAGACTTTTACTTTACTTATTATTAGTTTAGTGAATATGAAAACATAGGACCTAGTTAGGGTTATTACATAGTTTTACTTTATTGGAAGCTTTGGAACCCTCCCTAGTGATATTATTGTGATAAGAGATCCTTTGGCTAGGTATAGCAGATCCATCTTGGTCATGATCCCTAATATCTAATGTATCCATAATCAGAAGTGTAAGTAGGATTTATGTAGTCTAAGTTAGGATTGATTTATATATCTTCTAAATTTTACATTGAATACAATTTTAGTTCATGTTGTTGCCTTAACACATGATAATATCGTATAAAATCATCCATGTGAAAACAAGGAATGTAAATTATTAGGGGTTGCATATGTTGCCATTCTGAATAGTTTTGTTCCTATGTTTTCTACTCAAGTTTGAGATATAATGTTTTTATTAGTGGTATATCAAAGGGAATAAATATTAGAGGAAGGGGAAAATATTAAATAACTGAACACAGCTTCAATACCCACATTTTATATTCCACTATGTACAACTAAAGATCGCATATTGACCCTAAAGTTTGATGACTCCAATTCAAAGAGTGGGTATGATGCTAGGATAAATATCATGAACATAAGAGGAAGGTAATATTTGGTTTCATTTTGACTAAAATTTACATGCACTAGTAGTGTGGATGAGTATAAAGTATTAATGCATGGCCTCTAGTTCACACTAAGTAAGAAGGTGAAGATCTTGAAAGTTCTTAGGGATTTAGAACTTTTGGTCAAGAAAATCGAAAGACACTATGGTTTTAATGAAAATCATATTTATATATACCATAGTAAAAATTTTAACCTAATATAATAATTCACTTCATTCAACATTCAATATTCCTATGAATGAAAAATTATACAATAGATACATTGGCAATAGTTGTGAGTACCATACAACCCATTACTAACTCTATATTGAGGAGATTTTTAGTAGAGTTAGTCTTTATTAATTTCATTATAGATAACTTTATAAAATTCCAAGTCTTTAATGATGAACAACATATCATCAACTTCATCACCAACATTGGTATATTTGAGTCTTATATCATTTATGAGGATCACAAAGAGGTGTTCAAGCTAGATGAGAAAGGAATGATCAACTTAAGGACTAATTACATTATGAAAGGTATCATATCATTGGAGAGGTTATTATACATGAATTATCATGGTGAGATATACAAAGTATCCCTTTCCAAAGGTACTCCCCATTAACATTACAAAATTTAATTAAATGGAATCAAATCATGTACTTTTAAGCACAACTTGCATTGAGATTAAAATTAATGATTGTTTAGGCCTTGAAATAATTTGGAAATACTATTTCATGGAGATATGATGATTTAAAGGTCTTCAACACCTCCATCCTCACTCATACCATTCCTTTAAAGGTAGGTGTAAAACCATTCCACCAAAGATAAAGTTTAATGAATCTGTTATTCAAACATTTGATACTTAATAAGGTATAGAAACTACTAATATCAAGGATCATCTATCATATTAGGAACTCCACCTAGGTGGAAAAATTGGTGCCTATTTTAAATAATAATGTAGAAATCTAAGTCTATATGGACTTAAAAAATATGAACAAATCTTTTGAGAAGGATAACTATCTACTACCTTAACTAGATGAAGTATTACATATAGTAAATGGTTCGCAAATGATGTCATTCTTCGATGCATATTTGATATATAATTAAGTGATGTTCAATTACAAAGATATAATCAAGATAACATTTTCAATGTAGTGGGGCACATTTGTTACAAGAGGATGTCATTTGTCCTAATCAATGTGGGTACCACTTTATAACATACTACAAACTTTGCATTTAAGGATCTCATTAACAAATACATTATCATCTACATGGAGGACATGAATATATTTTCTAGGGACCGATCTATCCATGTAAAGGACATGAGGATGGTTTTGAAAATATTCAAGGAGCATGGTATTTATTTGAACCCAAAGAAATGCATATTTAGGGTGACTACAGGGAAGTTTCTAGTTCATATCATCTATAGAAGGGGTATTTATATATACCTAAATAGAGTTTAAACCATCCTGAATATCTCATTTCCTAGAAGTAAAAAGGAGCTGAAGTCATTCCTTAACAAAATCATCTTCGTAAGGAAGTTCATTTTGAGATTTACGGAGATAGTCTGACCACTAAACAACATGCTCAAAAAGGATGAAAAAATAGATTGGACCCCTAAAGCACAAGTATGTTTCATTAAGATCAGTAATTCAATTATAAATACACCCATTATCATAAGTCCATATTACACATAACCATTCTACATTTAATCCTTCATTTAGAGCATTCTAGTGCAACAGTCCTAATGTAGATAAAAGAAGTCAGGGTGAGACTTGTATCATTTATGAGTTACCCCTCAAAAATGGTGAATTGATATATTAAACCATTGGCAAAAATGCCTTTGTCTTGATTAAATATATCAAAAGTTATAGACAATACATCTTACACAGTAAAGTATTTTCCATTGTACCTAATCCTATTGTTAAGACAATGTTATTATAGAATGACCTTGTCTAGTGAAAGGAAAGTAGATGACCATTCTACAAGAGTATGATTTGGATTTATAGCCAATACATATTTTCATAGGTTAAGGTAGAAATAAAACCATGGAATAGCTAGATCCATAAATTACCTACCAATTGTATATAGTGCAAAGTATTACTACAAATGACTAGTACAAGAGCATTGTCTATTATTTATTAAACAATGAATGTCTTAATCATCTAAACTATAATTAGAGAAGAACATTACATTTTAGGAACAACCAATTCAATATTAAATCAATAATTTTGTATAGAAAAAATAATGAAGGCATATATTCAAGATGCCTAAGCAAAGAAGAAGTAACATAGGTGCTTAAAGGTTTCCATTGGAAGTATATAGATATCCATGGTTTATGGGCTGCCATAACTCACCAAATACTGATAGTAGGATACTATTGGTCACATGTATTCATGGATTCACATGATCACAGGTGAATTTTCTATACTTGTCAAGTAATAGTGCATAGAGAATGTACTCCAAATATTCCATTATATACAGTTTTGAGGTCCAACCATTTGGAAATTGGGGAGTCAAATTTATGGGGGGCATCAATTCTAATTACTCCATTAGACACAAGTTTATCCTCACTATAAATGATTATTGTACATGCTAGACTAAATACAATCATTCAAGAAATTCATGAATGAAGTGGTGGTCAACTTCCTTGAATACCATATTGTCAATAGCTTTAGTATGCCATTTTTTATAGTATGTTAGAATGGCCATTTTTTCTCCTTGTTATAATTTATCAAGTGGGCCTATGACCATTAGGTAATCCTTAAGTTTTCATCCAATTGTTATCCATAAGGTAATGGGTTAGATAAATCAACAAATAATAACTTCTTAGATGAAATCAAGAAGGTCTTGGAAAAGAATCATAGGGACTGAAATGATGTTTTAAAATTTACATTGTGGTCTGATAAGACTAATTAAGTCTTTTCTTGGTACTTCCCCATATAATCTAGTGTATGTCCAAGACCCTGTCTTCCCTATAAACCTCAAAATCCCAAACAAATTATTCATTAAGGATTGCCTCAAGATTGATAATAAGATACAAGCTCATCTCCTAAATTTAATTCAATTGGAATAAAATCATGATGCAACCCTAATACAATTTAGAAATCATCAAGGATGTTTCAAACATTGGTTTGATAAGTGAGCTAAAATAAAATATTTTTAGATATCTAATTTGGCCCTTATTTGAGACAAGGCTCATAAAAAGAAGGTTTCATGTGGAAAATTCAATGTCCTTTGTCTAGGACCCTTCTAACTTTATTAAATCATGGGTGAGAATGCATTCTACCTGAGGTGTTTAACTAGTGAGGATGTTCCATTTCATATTAATGGAAAATTCTTCAAAGCATTATTTCTAATCTTGAACTATCTTGATGTAGTCTTGTAAATATCTTATTTTTATTTCTTGTTTGTTCCATTTTTATACTTTATTATTATCTTTGGTTTGTTTCTTTAATTTAGTTTTCTATTTTCATCATTGGACCTGCCCCAATTGTTTTTCCATGTGGTTTCCACATTGATTAATGAAGTAATGAGGAATGAAAGGCCTGAAGGTAAGGGGCATAATTAACATTCTAGTGCATAAGTACTCTAAGTAATTTATGGCATTAGATTTAGTTTCTAATTTAGTTACAAAATCTTTAGATATTATTTGTAAGTTTTGAATTAGTTTGTCTTTTGGTATATTTAGGATGAACTATTTAACTCTTTAATACATTCTCTCTAAACCTTTCAAAAAATCACTTTAATTATCCTTGTATTTACTTGGATGAAATTATTACATCCAAGGTCTAAGAGTGAAAAATATATAATTATATTTTTTGTTTACCATAGTAGTCCCCAACCCAAATTTGAAATGCTCAAGAAAAGGAAAAATTAAAATAAAAGGAAATAAAATCTATTTTTAAAAAACTTGATGTTTGGGTGATTCAAGCGACCTCTACTGGGGTTATGGATGCTTAGTTGGTAGTAAAGAAAGGTTTTGTGTGGGACCATAGGTAACTCTATTGGAGATATATATGCCTAGATACTAGTGAGAAATGTCTAGATATTCATTTTAAGGTATAATTCACTAGCTTGTTGATCCTAACTACAACACCTAGTCCTTCAAATTTTCAAGAAAAAAATTACTACAATAACACACAATAGTAAATAAGATTGACATAATTTTGTTATGTAATCTTTAATTTCTTATCTTTTCATGAGTTGTCTCATTTTTTAGTCATAGGGATAAGCCATAGATTCTAGGTTGTAGGGAGTTTTTTATGTTCTAAAATGTATACAAAGGAAAATGTAGCTGACCTATTAATTGATCTTAGCTTAGAGAAGATAAATCTTACTTACACTTCTAATTGTTTATACACTACATATTCAAGGTAATGACCAAGATAGATGCACTAGAACTAAAGAAGGGATCTCTTACCATAATAACATCACTACAAAGAGTTCTAAATCCTTTAGTCAAGTAAAACTATGCAATAACCTTAGGTAGGTCATATGTTTTCATATTCACTAAGTAAATGTAAATTAAATAAAAACTAATCTAGTGTTCATCAAAGATTGTGGCATGAAATGGGGGTAATAAACATAAAAATTAAACATTCATATGAGAACCATAATTAATTTATGTTTAAGTAAAACCTAATGCATGGGAGATAAGTAAAAATGCAAATCTATCTACTCTTACAAAGGAGGAACAAAGTTAGTAATACTTAACTTTGAAGACAAACCTATCGAGACTCAACCTCTCCCTAGGCCAAGGTGATTTACAATAGGTTATTGTAGTATGTAAGGATAACATGGATAAGTCATCTCTAGGATACATAACCTATCTATGCATCTATAAGATATCTCCAAAAAATAAAATCTATATCTCCAAAGATTGTATTGAAACCTTAAGCTATGATTCTCAAGTAGAATGGTGGGTAAGTAGATACATAATATATTCTTAGTCTTATTCTCTTCCTAATAAATGATGGAAATGGATGTGTATATATAGATGAATATAACTCTAAACCTTTATAAAATTTTAGATTATAGGGTCATCCTAATTTGACTCTGTATCACTACAGATGGTTCCAAATCCTTTAGTCAAGTAAAACTATGCAATAACGCTAGCTCACTATAGAGGGTTCCAATTCCTTTAGTAAAGTAGCAATATGAAATAACCCTAGCTAGGTCATTTTTTTTCATATTCACTAAGTAAATGCAAATTAAATTAAAATCTAATTTAGTGTTCACCAAATCTTGTGGCATAAAGTGGGGATAATAAACATAAAAAGTAAACATGCATATGATAACCCTAATTAAGTTATGTATAGGTAAAACCTAATGCATGAGAGATAAGTAAAAATGAAAATATATCTACTCTTACAAAGGAGTAACAAAGATATTAATACTTAACTTTGAAGACAAACCTATCAATCCTCAACCTCTCCCTTGGATAAGGTGTTTTGTAAGAGGTTGTTGGGATATGTAAGGATAACATGGATAAGTCATCTCTAGGATATATAACTTATCTATGCATCTATAAGATATCTCCATAAAATAAAATCCATATCTCCAAATAAAGTATTGAAAACCTAAGCTATGATGCTCAAGTAGATGGTGGATAAGTAGATTCATAATATATTCTTCTTCTTATTCTCTTCCTAATAAATGGTGGAAATGGATGTGTATATATAGATGAGTCTAACCCTAAACCTTTGTAAAAATTTAGCTGATAAGGTCAGCCTAGTTTGACTCTCTATCATTATTTGATAAAATTAAGTTATGTCCTAGCCTATGTTAGTTAGAACTGACCTAGACCATAACATGATTTTAATAAATTGAATGTGGGGTCAGCCCAAGCTGATAGTTTATGCCAAACATTAAAATGGGGTTATAAGCTTAGAAAGGGGTTAAGTAAGGTAGTGAATTACTTGGAGGAGTGTCAAAGAGATGAGTCAAGGCTTAGGGAAGTACATAGGAGATGGTTGTGTAGATATAAAGTGGTAGTATAAAGGACAACAATATTGTGAAGCACCAATGGTCTACCCACCCCTTTCTACCCACCCCTTTCTTAGTGTAACCTTTAAGGTGTGTACTCAAATAAAATGAGACTAAAAGGGTTATTAAAAGAAATAAAACATTAGTAATTGATAAATTTTGAAAATATTATCTATATACATTAGTTTCGGGTCTACACAGACACCGGCATCAGTCAGGAGCGACCGACGTCGGTCAGTTGCAGTTGCAGAGGCACCGACGTCGGTAGTAAGATCTGCCGGTGACAGTCATAGGCAAACAGGTAGGAATTGGCGTCGGTTACTTGTGTGTCCAGAAAGCGATTTCTGAGGACAGAAGCGAGTGTTTGCATGATGAGTTTGAGTTGTAGACTCAAGCTCGCGTCTCTATTATTAGCAATGTTATTTTTAGATCCCTTGTTCAAGAGGCTTAACTATTTGTTGTAAGAGCATGCTCAAGTTTCCTAATTCTATATGTAGGAAAGATCTTCTTAGCTTAGTATGTTGAATGTGTGAGTATGAGTAGAACATTGTGAATGTTTGAAGGATAGTACTGAGTTGCATCAATCCAGGTTGTTGGATTTGAGTGTACTTGAGAGAGAGAGCTCTTGAGGAATAGAGATCTAGTGAGAGATCTTGTGTGCATCTGAGAGAGGTGTGGAAGAAAGAAGTTTCTTCAATTGTATTCCTATTGTAAAGAGTTTTAATACAAGTTTTTAGGGTGTTTTATTGTATCTCTTGTTCTGTGCTATTTATCATTCTAGTTGCTTATCTATCTGATTTATTTCCACGTTTATTGCTTTCACAAGTGTAATCCATTGTTGGTTGATCCCCAACAAGTGGTATCAGAGCTCAGGTTCACTAACAGGTGGTTCAGATCTGTGTAGTGTGTTTGGATTACAGGTTGCTCACAAGGGTTTCTGCAAGGATTTCTGTTTGAGTGGGAGAAGCAATGGCAGAAGAAAGTAAGTTGAGAATGGAAAATTTTAATGGCAAGAACTATCAACACTGGAGAATGCAGATAGAGGACTATCTGTATCAGAAGGATCTTTACTTACTGTTAGGTGGGATAGTAAAGAAGCCCAAGGACATGGAGGATGAAGAATGGGAAGTTCTTGACAGAAAGGCTCTTGGGTCTATAAGATTGAGTCTGGCCTCCACTGTGATATCTAATTTGTCACAGGCTAAAACTATGGTAGAGTTAATGACTACATTAGCAAATTTGTATGAAAAACCCTTCGCTTCTAATAAGGTATATCTTATGAAGCAATTATTTAATTTGCATATGAAAGAAGGTGGATCTGTTTCTAATCACCTGAATGATTTCCATGGTATTGTTAATCAGTTAAGTTCAGTCAATATTGTATTTGAAGATGAAATAAAAGCTCTTTTAATATTATGTTCTTTGCCTGAAAGCTGGCATGGCTTGGTAATGGCAGTTTCTAATACTGCTTCTGCTTCGAATATTTTAAAATTAGAGGATGTGGTTAGTGTTATCTTGAATGAGGAAATTCGCAGGAAAAGCACAAAAGAGACATCTAGGAATGCTTTAAATCTTGAGAGCAGGGGAAGGCAAAAAGAAAGGAGCAAGAGGAGATCAAGATCTAAGTCTAAGGGAAGAGGCAGATCCAAATCCAAAAATGGTAGAAGGCCACAATGCTGGAACTGTGGAAAGTTGGGGCACATAAGCAGAGAAAACTGGTCAAAGCCTAAGGAGGAGAATCAGCACGAAGGAAAGGAAGAGGCAAAGGTTGCAGGTATTGCATAGGATGTTCTTATTTTCTCTTTGCATAATAATATATAATCTTGGGTATTAGATTCTGGTGCATCTTTCTATGCTACCCCTAACAGAGAATATTTTAGTGACTATATCCATGGAGATTTTGGAATAGTGTACTTAGGGGATGATGAGCCTTGTAAGATTATTGGCAAAGGTAAAGTGCAGTTGAAGATGTAGAATGGCAACACATGGGTGTTGAGAGATGTGATGCATGTTCCTAGTTTGAAAAGAAATTTGATTTCTGTAGGTAAGCTAGGTGATGAGGGTTGTACAGTAACTCTCACAGCAGATTCTTGGAAGGTGACCAAGGGTGCACTTGTTATGGCCAGAGGTAAGAGAGAAGGTACTCTCTATTTGTGTAATTGTGTTACTAACAAATCTCCTTCTATTTTATCTACTTCAGATGTGGATGCTAAATTGTGGCACTCAAGGCTTGGCCACATGAGTGAGAAGGGGATGTCAATTCTTAAGTCTAAAGGTATGCTTTCAGATTTGAAAAGTATGGATCTAGAATTTTGTGAGCATTGTGTATTTGGAAAATAGAAAAGGGTTAGTTTTCTCAAGACTGGGTCTACTAAGAAAAGGCGGAAGTTGCAGCTTGTTCACACAGACGTGTGGGGACCGGCTCAGGTAGCCTCTATTGGAGGATCATGGTACTATGTTACATTCATAGATGATGCCACAAGAAAGGTATGGATCTACTGTATTAAAAATAAATCTGATGTTTTTGAGACTTTTAAGATTTGGAAAGCCATGGTTGAGAATGAAACAGGCAGAAGATTAAAGTGCTTGAGATCCGATAATGGCGGTGAGTTCTGCAGTCTTAAGTTTAACTGGTATTGTTACACTCATGGAATCTGTAGGCAAAGGACGGTTCCAAGGACACCTTAGAAGAATGGTATTGCTGAAAGGATGAACAAAACAATCATGGAGCGTGCAAGATTTATGAGATTGCATGCCGGGTTGCCCTTAGAGTTTTGGGCAGAAGTAGTTGACACCGCAGTGTACCTGATTAACAGAGGACCCTCTACAGCTCTGGATGGTGGAATTCTAGAAGAGGCATGGATAGGTAAAAAGGTAGATCTCTCATATCTCAAAGTTTTTGGTTGTGAAGCCTTTATGCACATAGATAAGGAAAATAGAAAGAAGCTTGATGCTAAGTCTATGAGGTGCATGTTTATTGGCTATGGCTCAGATGATTTTGGTTTCAAATTTTGGAATCTAGGAACTAACAAGGTAATTAGGAGCCATGATGTTGTTTTCAATGAAAGAGTGATGTAAAGTGATCAGATAAGGAAGCTGGATCAATCTGGGCAGAGCAATGGTGAATTAGACAAAGTTATGGTCCAAAATGAGCTCACAGGAAAAAGAAATAATCACTTACAGGAAAACATAGAGACCGACGTCGGCAGGTTAGGAACTAGCGTCGATAGTACAGAAACTGATGTCGGTCATACAGAGACCGACGTTGGTAGAACAGGCACCGACGTCAGCCAGAAAGAACCGGCGTCGGCCAGTAACAGGTCTATAGGTGGCTGAGGTCGGTCACTGTCAGAAAATTTGGGTGGACAGCGTGTTGAGAATGAGTCCAAGACACCCATCAGGAGGTCAGAAAGGGTAAGTAAGCCTCCTATTAGATATTCTCCTTCTTTATATTATTTATTGCTAATTGATGGTGGAGAACCAGAGAGTTTTGAAGAAGCATTACAGGTGGAGTCCAGGAGTAAGTGGGAGCGTGGCATGGTTGAGGAGATGGAGTCCTTAAGAGAGAACCAAACATGGGATTTGGTTGAATTGCCAACTAGTAAGAGAACACTGAAGAACAGATGGACCTATAGGTTGAAGGAAGGTGAGGATGGACAGATGAGATATAAGGCCAGATTGGTGGTAAAAGGATTTGTACAAAAGCCAGGTATTGACTTTGGTGAGACTTTTTCTCTTGTTGTTAAGATGACTTCTATAAGGGTTGTATTGTCTTTGGTTGCTTTTGAGGATTTGCATCTTGAGAAGCTAGATGTTAAGACAACATTTCTTCATGGAGATTTGGATGAGGAAATATACATGGAACAACCAGAAGGATTTGAGGTCAAGGGTAAGGAGAAGTTAGTGTGCAGGTTAAAGAAAAGCTTGTATGGCCTCAAGCAAGCTCCTAGGCAATGGTATTTAAAATTTGATAGGTTTATGACTGAGCATGGCTACATTAGGTGTCAATCTGACCATTGTGTATATTTTAAGAGATTTGATAATGGTAGATATATTATTCTATTATTGTATGTAGATGATATGCTAGTTGCAGGATCTCACATGCAGGATATCTCTGAGCTTAAGGTGAAATTAGCTCAAACATTTTCTATGAAGGATTTGGGAGCAGCAAATAAAATCCTTGGCATGAGCATTAAGAGAGACAGGAAAAATCACAGGTTGATATTGTCTCAAGAAGATTATGTGGACAAGGTGTTGAAACGGTTCAATATGCAGGATGTTAAACCGGTAAGCACACCTTTGGCTGGACATTTTAAGTTGAGTAAAGAACAATGTCCTAATTCACATGATGAGGTAGAGTACATGAGTAAGGTTCCATATTCTTCTGTAGTAGGAAGTTTGATGTATGCAATGGTGTGTACTAGACCGGATATTGCCCAAGCACTGGGAGTAGTAAGTAAGTATATGGCCAATCCAGGGAAGAAACATTGGAAAGCGGTTCAGTGGATCCTTAGATATCTGAGAGGAACCAGCAGTAAACACTTGTGCTATGGAGGTTCAGATAATTCTCTACATGGTTATGTAGATTCAGATATGGCAGGAGATTTGGATGGCAGGAGGAGCACCACAGGTTATGTTTTTACTATAGGTGGAATGGTGGTTAGCTAGATATCTAAGTTGCAGAAGGTTATTGCCTTGTCAACTACAGAAGCAGAGTATATTACAGCCATAGAAGCTAGCAAGGAGATGATATGGATGACACGGTTCATGAAAGAGCTTGGAAGGGAGCATGGGAGTTGCAGATTGTATAGTATGAAAGAGCTTGGAAGGGAGCATGGGAGTTGCAGATTGTATAGTGACAGTCAGAGTGCAATCCATTTGGCTAAGAACTCAGCTTTTCATTCAAGAACCAAGCACATACAGCTAAGGTACCACTTCATATGGTAGGTATTGGAAGATGGTGAGTTGAAGTTGGAGAAGATCCATACAGACAAGAATCCTGCTGATATGCTAACTAAGTCAGTTACTAAGGAGAAGTTGAATCTTCATTCAACTTCTATTGGTCTTCATGATTGAGTTGAAGATGGAGGAGCTAGAAGATGTTGCTGTACAGGTATTGCTGTAGCTAGTTTATCTCCAAGTGGGAGATTATTAGGGTGTGGAGCTAAAAGCTTCACCAAGGAGCAGACTTAAACAATTTTGGGTCCACACAGACACTAGCATCGGTCAAGAGCGACCGACATCGGTCAGTTGCAGTTGTAGAGGCACCGACGTTGGCAGTAGGATCGGCCGGCGATGGTCACAAGCGAATAGGTAAGAACTGACGTCGGTTACTTGTGTGTCCAGAAAGCGATTTTTGAGGACAGAAGCGAGTGTTTGCATGATGAGTTTGAGTTGTAGACTCAATCTTGCATCTCTATTATTAGCAATGTTATTTTTAGAGCCCTTGTTAAAGAGGATTAACTATTTGTTGTAAGAGCATGCTCAAGTTTCCTAATTCTATATGTAGGAAAGATCTTCTTAGCTTAGTATGTTGAATGTGTGAGTATGAGTAGAACATTGTGAATGTTTGAAGGACAGTACTGAGTTGCATCAATCCAGGTTGTTGGATTTGAGTGTACTTGAGAGAGAGAGCTCTTGAGGAATAGAGATCTAGTGAGAGATCTTGTGTACATCTGAGAGAGGTGTGGAAGAAAGAAGTTTCTTCAATTGTATTCCTATTATAAAGAGTTTTAATACAAGTTTTTAGGGTGTTTTCTTGTATCTCTTGTTCTGTGCTATTTATCATTCTAGTTGCTTATCTATCTGATTTATTTCCACGTTTATTGCTTTCACAAGTGTAATCCATTGTTGGTTGATCCCCAACATAAGGGACAACAATACTGTGAAGCACCAATGGTCTACCCACCCCTTTCTACCCACCCCTTTCTTAGTGTAACCTTTAAGGTGTGTACTCAAATAAAATGAGACTCAAAGGGTTATTAAAAGAAATAAAACATTAGTAATTGATAAATTTTGAAAATATTATCTATATACATATTCCCCACTCAAAGATAATCTTGTGTCACTCAGATGCAACATGGGATGGTGATTTGGGAAAAGAACATAACAATACACAATATTGAAGCTAAGTAAATTGTAGTAAAAAGAAAATAAGATAAATGAAAGTACATAATTAAAAATTACATACCTTCACTTACCTTAGTGTTGTAGATAATAAATGAAATGAAATAAATGTGAAGGTATCCAATGTATGGAACATTAGGAAAACCTATAAAAATTAAGCAAAAAAGAGTGAAATTAAAAAAAATCAAAAACATTCATGTAATATATGAAACAAATTCTTTACAATGAAAATATTATAGAACATCTTGTGGTTAAAAAAAATATATAGTAGAAATAAACATAAGATTGAAAGATGGAATCTGCTTGTAAATATTTGATAGGTAAATAATTTTGAATAGTAAATATAAATAGGGTGAAAAATAATTCATTTGTTATTTTTACTAATATAAACAAATAGAGCTATGAGATACCTAATTTGATCATAGAGAGAAACCATGGTGATGAGATGATAATTATGATGGGGAGGATGCATAGTGGTTGTAGCAAGTGTAGCACATATAAAAATATTAATTTTAATTTTGTTGAGTAATTTTATTTGAAATTGAGCTAAAGATAAAAAAGACTGTTAGGCAAAATCTAGACACTGAAATAGACCCTAGGAAAATTTTAGGTATATTAGGGGTAGAATAAGGTAATAGGTAATAAAAATTCAAATCAATAAATTCCTAAGTAATTTATGGTAATTAGTCAGAAATTCACCACAAATAAAAAACAAAGTCAAAATGGCTGACTCGGTTCATAAGGTGAAAAGAAAACATAGGGCCAATGGCATAACAATGGGCTAACATAGTATTTAATAACGTGGATGACTACAAAATAGTATGCCAACATAGTATTGAAGAATTTGGTCTAATGCATAGTAGTAGGTTAACATAATACCCACTAGCTGATGTAGTTGGTAATATATGGCTTATACAGTTTGCGAAAGGGGGTCAACTATGTACTAGAGGGCTAATGTAGTATGATAGAGTTAGGAATGGTTGATTTAGTATAAAATAGGTTGATATAGTATGAAATAAAATGGTTGACTATGTACCAATGAGATAATGGTGTATAATAGGACTATAATAGAGATGATTTAGTATCAAATGGGATAATGGTGTAGAAAAATAGAAAGACTAAAAAACTAAATAAAACAAGCTAATGATAGTTAATTTATAGATTTTTGATAATGTATTTTAATTATTATGACATTGAGATCTAATAAATCCTCTATTATTTGATATTTTTAAAAGTCACTAGAGATTTTGATGTCTATTAGATCCATCATGGTTAAAAAATATATTGGAGTAATTAGTTGACATAAGTAGAGATCGACTAGTTACCTTGGGATTTGGCAGCATCATGGATATGAGATGGGTCCCTCTGAGTGTTGATCTCATTGTCCTTTTCCAAGGATCATGGGAACAATTGACCAATATTTTTTGATGTGAGGTGGAAGGGGACACTATCAAGGTTGTGATTACTCTAGATGATGCCAATGCATTTCTTAGACTTCTAATAGGTGGGACACTAGTGATCACTGATACACTAAAGTCTAAGGATGAGAGACAATCCTTAGCCTAGTGAGA